>JAHLJS010000008.1:48746563-49193309 GCA_038502445.1 Eremochloa ophiuroides | reverse complement strand
TGAAAAATAAACAAGCGTAAGTACATGTCGTACTCAACAAGACTAGCATGGGTTCATGAGGCTCAAAAGGGTTGACACGGTTTAACAACAGGTTGCTTTTAATTAATCATCTTTTATGCAGTGGATAGCAACAAGTTAATAAGCCCATTCTCATGATCATAGTAAACACAATTAATGAGTAGCAATAAATAGACTAGCAACAAGTAAACATCACCCCGAAAGATAACTATTCCGTGAGTTTTCGGGCCACTCGTGACCGTGAGCGCGGCTAGTATACCAGTTTTACACTCTGCAGAGGTTGTGCACTTTCACTATGAGCCGTGATTCCCATTTGCTCGGGGTAGCTAGCCCCATAACACTTCCAAGGTGAGCGAGCAGGGTTTCACTATGAAGTCTTTCAAAGTACTCCATCTAACAAGTTAGGGCCGCTAGGGACCCGGCAAGCAGATGTAGAGCCCCCCTTCATCGTGGCACAAGGTCACGCAGGTTATACACACTCGGACAGGAGCCGCACTATACCCGAGTCATCAGGCCCCATCACGCCTTTCGGTAACCTCTAACAAGCTAGAAAAAGGACCTATACTTGACTAAAACCAGAGCCATGTAGCCCTCATAGTTGCACTGTAAGTCCCAGCTTTTGCTGACAGATCATTACCAAGGGGGAAGGATATGGTGCATCACAAAACTATGCTCCAATCCCCTAGTTTCATGTTGCTAAAAAGGCATCTTTTAATCCTTATTGCATATTCAATTAATCAGTTTACATGATCATGATATCAATAACGCACTAGCATCAATTACCATATGCATAATCCCATAGGTTGCAAGGAACAGGATAACAAAACTAGGAAGTAACTATGGTTAACAAGGAAGAGACATGCAAATGCAATTATTTATTTGGTGAATAGGACAACAAGGATGATCCATACTAATACTTGCCTTGATCAGCAAACTCCTGGTGATCCGGGTTGTCGCAGTACTGATCTTGATCACCCACGTAAAGCTCACCGTCTATACTCGATCCATCATAACAACACACACGCATACAGGGGCAATCATGCATACAAACAAGAGTTTTCATTAGAACAGTACACCAACAGAGAGAAAATAAATTAAAAAGGTTATAAAAAAATCTACACGTCGCTACGGTCACATCGATATAAAGTTTGCGCAAATCAGATTTAAAACGAGGAAGATATGAATTTTACAAGATTTATAATAGAATAATAATAGATTAAATATAATCTCGAATTTTAAAAGTTAATAACATATGAAACAGTGGTACTAACTGGTAGATCATCAAATTACGAATCTAACGCAATTTGAATCGTTCAAATCGGAATTAAAACGGAGAAACTACGAACAAAACAGTTTTGATTTCAAATCTGAAAACACATTTTCATATATACCGAAAATAAATACGCCTTCAAATACAGAAAACGTAATCTACTGAATACGATAAGGGCTACGGGTTAAGCATTAAAAACTGCAGGGGGTTATTCGCAAAAATGCCGGCCAAATCGGTATGGGCTGCTCTCGGCCGTCCGATTCAAAATCGGTGGATCAGATTAAAAGAGAGGAGGGGTGGCGGTGCTCCCGGCCGGAACAGAGCCGACCCCGGCGGCGCCATGGCCGGCGCATCGCCGGAGAAGGCGAACTCGGCCTTCGGTGCATGAAATAGGTCGGGAAGGGTACCCATAGATCGGGAAGAGCATCGCAAGCTCACCTAGGGTGATGGGAAGGTCAGAAATCGACTCGGGGGTGGCTCTCCACGTGCTCCGGCGGGCGGTGATCTCCTACAACGTCGGCGAGGGTGCATTAGTGCACAATTCAAGCAGAAAAAGGGTCGGCTACCTCGGGGAGATCACGCAAATGCTCAGTAAGGGGCTTACGGCGAGGATTAAAACCCGAGGACGACGAATTGGTTGCGGCGGCGGAAAGCTTCAAGCGGCGGCTCTGTTTCGGCGAGGGTGCGGTGATGGCGGCGGCTTGGGTTGTGTGGCGGCGGCAGGGGCCCGCCTCGACTTATATAGTCCCGAGGTGAGGGGGATAGGGGAGTTGAGTTCGCCTCGGATATAGGAGATCGAATCGAGGGCGGCGAGCGTCGAACTCGCTCTGTTCGTTCTCGCGTCGGACTCTCGGCGAGCAACAGAGGGAAACAGGGGAAGGGGCTGCCCGGTGGGGCCTCCACGGTAGCGGGTCAAGGCGCTGGGCCCGGTTGGCAGCCGCGCAGGGGAAGAGAGGGCGCGCGCGCTCGGCCGCGGCAGTGGCTCTGCTCTGCTTCAGTCTCCAGGGAAGAAGGAGGAAGGGGCAAGAGCGCTGACGCGTGGGCCCCGCTAGCCAGCCGCAAAGGAGGAAAGGGGGCATTGCGCTGCTGCGGCTGGGCTGGCTTGCTAGCTGGGCCGGCGCGCTGGCTTCAGCCCAACAGAAAGAGGAGGGAGGGAGCAGGCCGAAAGGAAGAGGAGGACTGGGCCCTCGGGCCAAAATCAGAGAGGGAAGGCTTTCCTATTTCCCTTTTCTATTTTCTAAATACATTTTCAAAAGGATTTTCAAATTGGGTTTTGAATATTTGAACAATTCAAATAAGCTACAACAGTACAAAGAAGAAATGCTCCAGCATGAATGCATCATACATGTGTATGACCTAGGTTTGATTTTATTTTTGAGGAAAAAATATTATTTCCCTATATTGGAATGATCAACTAATTGCATAATTAAATAAATTTCCACTATTTAAAAGAATGCAGTTTTTCGGGTGTTACATCCCCCAAGCTTGTCCTTTTGCTCATTGTGGTGGCGGGTAGTATTGGGACCATCCCGCCTAGCGTTGTGTTTCTTCGTCTTGGATAGCTTGCAATAGTTGAGCGTTTTGTTGTGCCATATTCAAAGTTGCATCTTGCTCAACTTGCTTTGCGCCCATGTCATTGATGAGTTGGTCCATTTCTGATCCTTGGCTTCGACGGCCCCTGTAACAACCCTAAAATCCAAACACCAAAAAAAATCCCAACCAATTAAATTTTTTTATTTATTTATTATGAAAACCCATTTTTCTTGTGCAAGCATATAGGTTTCATTATGAATTTGGTAAATAAAGGAGTATAGCTTGCATTTCAATTCCATTCATATAGAATAATAACTTATGCATCACATTTGGGATTTATTGCAATTCATGTTTGTATTTACACAATATTTAAAAATAGGTAATATATGTATTTATACACTTGAGTGAAAATAGAAAAAGAAAAAGAAAAAGAAGAATAGAAAAGAGGAAGAGCAGAACCGGCCCGACGCCAGCCCAAACCAGCCTGGCCTTCTCCTCCTCACCTCACCCGCGCGACCACACCGTAGCTGGGCCGGCCCATCTCGCAGCCCAAACCACCACGCGCGCGCAGCCTGGGCACACACGCGCGCAGCACCATTCGCAGCCGCTGCCAGCCCGACCCCACCCGTCAGCGCGCTCGCCCTGTTCTTCTTCTCCGCCGCGGCGCTCACGCGAAAAGTGAGAGCCTGTACGGGAGCCGACAGCGCCACGCTCTGGCAACCCTGTCCCCTGCCTGTCCCCTCGCCTTGGCGACCAAGTCCGCGTCAAAAGCACGCCAACCCTAGCCTCACGTCACCATGACCCTTGGATGCTGCCCGGTGGATCTCCGCCGCTCGCCATGGATCGAACCGAGCTCGGTGGTATATAAGGACCTCCCTCTCGGAGCCCTAGCCCCATCCCACTTGCCGCCGCCTCTGGTGGCACCAACCATGCCACACCGTGTGAGAGAGGGAGAAGGAAGAAGGGCGGAGCAGAGGAGGAAGAGCTGCCGGAGCGCCGCCGCCGCGGAGCTCGCCGGAGCCGGACACGGAGGGGAAGCCCGAGCTGCGGACGAGGAACGGCACGGCACTACAATCACTCTGCGCAGCGTCACCTCATCACTGCACCGCCACCTTACCTCACCAGCCCCACGGTGAGCCACCGAGCACCTCATCCAACCTCGCCGTGCTACCGGTCATGGCGCTCGGCATCACGAGCGTGTAGGCCGCGGGCTGTTTCCGGCCCCTGAACACTTTGCACAACACATGCACAAGACCAGCCATCAAACCACTGGACATCGGCTATGGACGTCAGGCCACTTCCGACGGGCATCGCCGTCACATGTGCTCGGAGCACCGCCACCTCGACGGCGTTCCCACGCGCACAAGCCGTGAAACCGCCAACGCGACCCGTTAGCGTGACCACCAACTCACCGACCACCTCGGACAAGCTTAGTTGTGGAAGATCGAACCTCCATGGCCCGCAACACCGCGAGGTGCGTTCTCGGGGAAACGTGCTCACCGCCGACACGTTCCGCCTCGCCTAAATCCGTTCCGAGTACCTCCGGTCACCTCGCGCTGCGGAGAAAGGAAGACGAGGTTCGCCAAGTCTGCCTCAGCACCGCCGCGTAGATAGCTGAGCCCCGAATCATGTCTGTCGCCTTGGCTACGTGCGCCGCCACCTCATCAGAGAACCGCCGTATGCCGTGGGAGAGAAGGGAGCCATACCACGACTCTAACCTGCCACCATCTGGTCGAACGACTGCCTGAGCACGCCAATTGGGGAAACCCAAGCCCTGTCTTGCCGAAATATGGTCATCGTCGCCCTGTCATCGTCCGCCGCACCGGAGTGACACCGCCGCCTTGAACGGACGCCCTGGAGCCCTGCTAGCACCAAATTGAACGTCGGATCCCAGTCAACAGAGTTCGGGGTGGCGGATTCACCACTCCTCAGACCTTGTCGCACCTCGCCGGAGCCCTGCAGGCGCAACGGCCTCACCGCCAGCGACTGGAGCATCCCAATACCACGACCGGGAACAAGAACTGACACCTTTTGCACTCTAGAACACACCACTAGCCCGCCGGCTAACTGTGAGAACCACCCCCGACCACCGTTGAGCTCGCCGGACCACCGCCGTGCTACGCCGACGCTAGCGACCCTCTAGGAACTCACGTCGAACACTTGGTGCGCGCTGACGTGGGCACAGGCGTCAGCTAGGTGCGCAACTCACCCACAGCGCCACCTCCACAGACCCGGTCCACCGTAAGCCGACGAGAGAAGAGAGAGGAATGGACGTGGTCCACGTGCACCGGAGAGAACGGTGCACTGGACACCAAGCCGTGGGTCCACCGTGGACCAGGTGTTGTGCACCGAGCCGCACCGCGGGCCAAGCGCGCCGCGTGGCACGACCACGTGCTGACGCGTGTCCGGGCAGGTGACGTCATGATGACGTCACCCAACCCCACCATCGGTAAAATGTTGACTCGGTCAACGCTGACGTCAGCAGTGACGTCATGCTGACGTCAGCAGAGCCGTTGCCAACCAGACCGTTGACTTGGTCAATGTGAACAGTGCCCCGACCAATCCCGTGCTGCCACGTGTCACCCCCGATTAATCAGCTATTTTTCCATTTTCAGAAAATAGGATAATCTTCGGAAATTCATAACTTATTCATACGTTGTCCAAAAATGGCGCACCATATATCAAAATTCTCAGAAAAATGAGATCTACAACCTGAGCCTATGTTTGAGTGCATTTGGATCTTTATTTATTTGATTTTCTGAATGATCTATAGAAGTCGCTAACGCAACTATTTCGATCCCGTTTTCAGAGCCGGAGGAGAATCTGACTGAGGAAGACGACCATGAGTACCTTCAGGAGCTAGGAGACGACTACGAAGGTGCCACGTCCCACTAAATCCTTAGCTCCTATTACGCATTGCTAATGATTGTTTATGCCATTGCGTTATAATCACATGTATATCTGCATAGGTTGCATGGTAGAATTATTGTTTTTTCCTACCTTGATTAAACTTTATCCTGCTACCCGCTGATATGTTAGCTGCTGCTTTATTCTGTTACTCTTCCACTACTGCTATTTACTGTTTGCTAAGTGGTGGAATTGGGACGGTTTATATGAGAACTTGATTATAACCACAGGGAGAGCGTGCTGCGTGTGTCTTGGGTGCGTGGTGAGGGAGTCAAGTCGACCAAGTGGGATATGAGACGAGCCCGAGGGGCAAGTTGTGCCGGGGGTGCAACCTGGGCATCCCCACGTGAGATACCTGTGGCGGGTAAATGGTGTACGAGGTGGTTCCGGGTGGGATAGCCTTTGTGGTTTGAAACCCCTGAGCGGAGGTGCTGTGATGGCACGGGGAGAGTATCCCCTAAGTGAAGATGCCTGCTTGGTCACCTTAGGATCTGCTGGTACCCAGACTATAGGAATTCTCTACTTCTCACTCGCTTCTGATGGGCGGGAGACGGCTGGACTACTTGAAAGGGCGGTGCTACTACTAGGTTGTGAGGTGATAAGGGTGGACGGTGACGGATGGTGGAATTCCCGTATCGTCCTAGATGTAGAGTACCACTGATGGGGCCTAGTGCTGCGTCTCCCAGTCTTAGCGTGAAGGTGTTGGATCCGGAATATCCCAGGGCTGAGTGGTTGGGTGGCATCGACCTAGGCAAGTAAGCACTCAGAATTCTGCCTAGGTGTTTGCGCGACACCTATGATGGCTAATCTAGTGAGCGGTAGAACCTCTGCAGAGTGTTTGGTTGATCGATCGATACATACGCCGACTCGTCGGCTATGGACCTTTCCTGTAGCCTTCTACTGGTGTAGTGAGTGATTATTCTTTTCTCCCCCTGGATAATGTCTTCCGGCAGTGTACCCGCTGTGGTAGTGTGCCGCTGAGATAGGCCCGAGAGGGAGTTGGGCCTGTCGAATGAGCGTGAGGTGTGGGTATGTGAGATGTGGTGATGGGAAAAGGGATGATGGTGTTAATTGGAGAGAAAACTTGACTACTTAAACATTGATTACAACTGCATAGGAAACCTCAGCCTATAGGTCTACTTGAATAGCCTTGCATCCACTTTCCACAAAGCAAATGCTGCATAGGTGGGCTCCGTGGCCAGTACAAGTCGTACTGATAAATTTGCTGTCAGGTGACGAGAATGAGTACGACTTCGAGGGAGATGATGACCAGGAATAGGGTCACGTGCTACACTCAAGTTGGCCGTGAAGGATGAATCGCTTCCGCATCTCCAACGCTTCTTTGAATGTTGATTCCGCCAATGTGGCGATGTAATAAATGTTTATGTAAGACTTAATTACCGTTGTATGGATCCTGGTATCAACTAAGATATGGGTAATTTCATGGATTGTTCCAAGCAATCTGTAGAATTACAATTCGAGCCTGTGGATTTCCCTTTACGGAAATCAAAGTTGTTTCAGTTGGTATCGGAGCCATACTTGACTGTAGGATGAGACCCATAGAAAATGGATGTTAGATTAGGAAGCCAGACTCTCTTTCGGTTATATTTACTGACCTTGCATTTACTTTTTATGCAATGGCTTATCTAAAACATGGACCTGCTAATCCGTTTCTTGAAAATTCATAGATGACCAGCCTTGGACCACAACTTTGTCCACTGCACGATGGCACTATTGAGATCTCGATCAATGGGAGGAACCACGGCGGATTTGCCATGGTACTACGCCAGGTGTTGGAGGAGCTGGGAGCACCGTCTGACCAGATCCAGTACTTCTGCCGAGGGAAGCTTGTCGAGGCTGAGAAATTTGAAGGATCTGTCACTAACAGAGTTGAGACACCCGTCAACCTGACCCTTCCAGGGATGCCGGTTTTTACTGACTACACTGTTGGAGAGACTGTGGAGGACGGAGTACAGTCCGTCTCCCGCAAGGTACTACGCGCAGTTGTGTACACAGCCTACAAGTACCTTAAGGGGACCCATTTCCGTCTGCTACCTCAGGCCTTGGAGCTACACCCTGACCCTATCCAGAGGATTCTGTACACCAGCCAGATCGTTCAGGCCGAGACTGACCCCTGTCTACGCACAGTGGCACACCACCTCCAGGAGCAGGACGAGTTCATCAGCTCATTGGAGCAAAGGAGGTAGCGTGACCGAGCACGCATAGCAGAGGTCGAGGACTGTTTACAAAAAGGGACTCAGACCCTGGAGAGTCTGAGCAGGGCAGTCACTGACTTGCAGCTGGAGATGCAGCGCCGTGATGAGTTGCACCGAGCCGAGATCTCCGACTTGCGAGACAAGATCGGGGATTTTGGGCTTCACAACGACTACCTGAACAACAGGGTGTTAGGTTTACAGAGGAGGCTGGACAACAAGGAGAGAGCACTTGCTGAGAGGGAGCAGAGGAGCAGAGACAGGGGAGTCGAGATGATCACATTGCGCTCCAGGATCAAGGAGTTGGAGAAGCAGCTGGAGAAAGCCGAGGAGAAGTCCACCCGCAACCAAGGGACTCTGATCGACCGCGTGAAGATGGTGGAGTTCTTAAAGGACAAGCTACGGAGGACAGAGACAGCTTGGAAGCAGTCCGATGCCAAGAGAGCTATTGAGGTCCGGAAGGTGGAGAGTTCGCTCCCCCACTGGAAGCCCCGGGAGGGAGACTTCCGCGTGCCACCCACTACGCTCAACATGGGAGCATGTCCGTCTTTGAGGATGCAGGAGATTGAGGCCACTCCAGAGCTAGCTGTAGCACTCGACTACATCAAGCGCCTGACCATGACCGACGACGAGATCGAGGCAGAGGACAGCCGCATCCCCGGCGCGTACTCGACCTTATGCACCAGTAGCTTATGGGACCCTGCGTGGCCCATAGATTAGTGATACCATGAGTTGTCCTGTCATTGGCTATCTGCGCATAGCACGATCTTTATAGCAGCTAGGAACATCCTTTATGTAATAATAACCCAAGTGATGAGTGACATTTGGATCTTATGCTTCTTATGGTTCTCTATGCTTCTTTGGTTGAGTGTAGGATATTATGAAAAATGTTTTAATTCATTTAAATCGTTGAAAACATCTAAATCCTACTTAAACCACTACATAATTATCACTACACTAAGCACATACCTAATATTTTCAGATGTCGATGAGACGTTCCGCGCGTCTGGAGAACCGCCAGCCCTCCCCCGCACCTGTGCCAGGACGCGGGCGTGGTCGCAACCGTGGACGCCTAGCTGGCAGGCGTGCTGGAGTTAACCTAGAAGAAGAGCTGCGCCGGGCAGAGGATGCACCGCCGGTGAACGATCTGCCACCACAAGGCGAGAATGTGCCTCCGCCACCGCCACCGCCGCCGCCACCGACGTTGGCGGAAGTGATGGCTCAGCAGACCCAGCTGTTGAATGCCATTGCTACCAGGATGAACAGGCACCACGGGCCACCACAGAACGACTTCCAAAGGAAGCTGGAGGGGTTCTTGAAGCTGAGGCCACCCACCTTCGACGGTACCGATAGCGATCCCCTCGCTGCCGACGACTGGCTTAAGGAGATGGAGAAGAAGCTAGACCTGACCACCTGCACTGATGAGGAGTGTGTTGGGATTGCTAGCCACCAGCTGACAGGTGTTGCACGAGCATGGTGGGACAACTACACCAGCGCTCACGAGGACCCAGCCCGCATTGACTGGGATGAGTTCACCGAGGCTTTCCGTGACCACCACATTCCTGAGGGAGTTATGGAGGCCAAGGAGAATGAGTTTCGCAACATTTCCCAGGGAGCCGATCAGATCCACGAGTACACCACCTGCTTCAACTGCCTACTCCACTACGCACCTGCATCTTGCGTGAGTTCCGAGAAGGAAAAGATGTACTACTACAGGAAGGGACTACAGACCAAGATCAGGTTGGCGCTCTCAGGCAACAAGAGCTACACCCTCCGTGAGTTGATTGACCGCTGCATTGATATTGAGAAGGATCGCATGGAGGCACGTCTGGAGTTCGAGGCCCAGAACAAGGGGAAGAAGCGCCGCTCTGAGGGACCCGCTCGCACTGCTCCACCCCAGAGAAAGCGAACGGGTGCACCCCCGCCTTTCCGGACTCGCCATGGACCTCCTTCGGGTACGAGCCGTGGTGGTGGTACCTACAACAGCAACTACCACCGCCCCGCTCAAACCTACCCCGCGCCGACTCGGACAGTGCAAAACACACCCGCCCCGGCTACCAACACGCCGAGGACAAGTAACTGGAAGGCTCCTGCGACAACCGCAGCAGGCAGTGCGCCCTTCACTTGCTTCGAGTGCGGAAAGCCTGGGCACCAAGTGGCTGTGTGCCCTGACCTCAACCGTGCACCAGCAGCTGCACAGGGCACACCGAACCGGGGATCCGCTACCCGTGGAAGGCTGAACCACATGACCGCTGAGAAAGCTGAAGCTGCACCTGACGCTGTGTACGGCACGTTCCTAGCACAGGGTAACATGGCTACAGTTCTGTTCGATTCAGGAGCTACATGTTCATATATTTCATCTGCATATGCACGTAAGCATAACATACCTGTAACCCCGAGAGTAAACCCCATCCTAACTAGCTCGCCCTTAGGAACCTTCAGAAGCATTCACATATGTAGGGGAGTGATAATCACAATTGAGGGACTTGACTTTCGAGCTGACCTAACCCTACTACCCTCCAACAGCTTAGATGTCATCTTAGGCATGGACTGGCTAACCAAGCACCGGGGAGTGATATCTTGTTCACCTAGATATGTATAGGTAACCCACCCTTGGGGAACAGCTGTCCGATGTGTACCCCAAACCGAGAGAGTCCAAGCCCTCCTATGTGCCCTGGAGACTAAGGCAGATAAGATAGAGCTGACATTCAGAGATGTGCCAGTGGTCTGTGAGTTCAATGACGTATTTCCAGAGGAGTTGCCAGGTATGCCACCAGATAGAGATGTGGAGTTTGTTATAGAGCTGATGCCAGGAACTGCACCAATTGCCAAAAGACCCTACAGAATGTCGGCTGATGAGTTGAAGGAACTCAAGAAGCAGCTGGGGGAATTGCTGGAGAAGGGCTTCATTAGGCCTAGTGCCTCACCTTGGGGATCTCCCATTTTGTTTGTCAAGAAGAAGGATGGCACGATGAGGATGTGCATTGACTACTGGAATCTGAATACGGTCACAGTCAAGAACAAGTACCCACTGCCCCGCATCGATGATCTATTAGATCAATTGAGTAAGGCGAAGTACTTCTCAAAGATCGATCTCTGATTAGGGTACCATCAGATGAAGATCAGGGAAGAAGATATTCCGAAGACTACGTTTGTCACTAGATATGGGCAGTATGAGTGCACAGTAGTCTCATTCGGACTCACTAATGCTCCAGCATACTTCATGAACATGATGAACAAGATCTTCATGAATGAGCTAGACAAGTTTGTGGTGGTATTCATTGATGATATATTGGTTTATTCAGCCACAAAAGAGGAACATGAACATCATCCGAGGACCGTATTGGAGAGGTTGTCTCGCAACCAGCTATACACCAAATTCTCCAAGTGCGAATTCTGGCTAGAGGAAGTTGCTTTCCTTGGACACATACTGTCAGGAGAAGGAGTTGCAGTGGACCCAGCCAAGATTGAAGCTGTGAAAGAGTGGGAGCAACCCCATAATGTGTCAGGAATCTGAAGCTTTTTGGGACTTGCAGGGTACTATCGCAGATTTATTGAGAATTTCTCTAAGATTGCAAGACCCATGACCAACTGCTGAAGAAAGAGAACAAGTTCATATGGACTCCTGAATGTGAGAAGAGTTTCCAGACCTTGAAGGAGAAGCTCACTACTACACCTATACTAGCCCTACCTGATATTCACAAAGATTTTGTTGTATATTGTGATGCCTCTCAGCAAGGTTTGGGCTGTGTACTAATGCAAGAAGGAAGGGTGATAGCATATGCCTCAAGACAGTTGAAAGAACATGAGCAGAGATGCCCGACTCATGACCTAGAACTTGCAGCCGTGGTACATGCACTCAAGATTTGGAGACACTATCTAATAAGCAACAAGTGTGACATCTACACTGACCACAAGAGCCTGAAGTACTTCTTCACACAAGAAGATCTGAATATGAGGCAGCGCAGATGGCTAGAACTCATCAAGGACTATGATCTTGAGATCCATTACCACCCAAGAAAGGCTAACGTTGTCGCTGATGCCCATAGCCGCAAGAGCTACTGCCATACCCTCATCACCAAGTCTATGCCTCCTGAGATCAGAAGAGAGTTCGACGCGTTCCAGCTCGAGGTAGTCTCCTATGGCATGCTAAATGAGCTTCGCGTCGAATACAATCTTACCTCTCGGATTCAAGCAGCACAAAAGAACTGTCCTGAGATTGATTACATTCGAGGTTTGATGAAGCTGGGGAGAGGCCCTGAGTATCGTGAAGACGAACAGGGAAAAGTATTGTTCAAGGAAAGAATTTGCGTACCGACTGACTCAGCCCTACGGGAAGAAATTCTATCAGAAGCACATGATTCCAAGTATTGTATTCACCCCGGGTCAGCCAAGATGTACCATGACCTCAAGAAACATTTCTGGTGGGAAAATATGAAGGCAGATATTGCCGGGCATGTAGCACAATGTGACACTTGCAGCAGAATCAAGGCCGAACATCAATGACCAGCCGGCTTGCTACAACCCATTGCGATACTAGAGTGGAAGTGGGAATGCATATCCATGGACTTCATAGTAGGGTTACCACGATCAGAAAATGGGCATGATGCATTGTGGGTAGTAGTTGACCGACTGACCAAGGTAGCACATTTTATCCCCACCACAACAAGGTGTAGTGCAGAAAGGCTAGCCGACTTATACATAGCCAACATCCTGAGGCTACACGGGGCACCCAAGAGTGTTATATTAGACAGGGGACCACAATTCATGTCCCAATTCTAGAAATCCTTACATAAGTCCATCGGGACCAAACTTGACTATAGCACAGCCTATCACCCCCAGACCGATGGATAGACAGAGAGAGTAAACCAGATTCTGGTGGACATGCTTCGCGCTTGTACACTGAAATACGGGGCAAGTTGGGAAAAGTGTCTACCTCACGCTGAGTTTGCTTACAACAACAGCTATCAGGCAAGCATTAAGATGTCTCCATTTGAAGCGTTGTATGGAAGACCTTGCAGAACCCCGCTGATGTGGTCAGAACCCGGAGAGAGGTCATTCTTTGGCCCTGCTAAGATTGTAGAAGCAGAGGAAGGCATAGCACAGGTTAGAGAAAATTTGAGGATTGCACAAAGTAGGCAAAAGAGCTTTGCAGATAGAAGACATAGAGAGCTTGAGTTCAAGGTTGGGGATTATGTCTACCTCAAGGTATCTCCACTTCGTGGCACCGTCAGATTCCACGTGAAAGGGAATTGGCACCAAGATATGTTGGGCCATACAAGATCTGTAAAAGGATTGGGAAGCTTGCTTACAAGCTGGAACTACCGGAGGAATTATCTGGAGTACACCCTGTGTTCCATGTCTCACAATTAAGAAAGTGTTTGAAGCTTCCCGAGGAGCAGGTTCCTACGGATGCACTAGATCTGCAAGACACACTTGAATACAAGGAACATCTGATCAAGATCTTGGCATGGGATACAAAGGAGACGCGAAACAAGACCATTCCGATGTGCAAGGTACAATGGAGCAATCACACTGAAAGGGAAGCTACGTGGGAGAAAGAATCGGACTTGCAGATTATGTTTCCTCATCTCTTCGGAGGGTATGTCATCTCTTTAATCTCGAGGTCGAGATCCTATTGAGGGGGAGGACTGTAACAACCCCAAAATCCAAACACCAAAAAAATCCCAACCAATTAAATTTTTTCATTTATTTATTATGAAAATCCATTTTTCTTGTGCAAGCATATAGGTTTCATTATGAATTTGGTAAATAAAGGAGTATAGCTTGCATTTTAATTCCATTCACATAGAATAATAACTTATGCATCACATTTGGGATTTATTGCAATTCATGTTTGTATTTACACAATATTTAAAAACAGGTAATATATGTATTTATACACTTGAGTGAAAATAGAAAAAGAAAAAGAAAAAGAAGAAGAGAAAAGAGGAAGAGCAGAACCGGCCCGACGCCAGCCCAAACCAGCCCGACCTTCTCCTCCTCACCTCACTCGCGTGACCACACCGTAGCTGGGCCAGCCCATCTCGCAGCCCAAACCACCACGCGCGCGCAGCCCAGGCACACGTGCGCAGCGCCATTCGCAGCCGCAGCCAGCCCGACCCCACCCGTCAGCGCGCTCGCCCTGTTCTTCTTCTCCGCCGCGGCGCTCACGCGAAAAGCGAGAGCCTGTACGGGAGCCGACAGCGCCACGCTCTGGCAACCCTGTCCCCTGCCTGTCCCCTCGCCTTGGCGACCAAGTCCACGTCGAAAGCACGCCAACCCTAGCCTCAGGTCACCACGACCCTTGGATGCCGCCCGGTGGATCTCCGCCGCTCGCCATGGATCGAACCGAGCTCGGTGGTATATAAGGACCTCCCTCTCGGAGCCCTAGCCCCATCCCACTCGTCGCCGCCTCTGGTGGCACCAACCACGCCACACCGTGTGAGAGAGGGAGAAGGAAGAAGGGCGGAGCAGAGGAGGAAGAGCTGCCGGAGCTCCGCCGCCGCGGAGCACGCCGGAGCCGGACACGGAGGGGAAGCCCAAGCTGCGGACGAGGAATGGCATGGCACTGCGATCACTCTGCGCACATCACCTCGTCACTGCACCGCCATCCTTACCTCACCAGCCCCACAGTGAGCCACCGAGCACCTCATCCAACCTCGCCGTACTACCGGTCATGGCGCTCGGCATCACGAGCATGTGGGCCGCGGGCTGTTTCCGGCCCCTGAACACTTCGCACAACACACGCACAAGACCAGCCATCAAACCACTGGACATCGACTATGGACGTCAGGCCACTTCCGACGGGCATCGCCGTCACATGTGCTCGGAGCACCGCCACCTCGATGGCGTTCCCGCGCGCACAAGCCGTGAAACCGCCAATGCGACCCGTTAGCGTGACCACCAACTCACCGACCACCTCGGACAAGCTTAGTTGTGAAAGATCGAACCTCCATGGCCCGGAACACCTCCGAGGTGCATTCTTGGGGAAACGTGCTCACCGCCGACATGTTCCGCCTCGCCTAAATCCGTTCCGAGTACCTCCGGTCACCTCGCGCTGCGGAGAAAGGCCGACGAGGTTCGCCAAGTCTGCCTCAGCACCGCCGCGTAGATAGCCGAGCCCCGAATCATGTCTGTCGCCTTAGCTACGTGCGCCGCCACCTCGTCGGAGAACCGCCGTATGCCGTGGGAGAGAATGAGGCCATACCACGACTCTAACCTGCCACCATCTGGTCGAACGACTGCCTGAGCACGCTAATTGGGGAAAGCCAAGCCCTGTCCTGCTGAAATATGGTCATCGCCGCCCTATCATCGTCCGCCGCACCGGAGTGACACCGCTGCCTTGAACGGACTCCCTGGAGCCCTGCTAGCACCAAATTGAACGTCGGATCCCTGTCAACAGAGTTCGGGGTGGCGGATTCACCACTCCTCAGACCTTGTCGCACCTCGCCGGAGCCCTGCCGGCGCAACGGCCTCACCGCCAGCGACCGAAGCATCCCAATACCACGACCGAGAGCAAAAACCGACACCTTTTGGACACTAGAACACACCACTAGCCCACCGGCTAACTGTGAGAACCACCCCCGACCACCGTCGAGCTCGCCGGACCACTGCCGTGCTACGCCGACGCCGGCGACCCTCTGGGAACTCACGTCGAACACTTGGTGCGCGCTGACGTGGGCACAGGCGTCAGCTAGGTGCACAACTCACCCGCAGCGCCACCTCCACAGACCCAGTCCACCATAAGCCGAAGAGAGAAGAGAGAGGAATGGACGTGGTCCACGTGCACCCGAGAGAACGGTGCACTGGACACCAAGCCACGGGTCCACCGTGGACCAGGTGTTGTGCACCGAGCCACACCGCGGGCCAAGCGCGCCGCGTGGCATGACCACGTGCTGACGCGTGTCCGGGCAGGTGACGTCATGATGACGTCACCGTGACATCACCCAACCCCACCATCGGTAAAATTTGACTCGGTCAACGCTGACGTCAGCAGTGACATCATGCTGACGTCAGCAGAGCCGTTGCCAACCAGACTGTTGACTTGGTCAACATGAACAGTGCCCCGACCAATCCCGTGCTGCCACGTGTCACCCCCCGATTAATCGGCCATTTTTCCATTTTCAGAAAATAGGATAATCTTCGGAAATTCATAACTTATTCATACGTTGTCCAAAAATTGCGCACCATATATCAAAATTCTCAGAAAAATGAGATCTACAACCTGAGCCTATGTTTGAGTGCATTTGGATCTTTATTTATTTGATTTTCTGAATGATCTATAGAAGTCGCTAACGTGACTATTTCGATCCCGTTTTCAGAGCCGGAGGAGAATCTGACTGAGTAAGACGACCACGAGTACCTTCAGGAGCTAGGAGATGACTACGAAGGTGCCACGTCCCACCAAATCCTTAGCTCCTTTTACGCATTGCTAATGATTGTTTGTGCCATTGCGTTATAATCACATGTATATCTGCATAGGTTGCATGGTAGAATTATTGGTTTTCCCTACCTTGATTAAACTTTATCCTGCTACCCGCTGATAGGTTAGCTGCTGCTTTATTCTGTTACTCTTCCACTACTGCTATTTACTGTTTGCTAAGTGGTGGAATTGGGACGATTTATATGAGAATTTGATTATAACCACAGGGAGAGCGTGCTGCGTGTGTCTTGGGTGCGTGGTGAGGGAGTCAAGTCGACCAAGTGGGATATGAGATGGGCCCGAGGGGCAAGTTGCGCCAGGGGTGCAACCTAGGCATCCCCTCGTGAGATACCTGTGGCGGGTAAATGGTGTACGAGGTGGTTCCGAGTGGGATAGCCTTTGTGGTTTGAAACCCGTGACCGGAGATGCTGTGATGGCACGGGGAGAGTATCCCCTAAGTGAAGATGCCTGCTTGGTCACCTTAGGATCTGCTGGTACTCAGACTATAGGAATCCTCTACTATGCACTCATAGTTGCACTGTAAGTCCCAGTTTTTGCTGACAGATCATTACCAAGGGGGAAGGATATGGTGCATCACAAAACTATGCTCCAATCCCCTAGTTCCATGTTGCTAAAAAGGCATCTTTTAATCCTTATTGCATATTCAATTAATCAGTTTACATGATCATGATATCAATAACGCACTAGCATCAATTACCATATGCATAATCCCATAGGTTGCAAGGAACAGGATAACAAAACTAGGAAGTAACTATGGTTAACAAGGAAGACACATGCAAATGCAATTTTTTGTTTGGTGAATAGGACAACAAGGATGATCCATACTAATACTTGCCTTGATCAGCAAACTCCTGGTGATCCGGGTTGTCGCAGTACTGATCTTGATCACCCACGTAAAGCTCACCGTCTATACTCGATCCATCATAACAACACACACGCATACAGGGGCAATCATGCATACAAACAAGAGTTTTCATTAGAACAGTACACCAACAGAGAGAAAATAAATTAAAAAGGTTATAAAACAAATCTACACATCGCTACGATCACATCAATATAAAGTTTGCGCAAATCAGATTTAAAACGAGGAAGATATGAATTTTACAAGATTTATAATAGAATAATAATAGATTAAATATAATCTCGAATTTTAAAAGTTAATAACATATGAAACAGTGGTACTAACTGGTAGATCATCAAATTATGAATCTAACGCAATTTGAATCGTTCAAATCGGAATTAAAACGGAGAAACTACGAACAAAACAGTTTTGATTTCAAATCTGAAAACACATTTTCATATATACCGAAAAAAATACGCCTTCAAATATAGAAAACGTAATCTACTGAATACGCTAAGGGCTACGGGTTAAGCATTAAAAACTGTAGGGGGTTATTCGTAAAAACGCAGGCCGAATCGGTATGGGCTGCTCACGGCCGTCCGATTCAAAATCGATGGATCAGATTAAAAGAGAGGAGGGGTGGCGGTGCTCCCGGCCGGAACAGAGCTGACCGCGGCGGCGCCATGGCCGGCGCATCGCCGGAGAAGGCGAACTCGGCCTTCGGTGCATGAAATAGGTCGGGAAGGGTACCCATAGATCGGGAAGAGCATCGCAAGCTCACCTAGGGTGATGTGAAGGTCGGAAATCGACTCGGGGGTGGCTCTCCACGTGCTCCGGCGGGCGGTGATCTCCTACAACGTCGGCGAGGGTGCATTTGTGCACAATTCAAGCAGAAAAAGGGTCGGCTACCTCGGGGAGATCATGCAAATGCTCAGTAAGGGGCTTACGGCGAGGATTAAAACCCGAGGACGACTAATTGGTTGCGGCGGCGGAAAGCTTCGAGCGGCAGCTCTGTTTCGGCGAGGGCGCGGTGATGGCGGCGGCTTGGGTTGTGTGGCGGCGGCAGGGGCCTGCCTCGACTTATATAGTCCCGAGGTGAGGGGGATAGGGGAGTTGAGTTCGCCTCGGATATAGGAGATCGAATTGATGGCGGCGAGCGTCGAACTCGCTCTGTTCGTTCTCGCGTCGGACTCTCGGCGAGCAGCAGAGGGAAACAGGGGAAGGGGCTGCCCGGTGGGGCCTCCACGGTAGCGGGTCAAGGCGCTGGGCCCGGTTGGCAGCTGCGCAGGGGAAGAGAGGGCGCGCGCGCTCGGCCGCGGCAGCGGCTCTGCTCTGCTTCAGTCTCCAGGGAAGAAGGAGGAAGGGGCAAGAGCGCTGACGCGTGGGCCCCGCTAGCCAGCCGCAGAGGAGGAAAGGGGGCATTGTGCTGCTGCGGCTGGGCTGGCTTGCTAGCTGGGCTGGCGCGCTGGCTTTGGACCAACAGAAAGAGGAGGGAGGGAGCAGGCCGAAAGGAAGAGGAGGACTGGGCCCTCGGGCCAAAATCAGAGAGGGAGGGCTTTCCTATTTCCCTTTTCTATTTTCTAAATACATTTTCAAAAGGATTTTCAAATTGGGTTTTGAATATTTGAACAATTCAAATAAGCTACAACAGTACAAAGAAGAAATGCTCTAGCATGAATGCATCATACATATGTATGACCTAGGTTTGATTTTATTTTTGAGGAAAAATTATTATTTCCCTATATTGGAATGATCAACTAATTGCATAATTAAATAAATTCCCACTATTTAAAAGAATGCAGTTTTTCGGGTGTTACAATTCTACCCCCCCTTAAAAATAATCTCGTCCTCGAGATTCGGTTGGTGCTTACTCAAACAACTCCGGGTACTTTTCTCTGAGATCTTCCTCTCTTTCCCAAGTAGCTTCTTCCTCAGAGTACCGATGCCACTGCACCTTACACATTTTTATAACCCGACTTCTTGTAACTCTTTCTGCGGTTTCCAAGATTTTCACTAGATGTTCCTGATAAGTGAGACCCTCCTTGAAAACTATTTCCTCGACCGGAACCTGCTCTTCCGGTACTCTCAAACACTTTCTCAACTGAGATATGTGGAACACATCATGCACACCGGACAAACTTTCCGGAAGTTCTAGCTGATATGCCACTTCTCCACGTCTCTCTAAGATCTTGAAAGGACCAATATACCTTGGTGCCAATTTTCCTTTGCTATTGAACCTTTTCACACTTCTCATCGGGGACACTTTAAGATATACATAGTCTCCTACATTAAAAGCTAGTTCTCTTCTCCGTGTATCCGCATAGCTCTTCTATCTAGATTGTGCTATTCTCAAGTTCTCTCTTATTGTCTGGACTTGCTCCTCTGTGTCTCTCAACACATCCGGTCCAAACATTTGACTTTCTCCAGTTTGATTCCAAAACAAGGGTGTCCTGCACTTGCGTCCATACAATGCTTCGAAGGGTGCCATCTTGAGACTTTTCTGGTAACTATTATTATAAGAGAACTCCGCATACGGCAGACTCTTATCCCAACTCGTTCCATACTGTAAAGCACAAGCTCTCAACATATCTTCCAGAATCTGATTAATCCGTTCAGTTTGACCGTCAGTTTGAGGGTGATATGCAGAACTGAAATTCAACCGTGTTCCCAATGATCTATGCACTTGTTGCCAAAACTGTGAGGTGTACTGCGTACCCCTATCGGACACTATCTTCTTTGGAACTCCATGTAGACACACAATCCTTTCCATATACAACTCTGCAAGTCTTGCTCTGGTATAGGTGGTCTTGACGGGGAGGAAATGAGGAACTTTAGTCAGTCGATCCACAATTACCCAGATTGAATCATAACCTCTCTGAGTACGTGGCAATCCAACTATGAAGTCCATACCGACTTCTTCCCACTTCCACTCAGGTATCTTTAGTGGTTGTAGCAATCCTGCAGGCCTCTAGTGTTCAGCTTTAACTCTCTGACAGGTATCACAGATAGCCACATATTCTGCTACAACACGCTTCAGTCCAACCCACCAATATTTCTCCTTCAGATCCAAATACATCTTGGTACTTCCTGGGTGTATAGAATGTGCTGACTCATGAGCTTCACGTAGTATAGCGTCTCGGATGGATTTCACTTCAGGTACACAGAGTCTCTTCCCAAACCATAAGGTTCCATTCTCATCTAGCCTGAATCCGGGTGATTTTCCAACCACAATGTTCTCTGCTATTTCTTTGAGCTTCTCATCTTCCAACTGAGTCTTTCGTATCTCTTGCTCTAGTGTGGGTTCAACCTCCATCTCAACAGCATTGATCACAATTCCCAAGTTGAGACGCTCCATCTCTGCACACAACTCTGCGGGTATAGTGGTTGCTCGAATCTCATTAGCATAACTCTTTCTACTAAGAGCATCTGCTACAACATTTGCTTTGCCAGGATGATAGTGCACTTTCAAATCATAATCCTTTATCAATTCCAACCAACGACGTTGCCTCAAATTCAACTCTGACTGGGTGAAGATATACTTCAAGCTCTTATGATCTGTATAGATGTCACACTTATGACCAATAAGATAATGTCTCCAAATCTTCAAAGCATGCACCACAGCTGCTAGCTCCAAGTCATGAGTAGGGTAATTCAACTCATGCTTCCTCAACTGTCTCGATGCATATGCTACGACTCTTCCTTCTTGCATGAGAACACAACCAAGACCTAGGCGGGAAGCATCACAATAGATAGAGAACTTCTTACTTAGGTCCGGCAAAACCAACACTGGCGCTGTTGTCAATCTCTTCTTCAATTCTTCGAAACTAGCTTGACACTTCTTTGTAACACCTAGAATTTTGCAACATTTTAAAATTAGGGAGATTATTTAATCTATGCAATTAATGTCCATGCAAATGTAGGGAAAATAGAATTTTTGGAGAAATAAAAATAAAACCTAGGTCAAACCATGTTTGATGCACTCATGCTGTTGCATATCAGTTTTGTATTGCTTGATTTATTTGTTGGCTTTTCCATTTTCAAATCCCTTTTTGAAACTCCATTTGAAATTGTGTTTGAAATTATAATGGAAAATAGAAAGGAGTAGAAGGCCTCCTTCCCTTCCTCCCTCTGATCTGGCCCAGCTCGGCCACCCGGCCCAACCGGCGCCCCTCTCCTTTTTCCCCGGCCTGCTCGGCCTTTGCCTTCCTTCCTCTCCTCCCTCTTGGGCCGCAGCCCAGCTGAGCCGGCCCAGCGAGTAGCAGCAGCGCGCGCGCCCGCTCCCTCTCTGTCTCGCTGCCTCGCCAGCCCCACGCGTCAGTGGCTCCTCCCTACCTTCCTTCTTCCTCCCGTCCCTTTCCTTTCTAGTGCCGGCGGTGATGCCGCCATGGAATCCGCGGCGGATTTGCTCCCTTTCCAAATTGGAGCCGGCCGTGACCGTCTTAAGCCACGCCGCACCTGTTTGTGCCCTTTCCGAACCCTAGCCGCCTCCGGTGCCCACGCAGCAGAGCTTACCGAGCCGCCGCCGCCGAGCTTGCCGCCGCCGTGAGAAATTCGACAAGCTCGTCGCTCGTCTCGTCCCAGTAAGCCTTCCAGAGCCTCTAATCCATCTCCCGAACCCGTGCAGCTGTTTTTCCTTTCAATTTGGGCACTAACCGACCCCCTTCACCGTGCACAGGGGCCTCCCGTCCGCCACCGCTCGTCGCCGACCGTCTCCGTGCCGCATCTGGCCTTCCCGAAGCCCTTGGTGAGATCCCTGAGCCTCTACCTCACTTCTCGTACCTTTACCGTGAAGTTTGGTGCTCCGAACGGCCAATTTGGCCAACTCCGGTGAGCCTCCGACGAGGTTCTCCGCCGCGGCACGTGCTGCTCGCCCTTTGAGCCACGATAGGCCCTACCGAACCCTTAGATCGACTCGCGGCCGAGTTCTTCACCGAACCGTGCCATTACCGAGCCTCTTGGTGCACCCTAGCGCCGTTTCCGTGCGTGCCGGTCATCCTCCGGCCATGGCGCCGCCGTAGGCCGTCGGCCGCCGGCGAACAGAGCCGCCTTTTCCCCTCCATCTCTACTCTGGGCCACCGATCCCAGATCCGACGGCCAACGCGTGCCCATACCGGTTCGGTCCACCTGTGCGGGATGGACTAGGTCCACCGTTCCTGTCCACCGCGCGGTGCACCCGGTCCACCGCCTTCGTCCAATCGGAGCCCGCCGCGTGGCGGTCAACCGGTCAGCGGTCAGCGATCCTTGGCGCCTTTCTGGGAATACGCCATCCAACTGTGAAAACGTATTTTTGCTCGGTTTTAATAAAAATCAGAAAAACCCTATTTACAGTTTTGCACTATCTTTAATCACTTATAAAATGCGCGTTTTAGCTCCGATTGAGGTGATTCCAATTGCATTGGATTCATAATTTTGTCCTCTTTCCAGTGATATAATTTTTATCTATGTTGACAGTAATTTATTTTTCAGTATTATTTTAATCCCTAAAAATGCATTAAAACTTCAGAAAATCATATCTTTCGCGTTTTAAATCCGTTTTCGGTGATCTTTATATCGATGTGATCGTATCAGCGAGTAGAATAGTTTTATAAATCTTTTATTTGGTTTTCTCACTGTTGGTGTACTGTTCTAATTTATGTCCTTGTTTGCTATGCATGAATGCTCCTGTATGCATGTGTGTTGGTGATTAATCGAGTAAAGACGGTGAGCAATTCGACGGTGCTTACGACCCGCTTTTCGAGGACCAGCAAGACCAGCAAGACTTTCCTGAGCAAGGCAAGTAATTCATGGGATTATCCTTGTTACCTATTTATGAAAGTTTTACTAAATATCATATGCATGCAATCCCTTGATAAACATAGATGATTCCCCTAGAATTGTTCCTGTACCTTGAAACCTATGATTTATGCACATAAATGATTTGGCAACGCTATTATTATCATGATCATGTGTTGATTAATGGGAAGTAATGAACATTAATAGATGACATTATCCGTAAGTGACCCTCCGGAAAAACCGCGCAACTATGGGTGCTAATGGGCTCTGGTTTTAGTTCAGTAAATTGCTCTTGTCTAGCTTGTTAGTGGTTACCGAAAGGCGCAAGTGGGGTGGGATAAAGCCGGGATGGCTTATAGTTTGGCCCCTGTCTGCAATGATGTGTATAGGCTGCGGTTATGTGCCATCAGGCAGAGGACTTATTATAAGAACAGGCACAGAATCCATAGCGGCCCTAACTTGTTAGACATGACTTTTGAAAGACTTCATAGTGATACCCTGCTCACTCACCTTGGTAGTGTTTTTGGGAGTAATTAACCCGAGCAAATGGGAATCACGGCTCATAGTGAAAGTGTGCAACCTCTGCAGAGTGTAAAACTGGTATACTAGCCGTACCCGCGGTTATGGGTGGCTTGGAATCCTCATGGGCAGAAAATAATGTCATTGTTTACTAGTTTATGCTTACTGTTCATCTTACATTGATCATGTACCTTGGAATTTATGCAACACCATTGATGCTATTTATAGTATTACTATTACTTTGATTTTAAAGGCTATTGCAACATAACCACATAAAGCTATTTGAGCCTCATGAACCCTGTGTATTACTTGCTGAGTACGATATGTGCTCACTCTTGCTATTACCACCACCACAGATGAAGATTGGAGTTATGACTACCGCAACGAGTTCTAGACTTGTTGTCAACCAGTCAACGTCCCTGCGTTGGAGCTACCACGAGAGATTTTAATTTCCGCTGAGATGTTGTAATAAAGTACTATGTTTAAATATTGTTCGTTATGTATTAAACTCTGCAATGGTACTTAATGAATTTGTCTAGCATGTGTGGACTTGATCCTTGGCACACATGTGAGCTTTTATACATCCTGGTGTTGTTTTTAATATCGGGGTGTGACAAATTGGTATCAAAGCTTTGTTGACTGTAGGACGCAAGCCTAGATAGTAAAAATCACATAGGTTTATTTTTGCACTTAAATTTCAGCCTTGACTATTTTATTACAATTTTGTTTTATGCTATACTTCCTTATTCTATTGCAAAAAGTTTGACTCTAGCTTCTCTTTTCTGATTTTGTAGATGGTTCTCACTCGTTCCGCCGCTCGCCGCTCTGCTGCTGAGGCTGTTTCTTCTCGTGGCGTCGCCTCCTACGTCGCCCAGTTCTCTCCCAGCGCACCGCCGGTGAAGCCCGAGGTCGTGGTCCTCTCCGACGATGAGGAGGACCCCACTGAGGTCCTCATGTTCGATGACGACGTGGAGGAGGAGATCGTGCCAGTCACTCCGACGACGCCAGCTCCTACACCGACGCCTGCACCTGCACCGACTCCCCCTGCACCTGAGCCAGTGATGGAGTGGTTCCGTGTTACCACCATCAAGGACCCGGCGCCGAACGCGTATCAACACTCCCTGCTGCAAGAAGTGTTGACTACGTACTACAGTGACAAGCACCCGGTCATCGAGTACCTCTGCTCGAGGTACACCCACCCTGAGGAGGCGACCTACTACAAGACCCTGTTGGCAGTCATCTACTGGGAGCCTGGACAGCCGAAGCCGGCTCCTCATCAGGTCTTCTTTTCGCCTGCTAGGAGGACTTCAGCTCACGCCAGCATGGAGGATGCTGCGCAAGTGGCGTACGCATTCTACCATGGTCTTCGCTATGAGCTCATGGAGGAGGATCGCTTTCGCCACCTGCCCCGCTTTGAGCCCTGGGCTGGACGAGCTGTGGTGACCCAGGCTGATCCCCTGCATCCGACGTTGAACACCACCGCTCTGCACGTCAATGCCTTGACGGAGCAAGTGGTGGGGCTCCAGGGAGAGCTGAAGGGAGCACACTCAGCGTCACGGCGTCTCCAGAAAGAGAATGATTGTCTGCGGGCTATGCTCAAGAAGTCCCCCCGCTACACGAAGAAAGAAGACTTCACGCTTCACGTTAATAAGTTCTAGGTTACCCTTGGGATTCATGTAATAAACCGTTAGCTGCGTCTAGTGAGTCTTGGTGTGCTTGTAAGATTGGTGTGAGAACATGATTTATTATTATGCACTTGTGTGATTTGGATCTTGGTTATGAGTGTTGGAGTGCTGTAGACTTGTCTACGGTACTTCTTGAACAAGTAAAAATTAAGTTGAGGTCTTTTTATATATTGTTGGGTTGGTTTATATTCTCGTTACCCTTGCTGTTTTCTGGAGTTACCTGAGGTATTTTGGTTATAACTGGAGATCTGATAATGCAAGTGTCATGAAATTTTTATGAGATAAACCAGACTTCAGTGCCTTTCCAGCGCCGTATCAATCACCTTCATATCTATTATGGACTAAGAGTTATGACTGTTGCAATCTGGTATAACTGTGATGCCTGGAAGTGCTGAACAGCTCCTGTAAATTGTGAAATTGGAACTGGTAACTGTCAGAATCTGGTAAAGTGGTCTAAATGAAAGTTGTAGGAAATTTTATAAGTTTTCCAGCAATGTATAGAACGTCTCGTTTTGAGTTCTGTAGCTCCCTGTACGATCGATTTACTGCACTTCTGTTTCTGAGGACTCGTCCTGAAATTTCAGTTTCTCTATTCATGTTGGTTATTTGGGTATTGTCTGAGAATCGTTACGTATGTTGGGTTGACAGATGGCCGGAAGGAGGAACCCCAGAGGCAACCCACCACCTCCACCACCCCCCATGATCAGCCCTGAACAATTCATGCAGATGCAAGGGCAGTTCATGGAAGCAATGACTCGCTTCATGCAGAATGTTCAGCAGGGTGGAGCACTACCACCACCGCCACCCAGGGACAGGCGCAAGGACTTCCTTCAGGGACGTCCTCCGGTGTTCACACATGCCACAGACCCCCTAGAGGCCGATGATTGGGTCCGTGCTGTGGAAAAGCAGCTTAACATTGCGCAGTGCAGTGACAAGGAGAAGGTCCTGTATGCTTCAGGTCAGTTGCAGGGTGCAGCCCAAACCTGGTGGGAGTCTTACCAGGATGCATGGCCTGCGAATGCTCCTGATGTTACTTGGGATGAGTTCACCAGAGAGTTTAGAGCTCATCACATTCCTCAAGGTTTGATGGATCAGAAGGCTGAAGAGTTCCGGTCTCTCCGGATGGTGTCCATGTCTGTCAGCGAATATCATAACAAGTTCGCTGAGCTGGCACGCTATGCACCCAGGGAAGTTGCTGACGATGCTGACAAGCAGCGGTTATTTCTCAAGGGCTTATATTATGAACTCAGGCTGCAGTTGGCTGGTAACACCTACCCCAACTTTCAAGCTCTTGTCAACCGTGCTATTGTGTTGGACAACATGCGCCAGGATCAGGACAAGAAGAGGAAGTTCTCTGGTCAGTCTTCTGGGAGCAACAACCGTCCACGCTATGGTCACCAGCAGAATTCCCAGCAAAGGTACCATGGTGGTAACAACCAGCGCTTGCCTTTCCAACAGCGCCAGCCGTTCCGTCAGTCGGGAGGGACACAAAACTCCCAGAATGGAAAAGCTAATGGTCCCCCTGCCAAGAATGGAGCCCCTAGAGCCCCCACCGTCTGTTACAGCTGTGGCAAGGAAGGCCACATGTCCTTCCACTGCCCCAACAAGAAGCCACTCTATGGGAAGGTGAATCATGTGACCACCGACACTGCTCAGGATGGGCCGAACATCATGCTGGGTACGTTCGACCTCAACTCCACTCCTGCGACTGTATTATTTGATTCTGGAGCATCGCATACATTTATCTCCCATATATTTGTTAGAAAACATAGTATACCCCTGCTTGCAATGAAGACTGAGATGGTAGTAAACTCTCCTGGTGGTGTCATGCCTGCTACTCATTTTTGTCCATCAGTAGTATTGTCTTTAAGGGGGGTAGAGTTTTCAGTCAGTCCGATTGTCCTGAGAGCATCTGGCATTGATTTGATACTGGGTCTGGACTGGATGAAAGAACATACGGTCAACATCAAATGCAAAGAGAAGGTTGTGGAAATGAATGGACCTAAGGGAGACAGAGTCTCAGTTAATGTTGTAGTGAAGCCACCACCAGCTGCTGTCATCAACATGATTGAAGATGAAGGGAAGCCTGAGGATCGTGTTGTGGGGGAATTTTTGGATGTCTTCCCCGAGGATTTGCCAGGTATGCCACCTGATCGAGACATTGAATTCATTATTGAATTATTACCTGGTACTGCACCCATAGCTAAGCGTCCATATAGAATGGGGGTAAATGAGTTAGAAGAACTTAAAAAGCAACTTAAGGAGTTATTAGATAAAGGTTTTATTCGCCCTAGTTCTTCTCCATGGGGTGCACCGGTTATCTTTGTTGACAAGAAGGATGGTACTCAAAGGATGTGCATTGATTACCGATCATTAAATGAAGTGACCATCAAAAATAAGTACCCTTTGCCTAGAATTGATGATTTGTTTGATCAATTGAGAGGTGCATGTGTGTTTTCCAAGATTGATTTACGGTCTGGTTATCACCAATTGAGGATTAGAAACCAAGATATACCGAAGACAGCATTCACTACCAGATATGGGCTATATGAATACACAGTTATGTCTTTTGGTCTTACCAATGCACCTGCCTACTTCATGTATTTGATGAATAAGGTGTTCATGGAATATCTTGATAAGTTTGTGGTGGTATTCATTGATGATATTCTGGTGTTCTCCAAGACGGAAGAAGAACATGAAGAACACTTGAGATTGGTCTTGCAGAAATTGAGAGAGCATAAGTTGTATGCAAAAAGGAGTAAGTGTGAGTTTTGGCTAAAGGAAGTGGCTTTCTTAGGCCACATTGTCTCAAATGGTGGAATTGCTGTAGATCCTAGCAAAGTGAGGGATGTGCTGGATTGGAAGCCACCTACTGATGTTAAGGAAATTCGCAGTTTCCTTGGTTTGGCTGGTTACTATAGGAGGTTCATTGAAGGGTTCTCCAAGCTCGCTAAGCCTATGACTGCATTGTTAGAGAAGAATGCCAAGTTCATGTGGTCCGAACAGTGCCAAGCTAATTTTGATGAGTTGAAGAAGAGGTTGACTTCTGCCCCAGTGCTGATATTGCCTGATCTAAGTAAGAGTTTTTCTATCTACTGTGATGCATCTAGACAAGGTTTGGGATGTGTACTTATGCAAGAAGGTAGGGTTGTTGCCTATGCGTCTAGACAGTTGAGAAAGCATGAGTTGAACTACCCTACTCACGATCTTGAGTTAGCAGCGGTTGTTCATGCCTTGAAGATCTGGAGGCATTACCTGATGGGGCATAAAACTGACATATATACGGATCATAAGAGCTTGAAATACATCTTTACCCAGTCGGATCTGAACTTGAGGCAACGTCGATGGTTAGAATTGATTAAGGACTATGATCTAGAAGTGCATTACCATCCTGGGAAGGCCAATGTGGTGGCCGATGCACTTAGCAGAAAAAGTTATGATAGTGAAGTTCAGGAAACAATGATGCCTGAGGAGTTAAGTGCAGAGTTGCAACGTCTGAACTTGTGTTTGGTTAACAATATCGTGGAGATTGAGATAACGCCTACCTTGGAAGAAGAAATACGCAAAGGTCAGATGGAGGATGAAGAACTCAAAGAGATAGCTGAAAATGTGGTTGTTGGAAAAGCACCCGGATTCAGGCTTGATGAGAATGGCACATTGTGGTTGGGAAAAAGGATATGTGTGCCAGCAATGAAGGCTATCCGAGATACAATTCTTCGGGAAGCTCATGAGTCTGCCTACTCTATTCACCCCGGAAGTACCAAGATGTATCAAGATCTCAAGGAGAAGTATTGGTGGAAAGAAATGAGACGAGCTGTAGCTGAGTATGTAGCCCTGTGTGACACTTGTTCAAGAGTCAAGGCCGAACATCAGAGGCCTGCTGGATTGCTACAACCCATGAAGATACCGGAATGGAAATGGGATGAAGTTGGTATGGATTTTATAGTGGGACTACCTCGGACATCCACAGGTTATGATTCAATATGGGTGATTGTCGATCGGTTGACGAAAGTTGCTCATTTCTTGCCTGTGAATACTAAGTATGATGGTCCAAAGTTGGCAAAGCTTTACATGGAAAGGATAGTATGTCTTCATGGAGTGCCTAAGAAGATTGTGTCTGATAGAGGATCTCAGTTCACATCTCATTTCTGGAAACAAGTACATGAAGCTTTGGGAACTAAATTGAACTTCAGCACCGCTTATCATCCTCAGACAGATGGGCAGACAGAAAGAACCAATCAGATTCTCGAGGATATGCTGAGAGCTTGTGCCTTACAGCATGGTTCTAGTTGGGACAAGAGTCTACCTTATGCAGAGTTCTCTTACAATAATAGCTATCAGAAAAGTCTTGGAATGGCACCATTTGAAGCATTATATGGGCGTAAGTGTAGAACACCCTTATACTGGAATCAAACGGGTGAGTCACAGTTGTTTGGACCTGATGTTATAAAGGCTGCTGAAGAACAAGTCAGTAAGATAAGGGAGAACTTAAGGATAGCTCAATCTCGACAAAAGAGTTATGCGGATAAGCGAAGAAGAGACTTGAGTTTTGAAGTAGGTGATTATGTGTATCTCAAGGTATCACCGATGAGAAAGGTGAGAAGGTTTAATATGAAGGGAAAGCTAGCACCAAGGTATGTTGGTCCCTTCAAGATTATAAAGAGACGTGGAGAAGTTGCATATCAATTAGAGTTGCCTGAGCATCTATCAGCTGTTCATGACGTGTTCCATGTGTCTCAACTTAAGAAATGTTTGCGTATACCTGAGGAACAAATACCCATGGATGAACTTCAAGTTAAAGATGATTTGACTTATGAAGAGTACCCTGTGAGGATATTGGAGACAGCTGAAAGGGTCACTCGAAGTAGAGTGATCAGAATGTGCAAGGTTCAGTGGAATAGGCACTCAGAGGAAGAAGCAACTTGGGAAAGAGAAGAGGACTTGAGAAAAGAGTATTCCCATTTGTTTGAGTAAGCATTCAATCTCGAGGACGAGATTTTCTTTAAGGGGGGTAGAATTGTAACACCTAGAATTTTGCAACATTTTAAAATTAGGGAGATTATTTAATCTATGCAATTAATGTCCATGCAAATGTAGGGAAAATAGAATTTTTGGAGAAATAAAAATAAAACCTAGGTCAAACCATGTTTGATGCACTCATGCTGTTGCATATCAGTTTTGTATTGCTTGATTTATTTGTTGGCTTTTCCATTTTCAAATCCCTTTTTGAAACTCCATTTGAAATTGTGTTTGAAATTATAATGGAAAATAGAAAGGAGTAGAAGGCCTCCTTCCCTTCCTCCCTCTGATCTGGCCCAGCTCGGCCACCCGGCCCAACCGGCGCCCCTCTCCTTTTTCCCCGGCCTGCTCGGCCTTTGCCTTCCTTCCTCTCCTCCCTCTTGGGCCGCAGCCCAGCTGAGCCGGCCCAGCGAGTAGCAGCAGCGCGCGCGCCCGCTCCCTCTCTGTCTCGCTGCCTCGCCAGCCCCATGCGTCAGTGGCTCCTCCCTACCTTCCTTCTTCCTCCCGTCCCTTTCCTTTCTAGTGCCGGCGGTGATGCCGCCATGGAATCCGCGGCGGATTTGCTCCCTTTCCAAATTGGAGCCGGCCGTGACCGTCTTAAGCCACGCCGCACCTGTTTGTGCCCTTTCCGAACCCTAGCCGCCTCCGGTGCCCACGCAGCAGAGCTTACCGAGCCGCTGCCGCCGAGCTTGCCGCCGCCGTGAGAAATTCGACAAGCTCGTCGCTCGTCTCGTCCCAGTAAGCCTTCCAGAGCCTCTAATCCATCTCCCGAACCCGTGCAGCTGTTTTTCCTTTCAATTTGGGCACTAACCGACCCCCTTCACCGTGCACAGGGGCCTCCCGTCCGCCACCGCTCGTCGCCGACCGTCTCCGTGCCGCATCTGGCCTTCCCGAAGCCCTTGGTGAGATCCCTGAGCCTCTACCTCACTTCCCGTACCTTTACCGTGAAGTTTGGTGCTCCGAACGGCCAATTTGGCCAACTCCGGTGAGCCTCCGACGAGGTTCTCCACCGCGGCACGTGCTGCTCGCCCTTTGAGCCACGATAGGCCCTACCGAACCCTTAGATCAACTCGCGGCCGAGTTCTTCACCGAACCGTGCCATTACCGAGCCCCTTGGTGCACCCTAGCGCCGTTTCCGTGCGTGCCGGTCATCCTCCGGCCATGGCGCCGCCGTAGGCCGTCGGCCGCCGGCGAACAGAGCCGCCTTTTCCCCTCCATCTCTACTCTGGGCCACCGATCCCAGATCCGACGGCCAACGCGTGCCCATACCGGTTCGGTCCACCTGTGCGGGATGGACTAGGTCCACCGTTCCTGTCCACCGCGCGGTGCACCCGGTCCACCGCCTTCGTCCAATCGGAGCCCGCCGCGTGGCGGTCAACCGGTCAGCGGTCAGCGATCCTTGGCGCCTTTCTGGGAATACGCCATCCAACTGTGAAAACGTATTTTTGCTCGGTTTTAATAAAAATCAGAAAAACCCTATTTACAGTTTTGCACTATCTTTAATCACTTATAAAATGCGCGTTTTAGCTCCGATTGAGGTGATTCCAATTGCATTGGATTCATAATTTTGTCCTCTTTCCAGTGATATAATTTTTATCTATGTTGACAGTAATTTATTTTTCAGTATTATTTTAATCCCTAAAAATGCATTAAAACTTCAGAAAATCATATCTTTCGCGTTTTAAATCCGTTTTCGGTGATCTTTATATCGATGTGATCGTATCAGCGAGTAGAATAGTTTTATAAATCTTTTATTTCGTTTTCTCACTGTTGGTGTACTGTTCTAATTTATGTCCTTGTTTGCTATGCATGAATGCTCCTGTATGCATGTGTGTTGGTGATTAATCGAGTAAAGACGGTGAGCAATTCGACGGTGCTTACGACCCGCTTTTCGAGGACCAGCAAGACCAGCAAGACTTTCCTGAGCAAGGCAAGTAATTCATGGGATTATCCTTGTTACCTATTTATGAAAGTTTTACTAAATATCATATGCATGCAATCCCTTGATAAACATAGATGATTCCCCTAGAATTGTTCCTGTACCTTGAAACCTATGATTTATGCACATAAATGATTTGGCAACGCTATTATTATCATGATCATGTGTTGATTAATGGGAAGTAATGAACATTAATAGATGACATTATCCGTAAGTGACCCTCCGGGAAAACCGCGCAACTATGGGTGCTAATGGGCTCTGGTTTTAGTTCAGTAAATTGCTCTTGTCTAGCTTGTTAGTGGTTACCGAAAGGCGCAAGTGGGGTGGGATAAAGCCGGGATGGCTTATAGTTTGGCCCCTGTCTGCAATGATGTGTATAGGCTGCGGTTATGTGCCATCAGGCAGAGGACTTATTATAAGAACAGGCACAGAATCCATAGCGGCCCTAACTTGTTAGACATGACTTTTGAAAGACTTCATAGTGATACCCTGCTCACTCACCTTGGTAGTGTTTTTGGGAGTAATTAACCCGAGCAAATGGGAATCACGGCTCATAGTGAAAGTGTGCAACCTCTGCAGAGTGTAAAACTGGTATACTAGCCGTACCCGCGGTTATGGGTGGCTTGGAATCCTCATGGGCAGAAAATAATGTCATTGTTTACTAGTTTATGCTTACTGTTCATCTTACATTGATCATGTACCTTGGAATTTATGCAACACCATTGATGCTATTTATAGTATTACTATTACTTTGATTTTAAAGGCTATTGCAACATAACCACATAAAGCTATTTGAGCCTCATGAACCCTGTGTATTACTTGCTGAGTACGATATGTGCTCACTCTTGCTATTACCACCACCACAGATGAAGATTGGAGTTATGACTACCGCAACGAGTTCTAGACTTGTTGTCAACCAGTCAACGTCCCTGCGTTGGAGCTACCACGAGAGATTTTAATTTCCGCTGAGATGTTGTAATAAAGTACTATGTTTAAATATTGTTCGTTATGTATTAAACTCTGCAATGGTACTTAATGAATTTGTCTAGCATGTGTGGACTTGATCCTTGGCACACATGTGAGCTTTTATACATCCTGGTGTTGTTTTTAATATCGGGGTGTGACATTCTTAGACCACACAAACTTGGCATTCTTCTCTAGCAAGGAAGTCATTGGCTTCGCAAGCTTGGAGAATCCTTCAATGAACCTTCGGTAGTAACCAGCTAAACCAAGAAAACTACGAATGCCAGTCACATCAGTTGGCGGCTTCCAATTCAACACGTCTGCCACCTTGCTTGGGTCTACAGAAATTCCACCATTGGACACAATATGTCCTAGAAAAGCAACTTCTCTCAACCAGAACTCGCACTTACTTCGCTTGGCATACAGCTTGTGTTCTCTGAGCTTCTGCAAAACAAATGTCAGATGTTCGGCATGCTCTTCTTCATTCTTGGAGTAGATCAAGATATCATCAATGAACACCACAACAAACTTATCCAAGAATTCCATGAATACCTTGTTCATCAGATACATGAAGTAGGCAGGTGCATTAGTCAAACCAAAGGACATTACCGTATACTCATACAATCCATACCGAGTAGTGAATGTAGTCTTAGGTATGTCAGAGTCACGAATCTTCAACTGATGATAACCTGAACGGAGATCAATCTTGGAAAACACACAAGCACCTCTCAACTGATCAAATAAGTCATCAATTCTAGGCAACGGATACTTGTTCTTAATGGTGACCTCATTCAGTGACCGATAATCAACACACATCCTTTGACTACCATCTTTCTTATCAACAAAAATAACCGGGGCTCCCCAAGGTGAAGAACTAGGACGAATGAAACCTTTTTCTGACAGTTCTTTAATTTATTTCTTAAGTTCTTCTAATTCTTTAACTCCCATTCTATATGGACGTTTAGCTATAGGTGCAGTACCAGGTAACAACTCAATGATAAATTCAATGTCACGGTCAGGCGGCATACCTGGTAACTCATCTGGAAACACATCTTCGAACTCATCCACCACTGAGTTATCCGCTGCACTTCTTCTCTGAGCTGATGTACTGTGGCTTTCTGTTGAACTTGCAAAGCAACCTCAATTCTAACCTCATCTCCCTTCTGGGTAGTGATAGTCACGACCTTCTCCTTGCACTTTATATTGATGTCATTCTTCATCATCCAATCCATACCCAGGATAAGATCAATTCCGGCAGTATTTAACACAGTAGGGGTTATCTCAAATTCTACCCCCCTTAATGAGACAGTAATCGGGAGACACTGAAGAGTAACTTGCATAACCCCACCCGGAGAAGAAACCATAATAGGATGTTTCATGACACTAAGGGGAATACCATGCTTTCTAACAAATGTGTGCAAAATGAAAGTATGCGAAGCACCAGAGTCAAAAAGAACTGTAGCGGGGATGGAGTCGATATTGAACGTATCCATCATGACCTCTGGAGTCTCCTGTGCCGTATCAACCGACACATGGTTCACCTTCCCGGTGCGAGGTGGCACTCTCTGCTGGTTGTTCTACTTCTGGGAGGCTTGGGGATTCTGCTTCTCAGGACAATTGTAGGACAAGTGTCCTTCTTTGCCACAGCGGAAACACTTGTTGGGGGCACCATTCTTCACTGGGATGTTGTTGTCACAGAACCGACCAATTTATACGAGCACAAGTACAACGATCGCATTTTAATCGCAATCCAGTCGCACTTGAGCCAATATAAACCCGGTAGTCCGGAAATCTTGAAGGATTTCAAACATTTCATACCCCAAGGATCATTCATTCAGCAATACCCGATCACATGACACATAAGTTCGCAACCGAATTTAAACATCAGAGTACAACATAGTCTTTTACACAAATATAGTAGCGGAAGTCAACATAGTTTTACACCACAGAGTTTAAATACGAGTACCATCAAATGACCCCGTCACAGCATTCTTACAACAACTAAAGATAGATAATGACCCTGCCCTCGGGCCTAGTCTTCTTCGCCCGCAGGGGTGAAGCAATTCCTGCAATACGCGTAGTAGACTACACCATCTGCAACAATGGGAATAAAACCCTGAGTACTCAATTGTACTCAGCTAGACTTACCCGACAGGGAGTAAATAAAAAGACTCTCAAGGATATGCAAGGCTTATTTGGTGGAGCTCAGAGGGTAGCATCATTTTTGCATCAAAAGCATTACTACAGTAGGACCTCAACTTATTCATTTTTATTGTGATAAGCTTCGATTTCAGTTAAGCTATTTACTAAGATTAGCCACTATACTAAGCATTCACTGAATATTGTAGCAATCAATAAAACCATATGATTTCCGATATCCACAGATATCAACCTCATCTCACCATAATCATTAGGTTCAAGTTATTAGCCTCTACCTCACTAGAAGATCAGTTCAGTTTCTCACTAACCAGGAGAGATGGCGATTCGAATCGATTGTACCAGCTGGCAAATATGCCAATCACAAACCCTGTCAGCCGAGCCACTGGCTTCTTGGGCCACCGTTAAATCTTTCTGAGACATAATATGTATCGCGGGCTTGGAGGGGTCCATATTCTCAGAGACAAACCCACTTCCAGGATGCATCAGGTCCCTGACCTGCCCTTGGTAAGATGGTGTCTCCGCACATCCTTCCTACCTCCAGAATATGTCTGCCTTATCACGCCCAATTCCCTGGCTCAGAAAGAAATACTCGGCTTCGCGGTCAGAACGACTTATCTGGCCAGCTATGTGACGACGTCTTTCAATCTCAACTGATGTCTGGTGGCCTCAGTCCTAGTCGGCCGCAAGCAGCACCGAAGACTGGCATGACCTCAACCATGTCATGCGGCTCCCCGCTACCTAGCCTTGATTCTCTCATTAGACACTGTGGCATGGTGGCACATATAGTCCATCATGTGGAATCCAACCCCATCATCATTAGTAACCACCTACGCTCGCGAAGGACAGGAAATCCCTCGACTTCTACCAGTCTAAGCATGGCTAAGCATAGGATCGAACCCATCCCCTTGTCTAGTAATAACCTCAGGATCAAGTATAAGTGGACAAGGAATAAATGCAGCAACGGTATCATATCAACTCCTATACTTAAGTGCACAATCATACGATTTAATAAAGACCAGTGTATTTGTAAAAAGAGTAGGTGGAGACTTAGGGATGCTCCGGGGCTTGCCTTTCACAAAGTTAGTAGGTTGGTGATCAGGGCACTCTGGAAGTTCAGCTTCTTCTTCCTGACCTTCGGGAACCTCTGGCACTTCAATCTCCGGCGGAACTCCCTCCTCCGGTGGATCGAACTGCAACAGCGTCACGCCTCCCGGCGATCCTGTATGCATGATATGCATATATGAGAACTGAGAATGCACATGAAATGCAAGATAGAGATGCACGAATTAACCCATGATATGCAATTAGTTTAACAATCCACACTCATTTACTGAGTACGTGCATATTTCTTCTCTAGACAACCAACTCATACTCACCCTTCTTAAGCAAAGCATAGAACAATTTCTCGTCCCGGGTGAGAGGTCTACAACCTGCACTTGATAATTAACATGCATCAACTAACCTACCACAACCAACTTGTAATTAACAAGCGCGAGCAACATCATATGAACAAAATATTAACCTTGCTGCCCTTAGCTCAAAGTAGGATCAGCTCTACTGTTTAACACAGGTGGTAATGCTGGGCATCACAGAAATGCATAAAAACATTCCCCACCCAAACGATATTTGCTTAAAAACAATTAAATAAGCCCTAGCCTATAACTGGGCCTACTGTTTACTATGACCAGAAAAATCCATAGAAATTACAGTAGCTATTACACATCCAGATTAGCCTACTAACAAAATTTCAAGTCATTTGGACAAGTATAACAGTCTACACAAAAATAACAAGCAACCAGCCTTTTAAACAGTGGAAAATACTTAACACAGTGAAAAGTAGCAAACAACAGATTTCCTAATTTTCTTAGCTTCTTTCCAACATAACATAGCCCAGAAAAATATTCATGTCCATAACCTTAACACATTAAGCATGGTGATTTTTGCAAGATTAAAGCATAAAAGGCACATTATACTAGACATCATATAAACAACAGTGAAACACCAGCAAACATATTTTTCATAGATTCTACTTCCCTAAACAAGATTAATGCAAGTGAAATCACATTTTTAGCACATTCCTACAATTACTTATGCATTTATCAAGTTTGCAAGCAATTAACAATTTAATTATAACTGCACATAAAAAGTATTCAAAAAGTACATTTTATATTTTTCCTTGATAGAGCTCAGAAATACAAACACAACAAAATTTGGTTCACCCCAAATGGACATTCCTAGCTCTAGATATGAATTTTGGAAGGTTTTACACATTTTCTGGAAATTCATTTTATAAAACATAAAACTTAAACCCGATAGAACTGCTACGTGCACCCGGCTCAGTGAACCAGAGGCGCACCCGAACGGCTGACTCGCGGGACCCCGGGGTCGACCCGACCCCACGCGTCAGAGAGCGGGGCAGAGCCGCCGGCGCTGACCGGCGAGAGCTCGCCGACGGCGAGGTCTCCGGCGACGCCAAGGCTACCTACCGACTCGTGGCAACGAGACGAATCCGATGGACCAACTGCCGAGGGTCGTACTCCACCAGAGCGAGCTCGACGGCGGCAATGGCGGACGACGGTGGTCCGGCGAACTTGCGCCGGCCGATTCCGGCCGTTGCTCACGCGGCTCGGCCTCGTTCCGTGTCCCTGGAACCCTAGCGGACCTGTGCGTGCAACGAATCGAACTATTGCGCACGGGAGCTCACTGACCGCGCTCGCATGGCGGCACGGCGGCGAGCGGGTTCACGGCGAACTCGGGTTCCGGCGAAACTACGGCGAGATAGACCTATCCGACGGTCTAGAATGGATCTACGGCTAACGGAGACTCCTAGACGAGCAAAAGAGAGGGAAGCCGACCCCGGCATCTCCCTCGTCGCGGCGACCCGAGAGCTCGGCGGCGCTCCGGCAATGGCGGACGGCGAGAAGCTCGCTGGAGCTGTACCTTAGGTCGGCTGAGGTCGGCAACGGGTCGGAAACGAAGAGCGGAGCAAGCCGAAGCTACGCCGAAGATGGAGCGGTCGGAGACGGCTCGGTGGCGGCGGATTTCACCGCCGCGGCGGCGCGGCGGAAATGGCGACGGCGGAGGGGAAAGAGGAGAGCAGCGAGCGAGCAGAGGGCGAGAGAGCGGGGAGACTGAGGGCGAGCGTGCGGGAGACAGGATGGAGTGTTGCCCTTTGTAAGCCGACCGCGCGGCAGCAACGACGGCGTACGGCGCCACCTGGCGGCCGAGGCCTGACGCGGTCGCGCGGCGACGACCAAGGGTCGAACTGAATCGGCTCCGATTCAGTCTCCGCGGACCTGACTGAAACTCGATTTTGATCAAGCCATAACTCGTGATCCAGTGCGTTTCAGCGAAAACTTCACTAATATGGATTGAAGAGCTATATGAGTAGATCATTTCATATTAAGGCACTTTACTCTAGTTCGGCCTGGATTGAGAGATACAAGTCGATGAACAGGGGTACACCGAAACTGAAAACCGATTTAGACTTAGGAAAATTTGAAAACTTCCAAAACAGCTCCAAATCTGCACTAATTCAACTTTTTGGCCTTCTTCCACTCATTTTCATGAGTTGACCCAAAAATAAAGTTTGTTGCTTATAAAATTCTACACAACTTTGATTAAGGGTGCACTGACATGCAGAATCTCTAAAATGCCCTTCTTGTTTGGTCAAACAGAATAGCTTTTAAAGGGCTCTCTAGTCAACTATGAGCTAGAGGGGTATTTTGGGGATTTCACCAACATGAACATTGTTCCAAATGTTATCCCAAACATGTTTAAAGCATTTAGAACAGTAAACAAGCATCACATTTGCATGTCAACACATTTAACATGTTATGGACATATAAACAAACATATAGCAATAAAAGGGAATCAAATAAAATGCAATGATAATGATGCATGAAATGACATGATCTATGCTTGATGACATGCAAATGCAAGTGTGAAAATAGTAACTAACACTAGGGTGTTACAGTTGTTGGGAGCAGTCAGTTGTGGCGCCTGGTTGCCACCTTGTTGCTGGTACTGGGAACGTTGTTGATTCTTGAAATTGTTCTTGAATCCAGACTGTCGCTGGAAATGTTGTTGCTGCAGAGGCTGCTGCTGGTTGTTACGGAACCGGCTGTTGCTTCCTAGACGACTGCCCTTGAAACTTCCTCTTCTTCTTCTTCTCATCTATCTCACGGCGCTTGCTCTCGATGATCAAGGCTTTGTCCACCAACTGTTGGAAGTTGGCGAAAGTGTGGGAGAGCAACTGGTACTGGAGATGATCATTCAGTCCTTCCAAGAAGAGCTCTTGCTTCTTGGCATCATCTTCAACCTCTTTTGGAGCATACCGTGACAATTGGATGAACTTGTCACGGTACTCGGCAACTAGCATACCTCCCTGCTTCAGAGAAAGAAACTCCTTCTTCAGCTTCATGAACCCTGCAGGCACATGATGATTGCGGAACCCCTCACGGAATTGCTGCCAAGAGATGGGGTCGCCACGTCCAAAACGGAAAGACTCCCACCAATCCAGAGCAGCTCCCTGCAACTGCCCGGATGCATAGAGAACTTTCTCGACGTCGTTGCATTGGGCGATCTCCAGCTGCCTTTCTATTGCACGCAGCCAATCATCAGCTTGGAGAGGATCACTGGAATGATTGAAGGTGGGCGGGCGTCCCTTCAAGAATTCACTTCTCTTGTCACGAGGTGGTGGAGGTGGGTTCCCATTGCCATTGTTTCGCTGCAGCAGTTGAATGTTCTGGGCCATCTGCTGCATCAACTGTGTTTGCATCATCATCAGCTGCTCCATATTAGGCTGTGGCGGAGGTGGTGGTGGATTAGCATTTTCTTCAGAGGTACCATCACCCCTTGGGTTCCTCCTGGTGTGGGCCATCTGCTGTTCAAATCATTGAAGTGAGGTTTAGAATTTTTTTCCATTAAAATAACACTTAAAACTAAAACAGGAAATTCTGGGCGCGATCCAACAACGGTAGAGTAGATAAACAATCATATCTAGAGTTCCCGAAGTCAAACAGAGACATGGTATACATGATTGGAAAGCATGAGAAAAACTCTACAACTTTTATTCAGACCATCTCTCCAGATTCTGTCGTTAAGTTTATCAAAAACAGATTTGATTCGAAACTATTCCAGAGTAACAGACAGCGCAGAAACTTTGACTTGTGACATTTGTTTCTCCCAAACCGTAACTGATATTGAGATGATTCTTGCGGCCAAAGAAAACTACAGAAGTCTAGTTTTTCAAAAAAAATTCACAATTTTTGGTCCTATATAATTAAATAGGAAAAATAACTAAGGCAGAGAGGTCTGAAAAACAGCACTGCTGGAAACTGAGATAATCAACCCAAACTATTATGCATTAATTCAAACCTATATAAAGAGATTTTGCGGACATGCACACAATCTCAGCACTCATTACAAACTCCAAATCAAGCATTGTTCATAAGGAAAAGTAATCTAGCACAAAAGTTCACAAGACACGAACTAGACTCGACTTGACTCAACTTGCGCTACTAGCGTCTTTTGCTACTTACTGGGGGTAACTCCTCTAGGGGTCGATGTCGGTGCGGGTGTGAGCATCTCCATGGTCACCTCGGTTCCTTGGCGGCGATTCAGCTGGGCACCTTGGTGATGGCGGAGGGGGTCCAACACCGAGTTGCCTGTTCAACTCATCCACCGCCCGGCTGAGCTTGTAGTTAGCTTCAGTCCTGGTGTTCAGCTCATCCAGTGTCTGGTCCAGAAAAGTGTTGGTCTGGGCCAAACATTCCATGGCAGCATGGAGTCGGGCGTTCACTTCTCCAAGTGGACCGGCAATGCTGCAGTTAGCTTGGCCACTCTGACGGCGGGGAAGGTAGCGGTGCATCTCCCACTTGATGATGTCCCAATTCTCATGGCGGTGCACCATAAGAGCTTGTCGTGCGGCATCCTTGATGGCTGGCAGCTTGGGAGAGTCGAATGGAGACAGCATAGTGGATATTCTTCACCTGGCTTCCCTCCTTGATGTACACCCTCGTCTCATAGTAGTCGGCGTAGTCAGGATGCTTCCAGTGCTCTGTCTTCTACAGCACCGAGGCATTGGGGTAGAAGCGGCGCACCAAGTCGAGAAGCAGCAGGTGGTAGTAGTCATCACCATGATGATCATAGTGAATCATTCCCACCCAGGGTTTTCCACCTTGGTCTCCATCATCGTCGCCATCGTCATCGGGATCGTCGGAGTCATCCGAGTCGCCTCCATCATCTTCATCATCAGGGTCGACAGCACAATCCTGGTCACCCTGCGGCTCCACCTTCTCAGGTTCATCTTCCTGAGGGTCCTCCATAGGTACGTCTTCAGAGCTGTCTTCCAAGGGCTCTTCACTGGGCTCCTCTGCGGGCACCTCCTGCTGGGGCTCCTCCACTGGTACGTCTTCCACGGGTACCTCCGGTCGGGAAACACGTCCGCCAGAGATGAAGCGCTGCAGGTACCTCTTAGGTGGCATGACACGCTTGCAGCAGTGCGCTTAAGGTTGGCCATCTACAAGAATTAAGATTAAGTCAAAATTTTGCAATGGACAAGGGTAGGATATCAGCAAAAACTTGTAACAAATTAATATAACAAGTAAAAAGAGATAATAAAGCTAAGGGCTATCCAGTGCTAACTAGGCTTGCGTCCTACAGTCAACACAGCTCTGATACCAATTTGTCACGCCCAATTTCAAGGATAAAATGGGATGCATAATCTTATGTACGCCCAGAGATCAGTCACACACATAAGCCAACAAATTGCGTAAATTGTATCATAACCAATGTTTAATACATAGCGAATAATATCAAAGTCATTACACAGCGGAAAATAAAGATAACTCTCGCGGTAGCTCCATAGCACAGGGACGTTGACTGGTGAAGCACAAGTCTAGTAGTCCTCTGGGTAGTCCTCATCACTATCACCATCTATTACCCATCCGGGATTTTTAACCAAGTAATGAAAAATAAACAAGCGTAAGTACATGTCGTACTCAACAAGACTAGCATGGGTTCATGAGGCTCAAAAGGGTTGACACGGTTTAACAACAGGTTGCTTTTAATTAATCATCTTTTATGCAGTTGGATAGCAACAAGTTAATAAGCCCATTCTCATGATCATAGTAAACACAATTAATGAGTAGCAATAAATAGACTAGCAACAAGTAAACATCACCCCGAAAGATAACTATTCCGTGAGTTTTCCGGGCCACTCGTGACCGTGAGCGCGGCTAGTATACCAGTTTTACACTCTGCAGAGGTTGTGCACTTTCACTATGAGCCGTGATTCCCATTTGCTCGGGGTAGCTAGCCCCATAACACTTCCAAGGTGAGCGAGCAGGGTTTCACTATGAAGTCTTTCAAAGTACTTCATCTAACAAGTTAGGGCCGCTAGGGACCCGGCAAGCAGATGTAGAGCCCCCCTTCATCGTGGCACAAGGTCACGCAGGTTATACACACTCGGACAGGAGCCGCACTATACTCAAGTCGTCAGGCCCCATCACGCCTTTCGGTAACCTCTAACAAGCTAGAAAAAGGACCTATACTTGACTAAAACCAGAGCCATGTAGCCCTCATAGTTGCACTGTAAGTCCCAGCTTTTGCTGACAGATCATTACCAAGGGGGAAGGATATGGTGCATCACAAAACTATGCTCCAATCCCCTAGTTTCATGTTGCTAAAAAGGCATCTTTTAATCCTTATTGCATATTCAATTAATCAGTTTACATGATCATGATATCAATAACGCACTAGCATCAATTACCATATGCATAATCCCATAGGTTGCAAGGAACAGGATAACAAAACTAGGAAGTAACTATGGTTAACAAGGAAGACACATGCAAATGCAATTATTTATTTGGTGAATAGGACAACAAGGATGATCCATACTAATACTTGCCTTGATCAGCAAACTCCTGGTGATCCGGGTTGTCGCAGTACTGATCTTGATCACCCAAGTAAAGCTCACCGTCTATACTCGATCCATCATAACAACACACACGCATACAGGGGCAATCATGCATACAAACAAGAGTTTTCATTAGAACAGTACACCAACAGAGAGAAAATAAATTAAAAAGGTTATAAAAAAATCTACACGTCGCTACGGTCACATCGATATAAAGTTTGCGCAAATCAGATTTAAAACGAGGAAGATATGAATTTTACAAGATTTATAATAGAATAATAATAGATTAAATATAATCTCGAATTTTAAAAGTTAATAACATATGAAACAGTGGTACTAACTGGTAGATCATCAAATTACGAATCTAACGCAATTTGAATCGTTCAAATCGGAATTAAAACGGAGAAACTACGAACAAAACAGTTTTGATTTCAAATCTGAAAACACATTTTCATATATACCGAAAATAAATACGCCTTCAAATACAGAAAACGTAATCTACTGAATACGATAAGGGCTGCGGGTTAAGCATTAAAAACTGCAGGGGGTTATTCGCAAAAATGCCGGCCGAATCGGTATGGGCTGCTCTCGGCCGTCCGATTCAAAATCGGTGGATCAGATTAAAAGAGAGGAGGGGTGGCGGTGCTCCCGGCCGGAACAGAGCCGACCCCGGCGGCGCCATGGCCGGCGCATTGCCGGAGAAGGCGAACTCGGCCTTCGGTGCATGAAATAGGTCGGGAAGGGTACCCATAGATCGGGAAGAGCATCGCAAGCTCACCTAGGGTGATGGGAAGGTCAGAAATCGACTCGGGGGTGGCTCTCCACGTGCTCCGGCGGGCGGTGATCTCCTACAACGTCGGCGAGGGTGCATTAGTGCACAATTCAAGCGGAAAAAGGGTCGGCTACCTCGGGGAGATCACGCAAATGCTCATTAAGGGGCTTACGGCGAGGATTAAAACCCGAGGACGACGAATTGGTTGCGGCGGCGGAAAGCTTCGAGCGGCGGCTCTGTTTCGGCGAGGGTGCGGTGATGGCGGCGGCTTGGGTTGTGTGGCGGCGGCAGGGGCCCGCCTCGACTTATATAGTCCCGAGGTGAGGGGGATAGGGGAGTTGAGTTCGCCTCGGATATAGGAGATCGAATCGAGGGCGGCGAGCATCGAACTCGCTCTGTTCGTTCTCGCGTCGGACTCTCGGCGAGCAGCAGAGGGAAACAGGGGAAGGGGCTGCCCGGTAGGGCCTCCACGGTAGCGGGTCAAGGCGCTGGGCCCGGTTGGCAGCCGCGCAGGGGAAGAGAGGGCGCGCGCGCTCGGCCGCGGCAGTGGCTCTGCTTTGCTTCAGTCTCCAGGGAAGAAGGAGGAAGGGGCAAGAGCGCTGACGCGTGGGCCCCGCTAGCCAGCCGCAGAGGAGGAAAGGGGGCATTGCGCTGCTGCGGCTGGGCTGGCTTGCTAGCTGGGCCGGCGCGCTGGCTTCGGCCCAACAGAAAGAGGAGGGAGGGAGCAGGCCGAAAGGAAGAGTAGGACTGGGCCCTCGGGCCAAAATCAGAGAGGGAAGGCTTTCCTATTTCCCTTTTCTATTTTCTAAATACATTTTCAAAAGGATTTTCAAATTGGGTTTTGAATATTTGAACAATTCAAATAAGCTACAACAGTACAAAGAAGAAATGCTCCAGCATGAATGCATCATACATGTGTATGACCTAGGTTTGATTTTATTTTTGAGGAAAAATTATTATTTCCCTATATTGGAATGATCAACTAATTGCATAATTAAATAAATTCCCACTATTTAAAAGAATGCAGTTTTTCGGTGTTACATCCCCCAAGCTTGTCCTTTTGCTCATTGTGGTGGCGGGTAGTATTGGGACCATCCCGCCTAGCGTTGTGTTTCTTCGTTTTGAATAGCTTGCAATAGTTGAGCGTTTTGTTGTGCCATATTCAAAGTTGCATCTTGCTCAACTTGCTTTGCGCCCATGTCATTGATGAGTTGGTCCATTTCTGATCCTTGGCTTCGACGGCCCCTGTAACAACCCTAAAATCCAAACACCAAAAAAAATCCCAACCAATTAAATTTTTTTATTTATTTATTATGAAAACCCATTTTTCTTGTGCAAGCATATAGGTTTCATTATGAATTTGGTAAATAAAGGAGTATAGCTTGCATTTCAATTCCATTCATATAGAATAATAACTTATGCATCACATTTGGGATTTATTGCAATTCATGTTTGTATTTACACAATATTTAAAAACAGGTAATATATGTATTTATACACTTGAGTGAAAATAGAAAAAGAAAAAGAAAAAGAAGAATAGAAAAGAGGAAGAGCAGAACCGGCCCGACGCCAGCCCAAACCAGCCTGGCCTTCTCCTCCTCACCTCACCCGCGCGACCACGCCGTAGCTGGGCCGGCCCATCTCGCAGCCCAAACCACCACGCGCTCGCAGCCTGGGCACACACGCGTGCAGCACCATTCGCAGCCGCTGCCAGCCCGACCCCACCCGTCAGCGCGCTCGCCCTGTTCTTCTTCTCCGCCGCGGCGCTCACGCGAAAAGCAAGAGCCTGTACGGGAGCCGACAGCGCCACGCTCTGGCAACCCTGTCCCCTGCCTGTCCCCTCGCCTTGGCGACCAAGTCTGCGTCAAAAGCACGCCAACCCTAGCCTCACGTCACCACGACCCTTGGATGCTGCCCGGTGGATCTCCGCCGCTCGCCATGGATCGAACCGAGCTCGGTCGTATATAAGGACCTCCCTCTCGGAGCCCTAGCCCCATCCCACTTGCCGCCGCCTCTGGTGGCACCAACCATGCCACACCGTGTGAGAGAGGGAGAAGGAAGAAGGGCGGAGCAGAGGAGGAAGAGCTGCCGGAGCGCCGCCGCCGTGGAGCTCGCCGGAGCCGGACACGGAGGGGAAGCCCGAGCTGCGGACGAGGAACGGCACGGCACTACAATCACTCTGCGCAGCGTCACCTCGTCACTGCACCGCCGCCTTACCTCACCAGCCCCACGGTGAGCCACCGAGCACCTCATCCAACCTCGCCGTGCTACCGGTCATGGCGCTCGGCATCACGAGCGTGTAGGCCGCGGGCTGTTTCCGGCCCCTGAACACTTTGCACAACACATGCACAAGACCAGCCATCAAACCACTGGACATCGGCTATGGACGTCAGGCCACTTCCGACGGGCATCGCCGTCACATGTGCTCGGAGCACCGCCACCTCGACGGCGTTCCCGCGCGCACAAGCCGTGAAACCGCCAACGCGACCCGTTAGCGTGACCACCAACTCACCGACCACCTCGGACAAGCTTAGTTGTGGAAGATCGAACCTCCATGGCCTGGAACACCGCGAGGTGCGTTCTCGGGGAAACGTGCTCACCGCCGACATGTTCCGCCTCGCCTAAATCCGTTCCGAGTACCTCCGGTCACCTCGCGCTGCGGAGAAAGGCCGACGAGGTTCGCCAAGTCTGCCTCAGCACCGCCGCGTAGATAGCCGAGCCCCGAATCATGTCTGTCACCTTGGCTACGTGCGCCGCCACCTCATCAGAGAACCGCCGTATGCCGTGGGAGAGAAGGGAGCCATACCACGACTCTAACCTGCCACCATCTGGTCGAACGACTGCCTGAGCACGCCAATTGGGGAAAGCCAAGCCCTGTCTTGCTGAAATATGGTCATCGTCGCCCTGTCATCGTCCGCCGCACCGGAGTGACACCGCCGCCTTGAACGGACGCCCTGGAGCCCTGCTAGCACCAAATTGAACGTCGGATCCCAGTCAACAGAGTTCGGGGTGGCGGATTCACCACTCCTCAGACCTTGTCGCACCTCGCCGGAGCCCTGCGGCGCAACGGCCTCACCGCCAGCGACCGGAGCATCCCAATACCACGACCGGGAACAAAAACTGACACCTTTTGCACTCTAGAACACACCACTAGCCCGCCGGCTAACTGTGAGAACCACCCCCGACCACCGTTGAGCTCGCCGGACCACCGCCGTGCTACGCCGACGCCGGCGACCCTCTAGGAACTCACGTCGAACACTTGGTGCGCGCTGACGTGGGCACAGGCGTCAGCTAGGTGCACAACTCACCCGCAGTGCCACCTCCACAGACCCGGTCCACCGTGAGCTGACGAGAGAAGAGAGAGGAATGGACGTGGTCCACGTGCACCGGAGAGAACGGTGCACTGGACACCAAGCCGTGGGTCCACCGTGGACCAGGTGTTGTGCACCGAGCCACACCGCGGGCCAAGCGCGCCGCGTGGCACGACCATGTGCTGACGCGTGTCCGGGCAGGTGACGTCATGATGACGTCACCGTGACGTCACCCAACCCCACCATCGGTAAAATGTTGACTCGGTCAACGCTGACGTCAGCAGTGACGTCATGCTGACGTCAGCAGAGCCGTTGCCAACCAGACCGTTGACTTGGTCAATGTGAACAGTGCCCCGACCAATCCCGTGCTGCCACGTGTCACCCCCCGATTAATCAGCTATTTTTCCATTTTCAGAAAATAGGATAATCTTCGGAAATTCATAACTTATTCATACGTTGTCCAAAAATGGCGCACCATATATCAAAATTCTCAGAAAAATGAGATCTACAACCTGAGCCTATGTTTGAGTGCATTTGGATCTTTATTTATTTGATTTTCTGAATGATCTATAGAAGTCGCTAACGCGACTATTTCGATCCCGTTTTCAGAGCCGGAGGAGAATCTGACTAAGGAAGACGACCATGAGTACCTTCAGAAGCAAGGAGATGATTATGAAGGTGCCACGTCCCACTAAATCCTTAGCTCCTATTACGCATTGCTAATGATTGTTTATGCCATTGCGTTATAATCACATGTATATCTGCATAGGTTGCATGGTAGAATTATTGTTTTTTCCTACCTTGATTAAACTTTATCCTGCTACCCGCTGATATGTTAGCTGCTGCTTTATTCTGTTACTCTTCCACTACTGCTATTTACAGTTTGCTAAGTGGTGGAATTGGGACGGTTTATATGAGAACTTGATTATAACCACAGGGAGAGCGTGCTGCGTGTGTCTTGGGTGCGTGGTGAGGGAGTCAATTCTACCAAGTGGGATATGAGACGAGCCCGAGGGGCAAGTTGTGCCGGGGGTGCAACCTGGGCATCCCCACGTGAGATACCTGTGGCGGGTAAATGGTGTACGAGGTGGTTCCGGGTGGGATAGCCTTTGTGGTTTGAAACCCCTGAGCGGAGGTGCTGTGATGGCACGGGGAGAGTATCCCCTAAGTGAAGATGCCTGCTTGGTCACCTTAGGATCTGCTGGTACCCAGACTATAGGAATTCTCTACTTCTCACTAGCTTCTGATGGGCGGGAGATGGCTGGACTACTTGAAAGGGCGGTGCTACTACTAGGTTGTGAGGTGATAAGGGTGGACGGTGACGGATGGTGGAATTCCCGTATCGTCCTAGATGCGGAGTACCACTGATGGGGCCCAGTGCTGCGTCTCCCAGTCTCAGCGTGAAGGTGTTGGATCCGGAATATCCCAGGGCTGAGTGGTAGGGTGGCATCGACCTAGGCAAGTAAGCACTCAGAATTCTGCCTAGGTGTTTGCGCGACACCTATGATGGCTAATCTAGTGAGCGGTAGAACCTCTGCAGAGTGTTTGGTTGATCGATCGATACATACGCCGACTCGTCGGCTATGGACCTTTCCTGTAGCCTTCTACTGGTGTAGTGAGTGATTATGCTTTTCTCCCCCTGGATAATGTCTTCCGGCAGTGTACCCGCTGTGGTAGTGTGCCGCTGAGATAGGCCCGAGAGGGAGTTGGGCCTGTCGAATGAGCGTGAGGTGTGGGTATGTGAGATGTGGTGATGGCAAAAGGGATGATGGTGTTAATTGGAGATAAAACTTGACTACTTAAACATTGATTACAACTGCCACTACTAAATTTGTACTTTTTTGCAACACTTAAAATGTGTTGCAATGGGCCCAAAATTGTTGCAATTGCAGAAATGGCAACACTTTTTTCGTTGGGAGGCGTTGCAAACGCTTGCGTGGGTATTTCTTTGGACAACTCTTTTCTGCAAACCGTTGCAACTGCATTTTGGAATTGCAACGCCTAGAAAGTTGCAATTTTAAACTTTTGCTATGGTTGTAGGTGTGGCAAGTGCGACTAATGCAATGCCTTCAGTGTTGCCAGACCTTTCAATGCCAACGCGTCCATGGCGTAGCAAATGTTGCACTAACAACGACAAACGTGTGTTGCAATAGAATGTATTGCCACGCTAACTATGTGTGGCAATAAGGATTCTATTGCAACACTAATAAGTGGTGGCTATATGTGTAATTGCCATGGCCAAGGTTTCGTTTCTATAAGGTGCGTCCTCTATTGCATCGCACAATGTGCGTGGCAATAAGAATTCTATCGCAACACCAACAAGTGGTGGCTATATGTACAATTGCCACGCTTAAAGTTTGGTTGCAATATGGTGTAACCTCTATTACATCGCAAAATAGTGTGGCAATAAGGTGTGATCTCTTACTACATGGATTGTTCATTGCTATATGATATATTGCCACAAAAAATATGGTTCCAATAGCCAATTTTACAGTGTTTTCGGTTTGGTGCCAGAGAATATCACAACATCACTAATTAATTTGAAACTCAATAGGCATCAACAAACCACTTGAATAAATCCATTAGACCAAAATAGTAACTATTTAATTTGTTCCCATCTTCATTCAAACTTAGGCTATACACAGTATTGAAACAAAGATATCCAACATAGTTGTTTCTAAACCAAAATATTTAAGATGACTACTACTAGACACTGCAGCTTCGCTTGTTGGCTTGATTTAGATGATCCCATCACTCGTAAACTCCACTGCCCATCAGTCTTGCGCTCCACCAAAAGTCGAGTTAATCCTGAAGAAAATTCATATGTAAAACTCACTCTTCACTATGTGTACAATGTAGACAAGAATGAAAGTCTAAATGCAAAATTCCAAAAGAGAAGCTTCATATCACATTACAAATATATTATTAGTTTGGTTGGAAGGTCACTAAATGCAAACACTTGAAGGTACAACTAGATAGGAGTATAATCTATATAGAGGTACGATCATGCAGAATGGACAACCTTCTTAAAAAAGATCTATCACACTTTAATCCAATTGCCACTCTGCATTATACCATATTTTTAATCCAACAACCAATTAAGAATTGTCCTAGTATCCAAAGAGTAGATACCCTAGCGATTATCATCAGTCGAACCACCTCTGATGATCTGATTCAGAGGATTCTAACCACTCTCTGGTATATATGGAAGGCTAGAAAGGACACACGATTCCATAGAAAAAATTGGTCTGTTTGGCAGGTACACATCGCAGTTGCTACTGACATCCACGCCATATCTCTCATTAGCAAGGCAGATGGAGAACAGGCACGAGACGCCATGCATCAATGCGACACCACATCATATACAGGTAATAATTTGCAAATTGCAGGAATACATAGTGAAGAAGAAGGGCCTCCTGCAGCCACGGTTCCACAAGATGACGGTTCCATAATAATTTGCAGCGATGCTAGGATTGAATAACAACCAAACACAACTGTGGCAATAGAAACATAAATTTGCAACGCTTTCAAAATGTAGTTGCAAAAGAAAGCTACCTGTTGCTTCGACTTAAAAATATAGTTGTAATACACTGTTACCTATTGCAATAGTCCTGATAAATATTACAACGACACAAAATGTGGCCATAGCACCATACTATTGCATCGACTTAGAAATTTAGTTGCAATACACAGTCTACCTATTGCAATGGTCATGAAAAATTTTGCAACCCAACAAAAATGTGGCAATAAGTACAAGTAATAGCAACAATATCTTATATGGTTGCAAGAGCACCTGACAATTGCAACACCAATCAGAACTAATGCAACGTAGTGTCATCATGGCAATATTGGGAACGTATAGCAACACTTTTGACAAAAGAGTTGCTATAGGCCTCACCTCTTGCAACGGCAAATGAAAATGTTGCAAAACACACCCCTTTTGCAACGAAATTTGTTGTGTTGCATATGACATCGCGTGGCAATTGGGTCAAAATCTTGTAGTGTGCATAGGAAACCTCAGCCTATAGGTCTGCTTGAATAGCCTTGCATCCACTTTCCACAAAGCAAATGCTGCATAGGTGGGCTCCGTGGCCAGTACAAATCGTACTGATAAATTTGCTGTCAGGTGACGAGAATGAGTACGACTTCGAGGGAGATGATGACAAGGAATAGGGTCACGTGCTACACTCAAGTTGGCCGTGAAGGATGAATCGCTTCCGCATCTCCAAAGCTTCTTTGAATGTTGATTCCGCCAATGCGGCGATGTAATAAATGTTTATGTAAGACTTAATTACCGTTGTATGGATCCTGGTATCAACTGAGATATGGGTAATTTCATGGATTGTTCCAAGCAATCTGTAGAATTACAATTCGAGTCTGTGGATTTCCCTTCGCAGAAATCGAGGTCGTTTCAGCCCCTCGCCCGTGTGGACGGACAGGGAGTGCGCACTCTTGGAGTGTGCTGTTGAGGCCATTCTGTGAACCTTGAAATATCCATGGAACTTGCCTCATCGCCTTCTTCTTCATATCTCCCTACAGCTCGTGATGTGCCACCTTGCTCAAATTGAGCGGCTTATGACATGCTCCTTGTCACCCTTCTTGGTCCTACAACATTTTGGTTTCTTGCCTCTCGGTCCCACTTTATGGTTAGCGTGCACAACCGATGCCTCTTACAAGGGAAAGAGATTTCGGCTGTATGGCCGGGATAAATCATTTTTATATCACCATTTTCATCTCTCTTTAGGACTTGAGTGCTTATGAAGAAATCTTCGGTTACAATATCTCTAGGAGAGGCAATGTATTCAAAGTAATGTTTTCTATCTAGCAAGTCCATTGTTTCAACAATGCGCGTGATAAAAGAAGTGAAGAATATGGGCTCGGTTCTATGGAAAATACCAAGCCAAAATTGGACCAACATCTTAGCAGGTGAAACTTTTATTTTCTTTGTCGTGGCATAGAGTAGTCTTAATTCATCATTGTAAAGAACTTGCACATTAGAGCCAGGAAGAAAAGTGATAGCCATCCAATATCGGATCAAGCGCAAAGTAGGATTATGAATTTCATCGGTTTTAGGGTCAGAGCAATCATTAGATCCTGTTATAGCTTTTTAAAATTTAGCTTTATCAAATCTTCTTGTTGCATTAACAAGATCTAGATGACAGTCATTATCAAAACCAAGTGCCATGCTAAAAACTCCCCATGTTAAATTATAGTTTTGGTTAAACATGCGGAAGTAGACATTATTTTCAGTGGCTTGCAAAGAGCATAGAAATTCAATGGTGAGCGTTTCTATTCCAAGTTCTTGCACTTCCCAAAAACTTCCCCAACCGATTGTATTGAAAATAGTACTGAATTCCGCGGTCATACCTGTGCTGTCCAAAAGGACAGGGTCGATGATGCCGGTATGTTTATACCCTCGGTGTGGGATGGAGGTGTACCTTTGGTACTCTTCTTGATTTAGTATGAGGCCGCTCTCGGGGTGAAACATCCTCTCGGAAGGCACTCCGAAGCTTCTTCTTGGTGGGGCTTTTCTTCCTTCATCTTCATCATGGCGGGGTCGTCAGGAGGAACTCCCTACGACGCTCTTGGCCTTCTTGAGTACAGAGGAGAACTTCTTCATCCTGCAACAATGAGCTCACACAAGAACACACTACAACAATAGGGATTAGCGTTAGCGTTAGCTATTTCACTATTAGCAGTCCTTACGGGGTATGGTTACCTCCACAAACAAGATTTTGAGAGCAAAGATGAGAGTGACACAAGCTTCTACTACTACAATATTTTTGGGTTTTTTGGTTTGAGTGGCTAAACTTAAACTAAACTTGAGAAAGATCTTGCTCAAATGGAGAGAAAAAGGGAGATTGTGTGCTCGAGAGGATTCAGCTAGATTGGGTGTGGAAATGAGCACACATTGGAAGGGTATTTATAGGGGGAGAAGGGCTGGTGGCCAGGCCACTAGGCCCAGTTCGGCCGACCCCCCCATGGCCAGATCTTTGTTGTTTTCCCCTTTGGACATGGAACCTAGGTGATCTCAAATTCAAATTTTTCGACAGGGCTTTATTGATGGGTCGGCCGAACCCATTTATGACAGGTTCAGTGTTGCTTTTACCTTTGGACATTTGAATTCAAACTTGACCTTGCTAACAGCTCTCAATTTATGGGTCGGCCGAACCCATTATGACAAGATCAGAGCTGCTTTTACCTTTGGACAGGGAATCTATTTGAATTCAAACTCCACTTTCTTGAAAGAAGCCAAAACATGGTTCCACCGAACCAGGGTTTGTCCTCTTTCAGCTTTAAATAGCGTGTCCAGGAAAGTAGAGACTAGTGGTGTACCAAAAGTTTTGAAATTTTCAGAGATTCCCATGTCTAGTGTTTTGTGAAGGTAAAAGGTGTATGACAAAAGTGGAGACATGTTTAAAGTGATTCTCGTGGACCATGGGAACACTAATGCATGCCAAAGTGTCCACTTTTCAAAATTTGGATGGATGTGGGTGTTGGATTCTCCTTGAAGCATATGAGAATGGTCACGTCAAAAGAATGGTCGACCAAAATTCAAAAGGAGCTGGTGTTCAGATTTTAGGACCATGATTAGGACACCAGGCCAACACCACCAGAGGTGGGTGGGCCCCATGGTGGGGTCGGCCGACCCCACCTAGGTGGTCCCACCACCTCATGTGTGAGCAGAAATGATCTTTTTCAAGTTTTATTCATCTACTTATTTTATTTTGTCGAAATAAAATATTGCCAAAATTAAACATGAAATGCAATGAAGAAAATGAAAAAATTGAAATGCAGGAATTAAATATGAGATAAGTACTGATTTACCTTACCAGTAAGGGCTCCATGTTTTAGGCCCGTAGAGCAGGACCTCTCCAGTTCAGGTTCATTCTTCGGGTGCTTCGATCGGTCCCGGAGATGGGGACCATGATGATCGCACCTCTTTCTTCCGCCATTCGTTCTTGGTTGATGCTTGTGATTCAGCGGAGTCAGCCTTGTTTGCCACCTCAGCCTTACTTACCAGTTCGGCCTTTTTGGACCTTGGCAGTTGATTCTTTCGGCGGGGTGCATATTGTGGCTTGTTTCTCCACAGATTATTCCTTGCCTGTTGCATTGATTTATAATCATTGAAAGGACATTTAATTTTCTTACCTAAGAGTTGGAAGTGGACTTGGCCGGATCCCACGTAGATGATGGCATTCATGGTGTTGAGGAACGGCCTTCCCAGGATGACGGGGACTTCGTCATCGGCCCCCATGTCAAGAATGATGAAGTCGGCGGGGATGTACTCATCTTGAACTTTGACAAGGATGTCCCTTGCCAATCCCTCGGCGAACCGGATGGATTGATCGGCCATCTGCAATTTGACAAAAGTGGGGTACAAAGGTCCCCCTAGCAAATTCTCATACATTACCTTGGACATGATGTTCACTCCAGATCCAAGGTCGCAGAAGGCGTTGTTGAAGTTGTGTGGCCTGATCTCGCAGGTGATGATAGGGTGGCCAGGGTCCCTCTTCTTGGCCATGAATGGCAGATCAAGAAGACAACCCGGGTTTTGCCTAACAGGAGGCTTATCAAACCTTGTGGAAATTAACTTAACACCCTCAATTGGTTCCTCAGGTTTCCCTGGGATCTTACCTTGTTCGAATGATGGCACAGCTGCTGCTATTTGAACTAATTGGGTTTCTAACATTTTATTAAAGCTCAATTGGTTTTTCATAGCAGTGTTAAAGCTATCCATTTTCTCACTAAGATTTTCAAGAATCTTACCATTAGCCATGATTTTCTTGTTTATGCTATCATTAATTTTAGATTGGCCTAAGACAAGATCTTTAAGGGAAGGTTGATTACCATAAGAATTATTGAAATTATTGCTGTAACTATTAGCTTGATTTCCTTGGTAGAAGGGGCACGAGTTCCATCCTCCTTGTTGCTGGGGTCGATACCCGTTGTTGTTGCTGTTGTTGATGAAGCTCACTTCCTCCTTTGTCTCGGGACAGTTGTTGCCCGAATGATCTTCCCCACCACATACCTCGCACCATGGATCAGCTTCGATTGCTCGTGCGGTGGCAGTGGGCCTAATGGCCTCTTGTTCCTTCTTGGAACTTTTTTCAATCTTTTTCATCGAGAGGTCCATTTTGCTGAGAGCATGTCCACCTCATGAACGGTGTGCATACCCCTTTTCCTGGGCTGGAGGCGCTCCTCATTCCATCCTTGGTTGATAACCATTTTCTCAATGAGGTCCTTAGCATCCTTGACATTATGGTGCAGGAATGCTCCTCCGGCTGCAGCATCAAGGTGACTACGGGCTAATCCGGTCAGCCCATGGTAGAAACCTTGGATTAGGAGCCATTCTTCAATCCCATGATGAGGACAGGCACGAATGTACTCCTAGAGACGTTCCCATGCTTTGGGAATCGTCTCGTCTGCTTGTTGTTGGAAGCTTGAAATTTTGCCATGGAGAGCGCTTGTTTTGCCCATTGGGAAGAACTTTTTGAGAAAAGCGTTGGCACACTTCTCCCAGGTGGTGACTTCACTCTTGTTGGCATAGAACCATTGCTTTGCCTTCCCAAGCAGTGAGAATGGGAATAGGCGAAGACGGATGGCGTCAGCCGAGACATTCTTGATGGTGAAAGTCCCACACACCTCCAGAAAGTGCTGGAGATGGGAATTGGCATCTTCGTGTGGCTTTCCATAGAATGGGTTAGCTTGCACCATGTTGATGAGTGCAAGCTTGAGCTCAAAGGTAGCATCTCCAAAGTTGAGCTGCGGTCCGGTGGCAACGTTGTCAGCGGACGGCGCAGAGAACTCAGAGATGGTCTTTTGGGCCATAGCTTCCTTAATTGATAATGCGGAGCCTCTTTCCTCCAACGGATTCAGGTTTGAAATGAACCTTTGAGGTGGAACTTGACGGCGTCTTGTTCTTCTCAACAATTGCTCAGGATTTTCAATATAATTCGACGGCAATTGGAAACCGCTCATACACTGTCTAGCTTCACGATAACGAGAAACACAGACAAGGGTAAGCCTCTAACACTAATCGATAACTAAATTGATAGTATACTCCGGATTCAATTTTTTATTAATATTCCTAGACTGATGCTTTCTCCGGCAACGGCGCCAGAAATGCTTGTTGACACTTCTTAGCGCAACCATCAGAGACAAGTTGTTAGGCTATCTCTAATAACGGCGCCAGAAGTGCCTGAGGGTATTTCTTATGTCTATTGGATAATTCCGCAAGCGCACAGAATATACCGCTGTAGCACTTCACCCGGGAGTATTCCAAGGTATCGTTATTTATTTTTATCTCAAGGGAAAGCGGTTGTTGTCACACCCAATTTTAAGGATAAAATGGGATGCATAATCTTATGTGCGCCCAGAGATCAGTCACACACATAAGCCAACAAATTGCATAAATTGTATCATAACCAATGTTTAATACATAGCGAATAATATCAAAGTCATTACACAGTGGAAAATAAAGTTAACTCTCGTGGTAGCTCCATAGCACAGGGACGACGACTGGTGAAGCACAAGTCTAGTAGTCCTCTGGGTAGTCCTCATCACTATCACCATCTGTTACCCATCCGGGATTTTTAACCAAGTAATGAAAAATAAACAAGTGTAAGTACATGTCGTACTCAACAAGACTAGCATGGGTTCATGAGGCTCAAAAGGGTTGACACGGGTTTAACAGCAAGTTGCTTTTAATTAATCATCTTTTATGCAGTTGGATAGCAACAAGTGAATAAGCCCATTCTCATGATCATAGTAAACATAATTAATGAGTAGCAATTAATAGATTTAGCAACAAGTAAGCATCACCCCAAAAGATAACTACTCCATAAGACGTCCAAGGCCGCTCGTGACCGTGAGCTCGGCTAGTATACCAGTTTTACACTCTGCAGAGGTTGTGCACTTTCACTATGAGCCGTGATTCCCAGTTGCTCGGGTTAATTACTCCCATAACACTAACAAGGTGAGTGAGCAGGGTTTCACTATGAAGTCTTTCAAAGAACTTCGCCTAACAAGTTAGGGCCGCTAGGGACCCGGCAAGCAGATGTAGAGCCCCCCTTCTTCGTGGCACAAGGTCACGCAGGTTTTACGCACTCGGACAGGAGCTGCACTATACCCGAGTCGGCAGGTCCCATCACGCCTTTCGGTAACCTCTAACAAGCTAGAAAAAGTGCCCATACTTAACTAAAACCAGAGCCATGTAGCCCTCATAGTTGCACTGTCAATCCCGGTGTCATACTTACAGATCATTACCAAAGGTGAAGGATTTTGAGCATCACAAAACTATGCTCGAATCCCCTAGTTCCATGTTGCTAAAAAGGCATCTTTTAATCATATTGCATAATCAATTAATCAAGTTTACATGATCATGATTCCCAAAAGCGCACTAGCAACAATTACCATATGCATAATCCCATAGGTGACAAGGAACAGGGTAACAATACTAGGAAATAACTATGGTTAACAAGGAAGACACATGCAAATGTAATTATTTATTTGGTGAATAGGACAACAAGGATGGCCCACACTAATACTTGACTTGATCAGCAAACTCTTGGTGATCCGGGTTGTCGAAGTACTGATCTTGATCACCCACGTAAAGCTCACCATCTATACTTGATCCATAACAACACACACGCATACAGGGGCAATCATGCATACAAACAAGAGTTTTCATTAGAACAGTACACCAACAGAGAGGAAATAAATTAAAAAGGTTATCTCTATAAGATATGCTTTTATATATTTATCTTCTCTATTTACTTATATGCATTATCATGTGATTGGTTAGAATAGTTGTTATACTTGTTGGCGCTTCTTAGTGTCAGCAGAAAAGTCCGCAAGCGCACGAAAGTACCGTTGCAGCCTTCACCCGGAAGTATTCAGGGTATCGTAATTTCCCAGAGGAATGGTCTTTGTACTTAGTCTCTAAAACTAGTTTACTCAGAAGAGACGGAAGGGATAGCTTGGGTAGAGAGGTTCTTCTAAGGTCAAACGCATATAAGCGATGTAACTTCCCCACTACTAGATTGCTTCAGGCCCACTGACGCACCTGGTCTGCCAGACGATACCAGTATCAGCGCTATTCCGTGTCCGAACGTGGGGGCATGCTGGTACAAGTGGACAGGGCTATCACCACCTGCCACCTACCCCTCTGCCCGTGGACGCGCGCAACATACGAAGGTAGACTCCAACCTAGACACCACGTCTACGAAGGCGACTACTACTCTAGCGGCGCACAGGAACATCCGTCTCTATCAGGAGTCCTCTTATTAGAGCATCCGTCCAAAGGATGAACGACGATCCCACAAACAAGTACCTTTATGGAAGTAACATGCTTAATGAATCAAACCAAAGTTGAACACGAACTTCTTACTTCAAGTAGCAAGACGATTGTAGAGGTACAAGTTGGATCGAGAGCTGACAAGCCCGGCACTTCGTCCACCCGGAGGCAGAACTGCTTCGACTCCGCTCTTTCTCCAGTTCTTGCCCTCTCTCACTCCCTATACTAAATTAGCTATAAGCTAATGGAATGGAGCTTGCTCTTCCTCTCTACATTGTGACCTCTTGTGTTGGTGAGTGAATTCATCCCTAGGTGCAGAGAGGAGGCCTCCTTTTATAGCTTGAGAGGAGGGGCTCTATGCAAAAGGATCATCCTCACATGGAAGGATCTAAACTGACCTACAAAGGGCGGTTTCCACTTTTCATCTGTGCTGATCGTAGGTGGGACCGTCCTTGGGGAACCGCCCTACAACCGCGAGAAGAAAATTGGGCCCGAGAGGCCTCACCAGGGGGGCGGCCGCCCCCGGGACCGGTCGGTCCCCTGGTGGGCCTGTTTGGCCACCGCCTTCGCGTGGTTGGTTCTCCTCTGGGCCTAGACCTCTCCTATGGTTACGAATGGGCCCAGATTTGTAATAAAGGTGGGCTTCTTTGTTATTCTTGGTTGCGCATTCTCTGAATTCACATTTCTCCTTTACGCTTTCCAATTTGTGTTGTGCACTTCCACTTGTTTCACCATAAATCCTGCAAACACATAAACACTAGGGGTACAAGTGGAACTCTGTTAATAGCATATGTCTATGTGTTAAAGTATGATAGTTTCTCTCCCTTTAGGCATAAGTTGGCTATTAAAAATGATCTATAAGGACCGCCAACAAGACCCCTAAGCTTAACCTTTGCTCGTCCCGAGCAAATAGCTAAGTATGGTTGTTGATCAGGAGTTGCTACAATGTCGATCATATTTCAAATGTACCGAGTTTATAACAAAGTTTTCCACCGTAATTTGAATAAATCAGCATGCTATCCACCCTGCTATTATCTCGAAACAAATGGGGTCTTTTAGCCATCTCAAGTCTTGGGTGATTGCAAGACCGAACAGATTCATAGACATTGCTTATCATTCATCCCAAGATGAACCATCTTTCCGGAGGTTTTGAAAATTTTTGCAAATAAATGTAAGTTCCTCAAATTTTTGCAAAGACCCCTAGGGTTTCAGACCAATTCATATCAATACATGTAAACCCTAATCGAGAGGTGTCCCATAAAAGGATAACTTCTCATTAGGATCTAGGGACTAGATAGTCGAGAGATGGAGAGTGAGGGAAGAGTTAGGAGGAGTTGCAGGCCTGTCGGTGATCGCTCTATGGCTTGTACTTCGGTAGGATCTAGCTCCACTGGAGCTAGCTCTTAAGATGTCTCGGGCAACCAACTTCTGATTCACATAAGTCCATTTTCATATTGTTTATTTGGTTTATGTCTCTCTTTTGAGTGCTTTATTCCTGTTCTAGAGAGAGTAGAGTAGTAATCCCTAGTGTAGGCGTGGTGCCTAGACTATGGTTACTCATAAATGCGTCGTGTCTAGCTGGATCAGTGGTAGATCACGGGGGTGACCGTGCCTGTTGAGTCTTACATAGTCCATCCCCGTCATAAGGAATAGTAGGATAGCTTTGCTAAAGGAAACATCCTCTGTTAATGTCTTTCCCTATAGTGATTTCTCCAGATAGATAGTAGAAGACATAAGCTTGCCCAAGTCAGAAGTAGAAACCCCTGGTTATCCTCTCTACACTCATATTATCTACAACCTAGATCGCCATAACCATATTATCTACACCCCTGGTCACCATAGCCACCTTTTAACTTAGTTTGCACCTTTACTTATTGACTACCCCTGGTCAAGTTAGATCGTAGTTAACCAAGCCCGTTTCCCTGTGGATATGATATTTAAAACCCTCTGAGTGAAAGCTACAACAGGTATCCGTGCGCTTGTGAATTTATCTGTGTGCACTTAAAAATACCAACAAGCTTTCTGGCGCCGTTGCTAGAAAAACGGTAGCTGAATTAGCTACAAGCCTAGTTTAACCCTTTTATTTTCTTTAACATGGATTCCACTCCTATCTATCAATATGCTAAACCCATGAGCTCTAGCTTCATGCCATCAGAATCTTCAAAGCCTATCCTAGCACCTAGCTATGAGCTAAGCCTATGTCTTATAAAGCTGATCCAAAAACAACCCTTCTCGGGAGAAGGTGATGAAAACCCATACTCACACCTACGTGAGTTCTATCGCATCTGTGCATGCTTGCGCATTGCTGGCATGCCAGACGCAGCTTTACAATCGAAGCTCTTTCGATTATATTTGACTGGAAAAGCTAGACATTGGTACAACCAAACCGTAGGTAGTATGCAGGGAGATTGAGAAACACTTTGCTCTGAATTTTATTCAAAATACCTTTCCAGCTCTATGGTAGTCAGCCTTCAAAAGGAAATTTATCCTTCAAACAAGGCAACGATGAGTCTCTTGCTAAATCCTGGGAGCGTTTCAATGATCTTATACTCACTGGCTCAGACCTTGCTCTTCAAGACCATATATTTCTTCAACTTTTTTACATAGGTCTTAGCAAGGACGATAAGCAAGACCATAATTGTGCCTCTAGAGGATCATTTTTCTATTTGACTGCTATTTAAGAAAGGTCTGTGCTTAATAGATTTACTGGTGTTAACACCAAATTTTGGGCTGGGAGCCGATAGCCGATACCGAAGGAAGATAGCCGATCTCGGAAGCAGATTCCGTCCAGCAGAAGGAAGATGAATAGCCGATTGAACGGTGAATCGGTTATCGGGCGAAGGTGACAGGAGGCGTGCAGCGTTGGCATTGGTGACATCATCCAAAGTCCACGCCGCCAAGATGCGATCACGATCGGAGTCCGTTATGAAAGGGAAGTTGGGACTCCAAGTTACCTTAGAGATAGGATAGTTTGTTAGTTTCCTTATCTATTGATGAGTTGTAATTCGACTAGGACTCTATCTACGCTCAGGGTATAAATATAAGCCCTCAGCCATTGTAAAACAACAACATCAATACAACACAACTTTCGGCTCCGGCCAACAAACCCTAGAGTCAGTCGAGTCCGGCGAGTTACTTCATCCAGGCTGGGTGTCATCCGGTGGACGCAGGCTTGCTTGTAAGTATCGTCAACCCCCTGTTAAACTATGTCTTTTTAGCGTCATCTGGTGGACGTGGAAGCATGGTGGACCAGGGTCCTTGCTAAGCTCTGTTTCTTTGGCGTCATCCGGTGGACGCGGGAAGCACAGTGAGTCAAGGATGATTCACGCTGGTTTACTCGATCAATCTGTGTTAACCGTCATCCGGTGGACGAGATGCAGATTAGGACGGTTTTCACGCGCGGATTAGTTATCGATTCGTGTTTGTTTGCTTGATTAATCTATTAGTTAACGTCATCCGGTGGACAGGCTATAGATTAAGACAGTTTGCATGCATGGATTAGTTATCGGCTCTAGTTAAATTTGGCAGTTTAGCTGGATTCATTAAGTTACCGATGTTGCTTATGTTTATTGTTTATTATTTCAAGCAATCATCAATTTGCCCGTCTTGATCCATATGCATCGGCTTATATCTAATAGATTTATATGTTCAACGAATTATGCTTGCCATTCGTTTCATATTGAATGCTTTGCACTAGCCGATTGCATTTTGGATCTAGATTAGATACGGGTCGCACTCAAGTAATAAAGTAAACATTCTCTAGATTCAAAGGTTAACGGATTTAAGTTGCAACTTCATCATGACTGCCTCGATCCGCTCGATCTCCACTGTTGCAAGATTATGATTTAGATCTATTATCCGGAGAGTTGAAACATTGTCTACTTTATAGGCTTGTATGTTGCCCGTATACACTGAATCGGCTAAAGTAGCCGATTTCATCTTGTTTTACATTGAGACATCTTATGATTATGATAGCTTGTTGTGACTACATCTGTTATAGCATATTTCTGTCTAATGCAAGTATATGTCATTGAATTTATGTCTGAATCGGTTAACTTGAGTTATAATGCATGTTTCGCTACAATCGGTTCATAACATGACGGAATCGGCTTTCTAATCGATCTCCCATTACATCGGCTCTTCGAGCCATACAGTTGGAACTACCTGGACATACCGGTTAGTTCCGCCCTGTGATTACTGATTACGTCTTTTTCCTTGTCATTTGCAGGTCAAATTGACTGGCACGCTTGGGTGTTACTGACACTCTCAGACCGGGTCCGAAGCTAGCTGGATCTGCGAGAGCTTTACTGCCTCAAGGGTCGTTTCCGGCTTCGCTAGTGTGTTGGGCTTAGGGAACCACTTTTGGCGCCAACACACTTTTTGGCACGCCCAGTGGGACCATTCACTGAAGACCATGGCAAAAGGAAAGGCTGCGGCGGACGGCCCCTCCAGGGATGACGGTGTCCTCAGGGTCTGGGTCGAAGATCTCAGTGAGGAGGACGTGGCAGTGCTGAACAAGATTGTTGAAGAATTCGCTGATGCCTGCCTGCTTTCATTCAGCAAGCAGCGTGATGGCTCTGTAGTGAAGAAGAATGCATTCCCGAGATGGATCATGGACGGCCATTCTGATAAATCTGAAGAGGAGTGCAAGGCCGACCTCAAGCAGATGCTGGAAGAAGCGACCTGGGAGGCCGCCTATTCAGGAGTCGGCCATCACCATAAATCCTTCCTGCAGACATTCTATAACATCATGAAGACTGTTCTCAAACAGCAGGATTGGGAGTCTCTGGGTCCGGTTTACTTCAACATACCCGCAGAGGATGCAGATCCAAAAGCAGCGGCAGGGACCTCCAATTCCTCACCGCAACAGGCGAGCCAGCCGAAAACACCAGGGCAGGGTGCCACTGCGGCCGGTTCGGCTCAAAAAATAGTAGCTTCTCCCAGATTATACAAAGATCATACTCCGGAGGAGCTCGCCGCTTTCATGCAGGCCACTGGACAGTCGGTGAACTGGATGAACTCATCAGCAGTGAACCCGACAGCTGGAAATACGCCGGCGGCAGACGTGGCCAAACCAACTCCTGGATACCATGAGGGGATCACATATCAAGACCTTCAGGCAGCGCCGCATCCGGGGTACGCCCAGACACCCAACAATCAGCTACTGGAGCAGATGAGTGCCATGTTCCGTGATACGTTCGGTTTACAGCCGAAGACCGGGACTAGAATCAAATACAGGCGCCCTTACCCCGAGTGGTACGACCGAGTGACATTGCCGCCCAGGTACCGCTTACCTGACTTCTCCAAGTTCAGTGGGCAGGACGACATCACCACCATGGAGCACATCAGCCGTTACCTGACCCAGCTTGGCAAAGCTTCGTATGAGGTAGCTCACAGGGTCCGGCTCTTTCCGCTATCACTGACAGGGCCGGCGTTTAGCTGGTTTGCATCTATGGAGCCTGGCTCGATTCAAGGCTGGGAAGATCTGGAGACTAAATTCCATAATTACTTCTTCTCTGGCACTGGGGAGAAAGACATCACAGATCTCACCAACATGCGCCAAAAGCCGAGTGAACTTGGATCGGCTTTCATCAAGCGGTTCAGGGAGACCAGGAACATGTGTTACTCTTTGAACCTAAACGACAAGCAGCTCACCAAGATAGTGGTCAGTGGGTTGCTCCCACACGTCCAAGAGAAGCTTGTGGGCACCAACTTCAACAGCATTAGTGAGGTGATGCAGAGGGTGGCCGCATTAGAACAGCAGGCCCAGAGTTTCAAGAAGGAATCAAAATACAAGCAGGCCTACGTCTGTGATTCCGACTCAGAGGATGAAGAGAATGAAGAAGTGGCTGCTGTTGAGCTCAAATAGGGAACAAAGCCCATGGCCGTACCGAAGGGTTGGAGCGCGGAAGATCAATACGACTTTGACACGCGCAAGCTGGACAAGCTCTTTGATTTATTAGTCAGTGCAGGCCACATCACCTTCCCAGCTGATTACGTCAAGCCATCTCCTGAAGATTTGCAGGGAAAACCGTTCTGCCAGTACCACGGCCTCCCCTCACACTCTACAAACAATTGCCGCAATTTCAAAGTAGCAATCCAGAATGCTATTAGGTGCGGTTTGTCGAAATTTGAGGCTCCTCCCAAGGGGAAGATGAAGATCGACAAATTTCCATTCCCGAAAGGGCAGAACATGGTCCAGATCGCGAATCCTCTGACTAAAGTAAAGGTATTAACCTCCGAACGGGCCATGAAGAACTCCTCAGTTGATACTGATGCACAAATCATAGCTGAGGAGTTGGCGCTGATCAAAGGAAGGAGGGAGCAGAATCAGAGGCAGCCGGAGCAGGGAGAATCCAGTGGCACCAAGAGCAGGAGACCCACACACCAGCACCTTCTGAACAAGTGGCGGCGACAGAAAGAGAAAGATCATCAGAGGCAGCTGCAGCGCGAAGAAGAGGAGTACCGCAGGTGGCTCCGCGAAGAAGAAGAGGCGCGCTATCACGAAGAAATGGCCCGCCACCGGGGAGGTGAGGAGGATCATTGGCATTGCCCATTCTTCCGACACTGTTGGAATGAAGGTCTGAGACTACCAACGCTGCGCAACTGCCCAGAATGCAGCGATCAGTACCGAGAGTACAGGCAGTCTCAGGTCAACCGCCGGTCTGTGCATCAGAGGCTGGGGAGCCCCTATAGCCCGTGGGATCAGCGTGAAAAAAGGGACTCGCGCGATCGGCTTGATGAAGCGGTAGTTGAACGCCGACAGCCGGTTTGGCAAGAGAATCAGTGGTGCCCAGGGGATATAACTAGGAGCCAAAGGCGCCGGGTGCAGCGGCTTAGAAACAGAGAGCTCCAAGCTAAGGGGCGTGCCAAACAGGTATGGCGCGAGAAGCCTCCACAAAACAATGGAAAGCCTATAGCCGATGCACAGATGGTGTTCGTGCTGCCTGCAGAGTTTAGAGCCAAGAAGTATGATACCGAGTCTGACTCAGACGATTCGGGATCAGAAGACGGAGTGGCCAAGTTAGTGCTCACACAGCAAGCTACTTTTGATAAGCCAGCCAAGAATCGACATTTGAAGGCCCTCTATCTCAAAGGTTATGTCGACGGCATGCCCATGACGAAGATGTTGGTGGACGGTGGTGCCACCGTCAATCTCATGCCCTACACTACATTTCGCAAGCTAGGCAAGGGTCCCGATGATCTAATAGAAACTGATCTGATGCTCAAGGATTTCGGGGGCAATTCTTCCAACACTCGGGGGGCAATCAACGTCGAACTAACAGTGGGGAAGAAGACACAGCTTACCACCTTTTTCGTGATCGACATTAAAGGTGCCTACAGCTTGCTACTCGGACGCGACTGGATTCATGCCAACTGCTGCGTACCATCAACCATGCATCAGTGCCTCATTCAGTGGCATGGCGATGAGGTCGAAGTGGTCCCGGCCGACGACTCGGTCAACGTGGCAACGGCAGATGCCACATACTGGGAGGCTGGGGATCATGACTGTTTCTCTGGCAAGGCTTGGGAAGGAGGCTCCATCAAGGTCAGTGATGAGAGTCAACAGCCGATCAGGGCAATCGGCTCTGAGTCTTTTTATTAAATGGAGAATCCAATCGACGGCACAGAGGGTAAGTTGGGGCAAGGATTCACGTCGGCCGACAAGCTCGAAGAAGTGGATGTTGGACCCGGCGACAGACCAAGGCCGACGTTTATTGCCGCCAATCTAGACCCAGAATTCAGGCAGGAGCTGATTCAACTGTTGAAGGAGTACAATGATTGTTTCGCCTGGGAATATTATGAAATGCATGGATTGGACAAATCTATTGTTGAGCACAGGCTACCTATCAAGCCCGGGTTTTGGCCACACAAGCAGCCTCCGCGTCATTTTAGAGAGGATGCTCTACCCGACATTAAGGCCGAAATCGCGAGGCTGTTAGAAGCCAAGTTCATTCGAGCTTGCTGATATGCCGAGTGGATATCGAACATCGTCCCTGTGTATAAGAAAAATGGTAAATTGCGAGTCTGTATTGATTTCCGGGATTTAAATAGAGCTACACCGATGGATGGCTACCCTATGCCAATAGCCGATATGTTGGTAGACTCGGCTGCTGGGCACCAAGTTATTAGCTTCATGGATGGCACGTTTGGATTACAGAATGCCGGTGCAACCTATCAGAGAGCTATGAATTATATATTTCACAAGTTGATCGGCAAAGTCGTTGAAATTTATATAGATGATGTGGTGGTGAAATCCAAAAGCAATAAAGATCACCTGGCCAATTTGAGGACCACTTTGGAGTGCACAAGGCGACATGGTCTGAAGATGAATCCTAACAAGTGTGCGTTTGGCGTGTCAGCTGGTGAATTTCTGGGATTCATGGTCCACCGCAAAGGGATAGAGATCGGCAGCAAGAGTAAGAAGGCGATCGATGAACTCGTACCTCCAACCAACAAGAAGGAATTGCAGTCTTTACTTGGTAAGGTTAACTTTATCAGAAGGTTCATTGCCAGCTTATCAGAGAAGGTGCTGCCGTTCTCACCATTGTTGAAGCTCAAGAATGATCAAGAGTTCAAATGAGGTGACGTGCAACAGAAGGCTTTTGACGAGATCAGAGAATACATGAAGACTCCTCCTGTCTTAGTACCGCCACGGACAGGGAAGCCTTTTAAGTTGTACGTGACGGCCGAAAGCCATACCATTGGATCGGCCCTTTTTCAAGAGTTTGAAGGGAAAGAGAGAGCAGTCTTCTACCTGAGCAGGCGGCTCCTTGATCCTGAGACAAGATACACACCGACCGAGAAGTTGTGCTTGTGCCTATTCTACTCATGCACCAAGTTGAGGCACTACTTGCTTGCCTCAGAGTGTGTGGTGGTGTGCAAGGAGAATGTCATCAAGCACATGCTTTCGATGCCTATTTTAAATGGTCAGATAGGCAAATGGATCCTGGCGCTTTCAGAGTTTGACTTGAGGTTCGAATCGGCTAAGGCGGTCAAAGGTCAGGCGATAGCCGATTTCATTACACAGCATCACGGAGGATCGGTTAATGTAGCGGATATAGCGCCATGGACTATGTTTTTCGATGGTTCTTCGTGCAAGCAAGGTGGTGGCGGCGGAGTAGTGCTCATCTCACCGCGGGGTCTACGTTTTGAGTATGCTTTCCAGATAGGGCCGATTGTCACAAACAATCAGGCTGAATATGAAGCCGCGTGGAAAGGTTTTCAACTTCTGCATGAAGCAAAAGCCGATGCAGTTGAAGTATTTGGCGATTCACAACTAGTCATCAACCAATTGCTTGGTTTGTATGAATGTAAAGACGAGATACTCAGAGGCTACTATGATCAGTGCCAGGCTCTCATCAAGAAGTTCATGACGGTATCTCTCTGTCACATCCCCAGGGCCCAGAACCAGGAAGCTAATCGGCTAGCGCAGAACGCGTTGGGTTATCGGCCGATGCAGGAGATTTGTAACAGCGAGCAATCAGCTGATGACTGGACGGGCGAGATAGCAGGTTACCTGGCAAACCCTTCACAACAGGTCAGCAGAAAGCTAAGATACAAAGCCACCAAGTACGTGTTATTGGATGGTCAGTTGTATTACAAGACTGTTGAAGGAGTGCTGCTCAAATGCCTGGAGGCAAAAGAATCAGTAAAGCTGATGAGCGAAGTACATGATGGAGTCTGCGGTGCACATCAATTAGCTCACAAGATGAAGTGGATCATCAGGAGGACTGGTTACTATTGGCCTACGATGCTGGAAGATTGTAACAAATATTATAAAGGGTGTCAAGAATGCCAAAAGTTTGGAAATATACAAAAGTCTCCAGCTTCTGCTATGAATCCTATAATTAAACCATGGCCGTTTAGGGGATGGGGTATTGATCTAATCGGCCAAATCTACCCACCATCGAGCAAGGGTCACAAATGGATCTTAGTGGCGACTGATTACTTCACCAAGTGGGTAGAAGCCATTCCTTTGAGGAACTCCACTTCAGCTGACGTGATCGAATTTGTGAAGGAGCATATTATTTACAGGTTCGGCATACCTCAGACGATCACAACCGATCAGGGGACAATGTTCACTTCAGAGGAGTTTATGACCTTTGCTGACGACATGGGCATCAAGATTTATAATTCATCGCCGTACTACGCCCAAGCCAACGGACAAGCAGAAGCCTCCAATAAAATTTTGATCAAGGTCATCAAGAAAAAGATTGAGCAGAACCCCAGAAAATGGTATTTGCATTTGAGCGAGGCACTGTGGGCGTATCGCATGGCACAGCATGGATCAATCAAGGCTTCACCTTATGAGCTAGTCTATGGACACGCTGCTGTCTTGCCATGGGAGATTCAGTCTGAGACACGACGTGTCACGTTGCAAAACAAGCTTACAGCCGGTGAATACAAAGACATTATGATGGACAGTTTAGAAGATTTGCACTGTCATTGGCTTAGGGCTTTGGAATACATTGAAAAGAATAAGGTACGGGTGGCCAAGTATTACAACACAAAGGTAAGGAGCAAGAGCTTCACCGAGTCAGAGCTAGTATGGAAAGTCATTCTACCTATTGGTACCAAAGATAGCCGATTCGGTAAATGGTCGCCAAACTGGGAAGGCCCGTATCGCATGGTGGAATGCGCTCCGGGTAATGCTTATATCCTTGAAGACTTGGAAGGGAAGAGACTCGCTAGAGCCATCAACGGGAAGCATCTGAAGAAATACTACCCTAGCATCCCAGTTGGGGGATAATAGCCGATTCATGAGAATCTGGCTCTAACAGCCGATGCCGTGCAGGCGGGTCGCCTTCAGGACAAAAATGGCCGACATCGTAGTAACGAGTCGCCCTTAGCAAAAAAAAATATATGTATATACAGTTTTGCAAATTGGATTGTTTCGGGCATAGCAAGTTCAGAAGTATCATATACATCAGAATGCCTAATACAATCTAGTTTGGTTATTAACGCCGTCCCGGATCACGTCCTCGGCGTCGATGGACACGGAGAGACCGTCGGCATGAGGGGCGAAAGCGGCCATCAGCGTGCCGAACTCCTCCATGTCTTGGCCTGCCCGGATTCCCGGTTCGACGTTCTCTAGCACGATGCCGGAGTTGATCTGCGCGGCGGTCAGAGCTCCCGCGGCACCGTGACGGACGCCGCTCATCGCCACCTGGCGAACGCGGTGGTGCACGTCCGCAGGCTGCTCCACCTGCGTTTGCCCCCGCGCGCGGAGGACGTCGGTGACGTTCGCTGCAGCCACGCGCAGTTCGTGCAGCTGCGTCGTCAGAGCGGAAAGTCAGTGATTGGAAACGCGCCGTGCACACAGTTGGACAAAACGGGAGATTACCCGCCACGGTGGCCTGCGACTCCGCGAGGTTGGCCCGCGCCTCCGTCAAATCAATACTGGCGACAACAAGCACAATGGCTTGGTCCTCGTTCTCCTTATCCAGCCGGCCGGCCTCTTTGGTAGCCTCGGAGTAGAGGTTGCGATACCGCACCATCTCATGGTGGAAGTGGCGGCCGTCGGCGGTGGTATACGAGTCGCGGGAACTCGAAGATGATTCCGAGTTCGATTCCGCTCCGGAGGTGGTGCTGTGAGCCGGAGCGTGAGGGAGGTTCGGTTGTGGTGCCGTGCGACGCACCGAGGAACTGGCGCCGATCGGTGCACCGGAAGGAAGATGGAGCGGGAGACGTTGGCTGAAAGGGATCATCAGATCAGGCACCCAGACTTAGCCAGATTCAAAGATCGACGAAAAGGGAGAATAAGATACCAGCTATGGACTCCCCGTCTGCTGACTTGCATCATACGCCTGATTGGAGCCCTTACAGGAGCAGAGGGTCCGGAGGCGTCACCAGCGGCGGGGGTTTCCGGGGTCGCCGTCCCGGTTGCAGGAACGGCGTCACCATCCGCCGGGGCTGCCCGAGGAAGATCAGCGCCGGGGGCAGGGTTGTTCAGGCCGGCTAAAGAGCTAGCAATGCCGCTGACGAGAGATGGTTGGTGACTGCAGAAACGGATCAAATCAGATAGAAACTAGCGAGGAGATGGTAGGCTGACGGTTGAACTTACCCCAAAGTCTGCTCGATTCGGGCGACGCTGGCCCAGATGCGGCGGATACTCCGTTCCATCTCATCGCCGTCGACGGGCTCAGACGCCGGGTGCTTCCCATGGTTTCCATCGCCGGCCATGGTCGTAAACAAGGATTGAGAGCGGAAGCGAATTGGATACAAGGAGGCGGCCGGGAGAGTTGGTCGGCGAGACGGATACGATGGCGTGTGATATTGCCTCAAGCCTGCCAACTATTTATAAGACAACACGGGCACCGAGGCGGTTTCTTTGGGAAGTGAGACGGCACAACGGATTTTAGGTTGCAGTTAATCCGCGTTTCTTGAATCCGGAACAGTTACCAAATCGGAGAGACGAAGCGCCGCCATTAATGGTCGCACATCGATCGGATTTTTTGGGTCAGGCTGTTTAGCCGATCCTATTGTGAGTACCCACAAGCCGATTCGTGATGGATCTGGCTGAGGGGTTAGTTCCAAAGGAAAGCCGAACGAAGCCGATGCTAAGAAGCAGGCCCGAAAGCCGATTCGTATGTAGAACGGATCAGGCTGGGTAATTAATTTTAAGGTACAATGCAAGCTTGAGAGCCGATTCGTATGCAGCAAAAAGTCGTCAACATCTTTATTGGCCTGGAATGAAGGGACGTACATACAGATGCGAAGAAACAATGGTGAATAAGACCATTGAAGGTGTGGAAATATGGTGAGAACATGCTTATATTTCAAGGATTAAAGGAAGAAGACCTAGACGTACTATGGCTGCTAGTGAGTTTTTCGGCACAAGGAAGACCATCGGAATCATAGTTCGAAGCATGAAGAAATCATACTCCGAACTAGGGGGGCATGTGTTAACACCAAATTTTGGGCTGGGAGCCGATAGCCGATACCGAAGGAAGATAGCCGATCTTGGAAGCAGATTCCGTCCAGCAGAAGGAAGGTGAATAGCCGATTGAACTGGTGAATCGGTTATCGGGCGAAGGTGACAGGAGGCGTGCAGCGTCGGCATTGGTGACGTCATCCAAAGTCCGCGCCTGCCAAGATGCGATCACGATCGGAGTCCGTTATGAAAGGGAAGTTGGGACTCCAAGTTACCTTAGAGATAGGATAGTTTGTTAGTTTCCTTATCTATTGATGAGTTGTAATTCGACTAGGACTCTATCTACGCTCAGGGTATAAATATAAGCTCTCAGCCATTGTAAAACAACAACATCAATACAACACAACTTTCGGCTTCCGGCCAACAAACCCTAGAGTCAGTCGAGTCCGGCGAGTTACTTCATCCAGGCTAGGTGTCATCCGGTGGACGCAGGCTTGCTTGTAAGTATCGTCAACCCCCTGTTAAACTATGTCTTTTTAGCGTCATCGGGTGGACGTGGAAGCATGGCGGACCAGGGTCCTTGCTAAGCTCTGTTTCTTTGGTGTCATCCGGTGGACGCGGGAAGCACAGTGAGTCAAGGATGATTCACGCTGGTTTACCCGATCAATCTGTGTTAACCGTCATCCGGTGGACGAGATGCAGATTAGGATGGTTTTCACGCGTGGATTAGTTATCGATTCGTGTTTGTTTGCTTGATTAATCTATTAGTTAACGTCATCCGGTGGACAGGCTATAGATTAAGACAGTTTGCATGCATGGATTAGTTATCGGCTCTAGTTAAATTTGGCAGTTTAGCTAGGATTCATTAAGTTACCGATGTTGCTTATGTTTATTGTTTATTATTTAAAGCAATCATCAATTTGCCCGTCTTGATCCATATGCATCGGCTTATATCTAATAGATTTATATGTTCAACGAATTATGCTTGCCATTCGTTTCATATTGAATGCTTTGCACTAGCCGATTGCATTTTGGATCTAGATTAGATACGGGTCGCACTCAAGTAATAAAGTAAACATTGTCTAGATTCAAAGGTTAACGGATTTAAGTTGCAACTTCATCATGACTGCCTCGATCCGCTCGATCTCCACTGTTGCAAGATTGTGATTTAGATCTATTATCCGGAGATTTGAAACATTGTCTACTTTATAGGCTTGTATGTTGCCCGTATACACTGAATCGGCTAAAGTAGCCGATTTCATCTTGTTTTACATTGAGACATCTTATGATTATGATAGGTTGTTGGGACTACATCTTTTATAGCATATTTCTGTCTAATGCAAGTATATGTCATTGAATTCATGTCTGAATCGGTTAACTTGAGTTATAATGCATGTTTCGCTACAATCGGTTCATAACATGACTGGAATCGGCTTTCTAGTCGATCTCCCATTACATCGGCTCTTCGAGCCATACAGTTGGAACTACCTGGACTATACCGGTTAGTTCCGCCCTGTGATTACTGATTACGTCTTTTTCCTTGTCATTTGCAGGTCAAATTGACTGGCACGCTTGGGTGTTACTGACACTCTCAGACCGGGTCTGAAGCTAGCTGGATCTGCGAGAGCTTTACTGCCTCAAGGGTCGTTTCCGGCTTCGCTGGTGTGTTGGGCTTAGGGAACCACTTTTGGCGCCAACAACTGGAATGACCTATTGCTCTAGCATTCGTCCTACACTCCCCGAGAAGAAGAAGGAACCATCTCCTGATCAAAGAGAGGAAGTGTCGACGAGATATCATCGGCGGTCTACCGAGGGGTATACCCGAGGTAGTAGATTGATCGGTGAAGGTGAGCCTGAGACGAGCAAGAGTTGCGCAGTAAGCGTGGGACACGAGATTTATACAGGTTCAGGCCGCCGTGAGGCGTAATACCCTACGTCCTGTGTGCTGTCGTATTGTATTACTAGTAGATGAGATGTGATCTGAGTTGGGTTGTGGGATCTATCTCTGCCCCTCCTTATATAGTCTAAAGGGACAAGGTTACAAGTAAACTATCCAAGTTGGTGCAATAACCGTGCGGGTAGTGTCATGCGCCGCACGTCTTTGTCTTTTGGGCTGGGCCAGCTTTGATGGTGCGACCCATTGTCTTGTCATGTGGTACCGGGGGTTTATGCCCCCACAGCTAGTCCCTGAGCGCCTTGCATTCGTCGGGAGGTGTAGATCTTCGGAGTTGCTTGACCAGACGGATGTAAGGAGCTCAGAAAAATTTGACAAAGAGCTTCTCTTTAGGTGAAGTGTATCCACTTTTGGTTCTTCAGAAACAATACCTTCACCGTTAGGTGAAGTGTATCCACTTAGTCCCCGAGCCTGATAGTAGGTGACGTAGTCACGTGGTGTCAGCGTCAAAGCCTTTATATGTGAAGTGTTGACGCAGTCCCCGAACACAGCAAGTGATCGGGAAATTCTTCCGAGCAGGCGTGATGATGACGTAATACCGAGCACAGCAAGTGATCGGGAAAAATCTTCCGAGCAGGCGATGATGAAGTCCCCGAGCACAGCAAGTGATCGGGAAAATCTTACGAGTAGGCGATGACGAAGTCCCCGAAGCACACCCAGTGCTCAGAAGTGCTGACGAAACGACGAAGTCCCCGAGCACATTCAGTGCTCGGAAGTGCTGACGAAACGACGAAGTCCCTGAGCACATCCAGTGCTCAGAAATGCCGACGGAGGCGATGATGAAGTCCCCGAAGCACATCCAGTGCTCGGAAACGCTGACGAAGCGACGAAGTCCCCGAGCACATCCAGTGCTCGGAAACGCTGACAAGACGATAAGGAAGTGCTCGAGCAAGGCGAGGTGCATATCAGGACCCTCGATGTGCTGCCCAAGATCAGCACCCTGATCCGAACAGCGTGGAGTGTCTTGATAGCTCGGTGACGAGACCCCAACGTGGTCGGTGGCGACGAGAAGTGAAGACGAGGACGACGAGTAGCGACGACGAGTCCCCAGCATGGTCGGAGACGGGTTCCGAGCAGCAGGAGGTCAGCGAGTAGCGACGAGTCCCCAGCCTGGTCGGAGGCGTAGTCCGAGCAGTGCGAGGACGGCGAGGAGCGGCGACGAGTCTCCAGCCTGGTCGGAAGTGTAGTCCGAGCAGTGCGAGGATGGTGAGGAGCGGCGACGAGTCCCCAGCGTGGTCAGAGGCGGTGTCCGAGCAGCGCGAGGACGGCGAGAAGTGGCGACGAGTCCCCAAAGTGGTCAGAAACGGTGTCCGAGCAGCGCGAGAACGGCGAGAAGCGACGACGAGTCCGGTGACGAGTCCCCAGCGTGGTCGGAAACGAAATCCGAGCAGTGCGAGGATGGCGAGGAGCGACGACGAGTCCCCAACATGGTAGGAGGTGGTGTCCGAGCAGCGCGTCGACGGCAAGAAGCAGCGATGAGTATCCAGTGTGGTCGGAAACGGTGTCCGAACAGCGCGAGGACGACGAGGAGTGGTGACAAGCCCGGCGACGAGTCCCCTGCGTGGTTGGAAACGGTGTCCGAGCAGCGGGAGGACGACGACGAGGAGCGGTGAGAGCTCGGCGGCGAGTTCCTACAAAATAAATATGTACAGTGGATAGTATATGATGTAGGTTTTGAAGCGTATCCCAATGTTGTAAAATGCATGATAAGATTGTCCGTTTCTTGCTCATGTCAGGTCACGTAATTTTCCTTGGTAGTTAGCCTGTTACGTTTAAGCATCTGACCCGGCGTCTGGTTCAGAGGTTTCTTAACATGACCATGTTTGTGACGGCTTCCGGGGCGAAGACAGGTTTCACGGATTAAGGCTGTACTACCAAGGTACATTAAGCAACCCTTAAGAGAATAAAACGGAGAGATACTTAGTATCTCGTCGGCGGAGAAAATCTTCTAAGTGCCCGAGCGTTGTCAGGGCTTATGGAGAAATCGTCGGCGAGTGCCCGAGCTTTGTCGGGGCTTTTGGAGAGGTCGGCGGCGAAGAACCATGAAGATAATTTCTAGAAATATATGGAGATATGAGAATATGCAGAAGAATATTAAAAATATGACTTATCTTGTTTGACGTTGGGCGGAGTGGTTGGCATGTCGAGGATTTGACGTGGCTCGCGTGATGGTTGGGACAGCTCCGGGCTTGCTGTTGTCGAGGTCGTCACGGCGTTGATGACGAGAAGCACGATTGAATCTCTACCAATAAATGTCATGTAGATTTATATTGAAATCTGAAAAAAATATATAATAAAATATCTTAATTAATTAAAAAACAGGACTTAGCTTTTGATTGGGATTGGCACTGGATGCCGATTCGTTGGCAAGTAGAAATAAAAAATATTGCAGTCGGCTTCCAGGACTCCGCAGATTGTAGTTAGTCTTATTGGCCTGCTGTAAGCCTCCGCTTTCCATGAATGCTTGATGTACGTGCATGCTTGATGTAGGCGTATATGCACGCAACTCATGACCCTGTAGATCCCTGGTGGCCTGCATGTCTCTTCCTTGTTTGTGGTCGATGGACGGAAGCACGTACCAATACGTACATGTATGGTGCATGCACATCTAATGCCACGTAGATTGGATTTGGCGATGCTGATGCCTCGTTCCGATCAATACGCGTGGATCGGCTGGATGTCACGCAGATTTGATTGGTTCGACCTGGAGCTTTGACTCACCACGCGTGCTGCTGCTAGTCTGCTTGATCCCATATCGTGGGTGGTGCGACGATGGCGTCCCGGCGAGTCCGATCCGAGGATGGCGAGGAGGTCCAGTAGCTTTGCTTGTGACTCCGATCCGGTCAGATATTTGTTAGCTTCAACTTTTCCTCCGGCGAGGAGCATGACGAGCGGCGATGAATTCTTGCGGAGAAAAATCTTTGGTGAGTGCCCGAGCGTGGTCGAGACTTTTGGAGAGGTCGACGAGAAGCCGGAATATGTGACTTTTTGGAGAGAGCGGCGACCGGTGCCCGTTCTTTTCGACAGGGCTTGTGGAGACACTGTTAAACTACTCAAGCGTCCCTGAGGCTTACCTAATAGCGAAGATTAACGGCCCAGGCGTCCCTAGGGCTTACGTGGTGCCGAAGCTGCCTGTGCCTGGCAGGGCTTACGTTTATCGTGGGCGATGACTTCCCAAATCTATCAGGGCAGTCGATGAAGGGGCGAAGTCGGACAGCCTGTGCGATGCAGGGCTTATGCGTCGTCGTGACTAGGCCGTCCGAACGGGTGCGAGACTTACGCGTAGTCGAAGTCGTACTGCCCGAGCAGTTGCGGGGTTTATGCATAGTCGAGGTCATGCTGCCCGAGCAGTTACGGGGCTTACACGTCGATGAAGTTAGACTGCCCGAGCAGGTGCGGGGCTTACATCGATGACGGAGAATCATGGAGATACCCTTGGCGATGATATCCGGAGTAGGTGCCCGAGTCTGGTCGGGGCTTATGTCGGCGGCGTAAAATATTGGAGATAATCTTGGCGATGATATCTTTTTGAATCGGTGACGTCCGTTGCTTGTCGTCAGGTTTAACAGATATATGTGCATGGTCATGTAGACGCATGCATAGGTGGTAGTTCGTTGGCTTATTGTTGTCGAGACCGTCGCAGGGCGTAATTTATTTTCTGCCAATAAATATCATGTAAATTCGTGGAGAAATCCGAACATAAATCATATATAATAAAATATCTCAATTAGGATAATCATGACTTAGCTTTTTTATCATGGTATTCGTTGAATCTGGATGCACGGCACTAGCAGGAAAAATATCTTGAATATTTTATTCAGCTTGCCGATCTGTTCGCTATCTTCTTTAACGTGGCTTTGGAGGTCAGACCATGCGGGGTTGTCGTCGCTGGATCGGCGATGTAGATGGGTCTTGTGCGGTGAATGATGCGCTGCTGCGCATACTTTTTCCCACTGGAACGCAAGCGGAGAGCAATGAAACCAATTGACGAGGTGCCGCCATCGCATAGTGCCGCTGCCGGAGTCTTCTTGCTGCCAGCGTGATGTCGAATCACCGAAGGGCAGTGCCCCTCATCCCGGTGCATTGCAGATCGGACAAAACAACAACCAGCAGGCTTTGTAGATCCACTAGCACGAAGGGTGCGCAATAGCACGTAAGTGCAGCACAAAACATCAAACGACTAATATATGAAAATATTATGATGTGTATATAAAAAGGTGGAGAGAAGGATAGAAATAAATACATAATCGGTAATAGAGTGTGGTTAGTAACATAAACAGCAACAAATTATATGAAACGATTCGAATGTGGAAGTAGGGCGATGCATGTATACTTAATATAGTACAGAGGACGCACCTACGCGCGAGTGCAAGTATCTTATTTACAGAGGTAACATGTTGCAAGTGAGTAATAATAAGGTACTTCATATTCATGGTGTTCATATTCTAAATGCCATTGAAGGGTACAAAGTATACAAAGGAACAAATGATAGAATACCTATTTTGGCCTAGAACAATATGTGCAAAAGAGCAGGAAAAGCAAGTATGGACTATGTTTCAGATATCTATAAGCTTATAAAAGGTGATTTAATCATAAGATCCTGATGGGAACCGTCTTGACTCATCATCCCTCAGGTATATGAGATTCAGCAAAAACTAAGATGCCAATGCACATAGTTATTGTTCATTTTGAGAACCATGGCGGAATGAAAGCTAAACACTGCGCATCAATGTGACGTCCGTTGCAGAGATGGCTTTAGCAGCACACGACCTGAAAGTACGGTAAGGCAACAACCAGTAAACAAAGAATTAGATTATATATATTAAGTCGGAATAGGTAATTAATTTATCAATCTGCATGTAGATTGGATAAAATAGATGTACAGCCAGAGAGATGAATATTATTAACCAATCAAAGCGAAAAGGCATAAGTGTACCTTACCAGTTGATTGCTGGAGCAATGTAGGCCATTAATTTTAATTATATATAACTATACATGGCATATGAGAAGCTAAAGTCCAATGGTTGGTACAATTAGTATCTCTGAAACATTGTATAGCAAGGACACTTTAACTCTTAATATTGTTGGGGGAAAATACATGCACATACAAACAATCGTGTTTTCGCCAAATTTGGCTAAATAAAATGGTTTCAAAAACTAATGGATCGAACTTTAGAATGGGAGCCATCAAATCATGTAATTAGCAACCTTTTTTTCATAAATTTTGCCATGACAGTAGCAAAGTCATCACTCTAAAATCCTTTTTTTCTGTAACTTTCAAAATACATGAAAGGAAAATAGAGAGCGGAAAGTACCTAGACGCGTCGCAAAGGAGGTCTGGGTTCAGAAGGGGTGCATTTATGGGACTGCTCGAATCATAGCTGTATCTCCCCTTGCCAATCCACTGCCTTACATGAGGGATGTGAGAAACATGAATCGGAAAGTTTAGACATGATTAAAACACAAAAATTATATGAGGCTAAATATTTATTGAGCCGCTCTAAACAACAAAATATTTTCGATCCAGCTGTCAGGGTATTAACTGTAAATGACATATTTTTGAACCCACAAAGAAACAAACAGATCACTAACTTGCACTGTGTTGACCAAAAAACACACACAACTGGCATTCACTCCTTCACGAGATGGGCTAATACGAAGGTGCCCTTTTCCTTGCCTACCATATTTTCTAAGAAATTCACTCACAAAACATGTCGAAATCGGTTGTAGCTTGGAAACAATGTGAAGCAAAATGAAATATAGAGATCCACTGCACAACAGTGGCAGTTACATGCTATTATTAATTGTCCAAAGACGTGTCTTTATCATATACTGCCTCATGCTCAATGAAAATGTAAATAGACATAGTGATACTACAGAAAATGGCCAACATTATCAATAAAGTAATTATGTGAGGAAGCAAATAAGTTCAGCATTTCAGTTAGTGAACTCGTACTCATTTATACTCTACATCATTTTTCGACAGGAAGGGGAAATAGCATATTTTCTAAGAAATTACGCTAAAAAACATGCCCAACTCGGTTATAGTTTGTAAACATCATGCGAGGCAAAACGAAACATAAAGATCGATCCTCCACCAGTGGCTGCTACATACCATTATCAATTGTCCAGAGACATGTCTTTTATCATGTATCGCCTCATGCTCAATGAAAATATAAATGTACATAGTGATGGCAGAAAAAATAGCCGATATTATCAATAAAGTAATTATGTGAGTAAGCAAATAATCCAGCACTTCAGCTAAAAAACTTTACTCATTTATACTCTACATTATTTTTGGAAAGAAAGTAGAAATAGAAAGTAGAAATCATGAAGTACGCAAGCAAACAAAAGACCTCCAATTTAGACAACCAAAGACACGTGTACTGAAGTAAAAAAAACTAAAGAAATCTAACCTTTGGACAGCATGTTAGGAACGAGCAGCTAAAGAAAGCCTGAAGCAATGTGCAAACAAATAAAAGGCCTTCAATTTGGGAACTGTAACACATGAGACACATGCACGGAAAAAAAGTTAACTTATAAAAAAGAGTTCTTCCATAACATCACCAAACCTAGGTTCATAAGTAGAAGCAGTAGAGAAGGTAGATAATTTGCTGCACCTGTAAGCGACCTGAATAACAATAAACACATTTGTAACATAAGCAAGGATAAAACTGAGAAAGAAAACCAAAGCATCTAATTCTTAAGGCAGGAAGTAGAATCTTCAGGTACAGTCCAGACAGTGCATATACATTTACGTGACCCTACATCATTTGAAGGACAGGAGCTCCAAACAGCAAGTGAGCTAATGAGAATCATTTTTTAGAAAAAGGAAATTTTATTCCGGCCTCTGCAAGAGTTTTGCACACAACCATTCATTATTACAGACTCAACCTCGGTCTAAATAAAACTCAGAAAAAAGTTTTTGAGAACTCAAACTCGAAGAAGTACTAAGCACTAAGCCTATTAGAAGATAACCAGCCATTCTTTGCGAAGATCTCCATTGCCGCAGTCTCAAGCAAACGACAAGCTTCCTTCAATATTGTTTTGTTGTGCTCCTTATGAAGGATGGACCACGGAAGAAAGAAAAGCATTTGGGGGGTAAGCATCCATCCACCAGGATGGAGAGAACCAATGAAAAGCATTTGGGGGCTAACAGAATCAAGTTCTGACACTGAAGCAGACAATTCACAGTTAGTAGACTGTTTCTACTCAAAATGTAATCTGATAGATTAAATTTTTGCTCCAAATTTTTTTAGAGTTATATATCAGTTATGAACATTCACCTAGATGTTAACATACAAATAAAATAGTAGGACATATGAGACCATGTATACGTAATTGGAGAATACTGAGGGGCGGCCCTAAATAAGTAAAAGAGAACAACTAATTCAATTAACTATTCATAATCAAATTTAGAGTGCTTGATGATATCATGGATGACTCCTACACTTCCTGTGGGCAGCCTTGTTGGTTTAGAGTGCCTCAGGTTAGCTGTACTGAACAACCAAGCAGTCGTCTATCTTTTCCTTTGTGTGCTAACTTCAGGTGGAGAAAAAAAAACTGTAATTCTCCTTTGTTTTCCTATGCCGAGTTGACGTAAGCAAAGGTCCTTAAATTTATAGATTTCATCATTAAATATTACATTAGTATAAAGTTATGCTAAAGTGGGTAGATGAGCACACCAGGACTAATAATGCATTAGTAGATGTAAACTGCATGTGTAGGAAGCAAGTACTTAAAAAACAGGCCATCAAATAGACTGGATCAATGGCTGCGGTGACCCAAAAAATAGTGTTATAAATAGTCAATGTATTTTTTCTACAAATTTCAATCTTTAGCAGAGTAGCTAGCTGTTCAAGGCAAAAAAAAAGAGAGAGAGAGAACTCAGAGCTGTACAATATATGAGAGCAGTACCAACCTGACATGCCAATCTACATGACCACCAAACAAAATGATTTGGAGATACGAAGCAAGAGAGCATGCATTTTGCTTTCATCTGTCTTAATTTTCTACTGAGAAATTACGTGTCAAATTCAAATTGCACAAAAATACATAAATTGATCACATATAGAGGTACCAAATTCAATCATACATGATATAGCTAAGAACATGGTCAGCAATACCATGAAGAATGTTGTTCCAAACGCGAGCTGAGCAATACTTGTGATATGCTTACCTGCTCATAACAAAGAATATTAACAACTATATCAAGATTTCCACGATGCATTGAGATAAACATCAATTCAATGGCCTATGAAAAAAGATTTTGTGTTTCAGGTTTAGCAAGCTAAAGTAAATCCTGCAACTGAAAGAGAGTGCAGATAAACCGATATAGCCTAATGAGTCCAACTTAACTCAAACCTGAAGTGTTCTTCCTTCAATCAATGTTGTAGGAAAGCAAATGTGAGAACTGAGCCTAGCCACGGGCTTAGCATCCCGGCCAGCCAGATCCGTCGCTAAGGACTTCAGCTAGCAAGCAAGGCCGAGCAGCCGAGCCTAGCTCCAGATACACCCATCGGGACAGCAGCAGGTGGCGCTCCGTGGCCTGCACAACTATGAAGATTAAGGGAAGGGGAGGAGCAAGGGAGAGAGGACATCATCTGAGCCTGTGGCCTCGCAAGCCTATCCGCTGCCCCTGCAATGGGTGTGGCTGCCTCATTTGGAGAGAGGAAGGGAGAGAGGAGCTGCCGCATTGAGACTCGACGGTGCATCAGCCACCGCCGCACCAGCAGGCCACCCGAGCCGTGGTCACCACACCGGGGCCCGCCCGTACCATGGTCATAGAGGGCCATCCCGAGCAACGGCGCCAAGGCCTTCCTCGCCGGGGCCTGCGCCGCCCACGTCCGGACGCGCACGGCCAGAGCAGGGGAGAGGGGTGGCGAAGTGGAGGAGCAAAAGGGCGGCCGCTGCCTCGCAGAGGGCCGACCACAGTGAAGGTCTGCTCACACCGCCGCCCTGCACACATCGAGAGAGAGAGAGGGAAGAGAATAGAAGGAAGAGAAGAGATTGCCGAGACTCGCCGGCGTAGGGAACGGAGGGAGAGACGGGCGCCGGTGCGCCGGCCATGGGGGCACCGTCGCCCCATTCGCCGTCGCCTCGGAGAGGCCGAGGGAGAGGACGCGAAAGGAATTTGTGTGGAGGGTTTCGGGCGACAGTGGCGAAACCGTGCCCACGCAACCAGGTAGGAAGCCATCGCGGGCATGAAAAAAAAGAGAACATGGCCGACAGCATCACTTTGCGCCGTACAAAAAATTCGACGTGGCACACCTCTCGTCGACGGGACGAACTTACAATTGTTATGAAGAATTTCTCTGGTTCCAAAACGAACTCAGAGACAGAAAATTCCACCTGAGCACGTGCATATGGAACATGCTGATCCGATCGATTCCCATGCGTAAGCTCCGGCTTGTAGATGAATCTTCCTGCACACGCCGTGTACGCCAATGTTGATGGATCACGGTTGTGAGGCATCGAGCCGGGAAAAGTTGCACCGTGACGTCAGGTCACCGTAGAAGATGTTGATGTTGATCTTGCCGCCGCGAATTCGCAATAAATCACGTTGTGACACAGGCCGCCGCCACGGATGATGCTGATGAAGATTATTCTCATCTGGTTTGTCGCCGTCGGATGTGGTCGACGATGACTGTTGACGGTCATTAAGTACCAATTTTATACCGTCAACTAATACCTAGGGAAGATCAATAATAGAAGCATAGGGGTTATTACTGACAAATTTCACGAGTTTTGGTGAATTGTGTATTTTTCCAGGATTATTATAGAAAGGCTTAAAAGAAGGGTTAAAGTGCTTAATTACCACGAAACTTAACCGCCAACGAAATATCATCACGAAGAACCTGTAAGAGTCCAGAATACACCCGAAGCGACCGGGGACCGAACCCCACCAGGGTGGGGCCGGCCGGCGCCCCCCTAGGGTTTCAGCCTACCTTCTGGAGTCTTCCTCCACCACCTCTCTGGAGTCATTTAGGCCCTTTGTTGAAGTCAGTTTGATCCCACGGCGCACATTCATCCCACCGGGCTATAAATAGAGGTGTAGACCCCCCACACAGAGCACCAATTCATTTCTCCTGCTTCGTTCGTCAAGAGTAGGCAGAAGTTAGGGTTTCCAGATATTAGAAATAGGGCTCTAGTTCTTCAAGTTCATAGTTTAGGCGTCTAACAAGGTTCAAGTAGAGTTGGGCGCTACGCTCGGGATTTCAGATCCGTTCGTCTGGAGATCGGTAATCTTATCTTGTATCTCATTATGATTTTGCTTTATTTTAATATATTGCTACTTATTTAGTTCTTAGTTCATATTCGTTGTAATTGGTGATGATTATTGTCATTTGATCGTAAAGCGCCTAATTCAGTACTCGAGTGAGTTAGGTGGTATACATTATGCTAGATATATTGTGTACCACGGAGGCACCCTGACGTGCCGGGTCGTGTGGTAGTCCGCGTAGGTGACAGCTGCGTTGGTTCCTCTATAGTCCACCCCCGTACGTAGGACGAGCAAAGTGCGGTCGCGAAGGAGGTGACCCTTGTGTCTTAATATCCTCATTAGATGATGCTCCTTATGTGTTTTCTGAGTTGATTATGCTATAGACAAAAATGTGTAATGTGGCGTAGGCTGTTGATTTTGTATTTAGTAATTACATAGGTTTCCTTTACTTTAGCCGAATCTCGATATTGTCTTACTACATTAGTGGGTCTCTATATTCTATCTCTGCAATACCATTTACCTCATTTACTCAGTTATCATTTACCATTTATCATTGACTTATTTATCGCTAAAGCACTAGAGTTATTGGTTATCATAGGTCTGTACATTTATCATTCCAATCATTATAGTAGATTATCCTAATGAATAGAATACCTCTTTATCCTTTTGGCATAAAATAAATCAACGATACTCGGAATACTTACCAGGGTGAAGTGCTACAATGGAAGAATTATCTGTGCGCTTGCGGATATATTCTATAGTATTATTTTTAGGAGACAAGTGAAGATTATTTTACCTTTGGTTTTTGGCATCATGTTAGGGATGGCAACTTAACGTGAAGTGATGTTAAAAATACCAACAAGCATTTTTGGCGCCGTTGCCGGGGATGACAATTGTATTTATTTGGATAATTTATTGAGTTCGTTGATTTTATTCGCCAGGATATTTATTCTAGAATTTCATATAGGAGAGTTCTTCATAGATAATATTAATAGAAAAAAATAAAAATAACTATCGACATAAATACTTATAGATACCCATAACCTTTTGCTTTAGCAGACTTCCCCGTGTTTTGTTTATATTTAAATATCTTATATAGGGTAAGTACAGGATTGGTTGTATACTTTAACTCTTATCAATCAGGAACAACCATAGGAAGAAGGGTACATTATTTTGTGAAGCCATGGCTGAGAAGACTCTACATGAATTCTCTGCTCCAAGCACTGAGAATATTCGGGTTGGGCCAATTTTTAACATTGGAGATCATGATTACGAGATCAAGCCAAGCCTCATCAAAATGGTATAAGCTATCACATTTACTGGAAAGAAAGATAAAGATGCAAGTGTCCATCTGTAGAATTTCCTGGAGATTGGCAACACTATCAACATCAAAGGCATTCCTCAAGACGTCGTGCTACTTCGTTTATTTCCGTTCTCATTAGAGGGAAAGGCGAAACAGTGGTTTTATGAGAATAAAGATCGAGTCAAGACATGGGTAGAATGTTCTAAAGCTTTCCTAGAAAAGTTTTTCCCAGTAGGTAAAACCAATGCTCTACGAGGAAAGATTTCAGAATTTTGTCAGCAGAAAGGTCAATCTGTTCCAGAAGCCGGGGAGCGTTTTTAAGATTAAATATCAGATTGTCCCCATCATGGAATGGAAAAGTGGTTGCTCATGCAAACATTTTATCATGGACTAACTCAAAGGTCACGTGAGCAGCTAGATGCCACTGTTGAAGGATCATTTATGTCACTCACTCCTGGAAGAGCTGAAGATATTATGGCAAGGATAGCAGAAAATCATAATTGGATAAACAACACTCAGACATGCCATAAGAGTGAAGAAGTTCTGGAGGAGGTGTGTGCACTGTCAACCAAGATGGATGTACTATTGAACTGGTTAGAGCAAAGAGCCAATCATAGAAGAGATCGTCAAGCTACTCAAAATATATTCAATTCTCAGAATCAATATGAAGGATCTTTCAAAATTGAGTTTGCAAATCCCCAGAAGATATTAGTACAGTCATCAAGACTACTTCTCAGAAACAAGGATGAAATCAACCTCAGTCAACCAGTCAAGGTAAGTACCAAGGCAGTACTAATTTTTTAAATCATAGACAACCACCCTTGAGAGAATTAATATTAGAACAAGCTAGGATTAATGAAAGTATTTATAAGAAGCTTGCTTTTAATGATAAAGTTTTAAAAGGAATTAATTCTAAGTTGGATAATTTCTCTTCTGCTATTAAAGATCAAATATTATTTAATAAAAAGATAGAATTACAAGTTGCACAATTATCTTCTACTTTGTTTACCACTAACCATGAGAAAATAAAAGGAATATCTACTAGAGGAGGTAAGTCTACACGTGACCCACCTTACACAAAAGGAGCACATAGACCATCACATTTAGTGCAGGTAGAAGAAGAGATTGAAAAGGACAACAGAGAAGAAGAAGTTATACCACCTTCACCATCAGTTGAACTACAAGATCAAGGATTAACTCAAGATTTTCATGACACAACCCTCCTACCGTTTTCACGCAGAAGAAGAAGAGCTAAAACAGATAATCAATTTGGTAAGTTTGTAGAGGTAATTCAGAAGTTATATGTCAATATCCCGTTGTTAGATGCCATGCAGGTACCTACATACACGAAGTATCTTCGAACCATCCTCAACAACAAAGGACCACTGCCTTCTACTGAAGTTGTCAAGCTAACGGAGGAATGTAGTGAGGCAATTCTGAGTTCTTCTCCTACTAAGAAGAAGGATCCAGAGTGTCCCACTATTGATTATTCAATAGGAGACCAGATATTCGAGAATGCTTTATGTGATCATGGAGCAAGTGTCAGCGTCATGCTCAAGACCGTCTTCGATAAACTCAACTATTCTACGCTCACACCAACCACGATATGTTTGCAATTAGCTGACCAATTGGTCTGCTATCCTGCAGGAATCGCAGAAAATATTCTGGTAAAAATCCACAACTTTTTCATTCCTATAGATTAACGTGAAGTGATCTTAAAAATACCAACAACGAAGAAAAAATCACCGTCTTATTCGCCATGGGATCAGGAAGCACACCCCTACCTGGCGCGCCAACTGTCAACGAGATATCGTCGGCGGTCTACCGTGGGGTATACCCGAGGTAGTAGATTGATCGGTGAAGATGCGCCTGAGACGAGCAAGAGTTGCGTAGTAAGCGCGGGACACAAGATTTATACAGGTTCAGGCTGCCGTGAGGCGTAATGCCTTACGTCCTATGTGCTGTTGTATTGTATTACTAATAGATGAGATGTGATCTAAGTTGGGTTGTGGGATCTATCCCTGCCCCTCCTTATATAGTCTGAAGGGACAAGGTTACAAGTAAACTATCCAAGTTGATGCAATAACCATGCGGGTAGTTCCTTGGGCCGCACATCTTTGTCTTCTGGGCTAGGCCAGCTTTGATGGTGCGGCCCATGTCTTGTCTTGTGGTACCGGGGGTTTATGCCCCCACAGGAAGTTCCAATAACCAAATCACAAGCATTCCAATCCCAAGATTTGGCTATCAATCCCAAATCATCAATACCCCAAAATTCCCCAAGTGAATAAGGAGCTCCAACTTTGGAGAATCCTTTTGAATTTGAGGGTAACCTCATTGATTCTGGGAGAGCAAATAAATCTCATCCGCATAAGAGACCTCCAAGTGATCATATTTCAAAGCCTCTTATGGAAGAGTCTCTTAGAAAGCATCCTTACATAGGACTTTGGGAAAAATTCGAGGATGGCATTTTTAGTGATGCCATAGAAGGAGAGCCAAACCAATTAGAAGCCAATCCTATCTTCTCCCCTTCTATGCCCGCAGTTGATGACTTATCTGAACCCATCCTTGATCTCAATGATTCCCCTTGTACTCTCTCCTAAGACTCATGACGATCCTAGAAACCTACTTAGACTTCCAAAGCATAGGGGTCATCATGGCCACCAGGAAGATCAAGAAGAGCTACAACAATGGCAAGAATGTGTTGAATGGATGGACAGATACAAAGCCTTATGAATGGAATCCATACTTGGTTTAGATCTAAATGATGAACTTATAGCTCATCCAAGTATGGAGGCCCTAAGCATCAACCCAAGAGACACCCATCCAAAGGAGATCTTGGACAATGACATGTCCATTGTTTGTCTTAGGCATGGAATGAAAGAGACAATGCTTTTGCCTATAAATATTTGTGTAGAAACACTTGGAGATTGAGATTGATGATAACATCAGTGAGCATGAAAGTTATTTCATGAGCACCTCATCAAATCCTTACTCACAAGAGAAAACTTGTGAATCATTTGGTCTCTCTAACATTGTCCTGCACGAGGTCTTCAACCCCCTTATGCTTCCTGTCCATAGAATTTTGAAAAGAGTGATTGTAGATGCATATGTTTATCATAAACATTGCAAATCTTGATATATGAATCTTGAGGTAGGTATATAGAGGTTGGTGTTGGAGGGGAAACCACTTCACCAACATGAATGCAATTAGAAAGTTTCCCAAAGAACAAACTTGCACCCTTTTGCTGGTGATGTCTTTGTAGCATAGAAACATAATTGTGAAAATATTCCTTCGTGTATTATTGTCACTAACCATTTTAGGACTAAAGCAAAAAGGATGAAGGATGACGACTCGAAGGTATGTCCAACCAACCACTTTGCAACATTGATCACATCCATCTAGACTTGATTTTTGCCTTGCAAAATTCAAGCTTGGGGATGGGTTTTTCTGAAAAATCCTATACCATGTTGCTAATTCACCTTGGTTGTCTTTACCTTAAATCATGCTCAAACATCTCTGTTTGAATAAATCCATATAATGTTTTCACACTACCTTTATTTGCTATAGTATATGTTTAGGGTTGGGAGTACCTTCATACATCTCTTAAATGAAGCAAGGTGCCTAGTTTAGGAGTGTTCGATCTTACTTTCAAAGGTTTATAAATTAAGCTTGTGCTTAGATTAAATGCCCTCCTAAGTCAAATTAGATGGGGTGTCTAGGTTGATTTTTGAGCCAATAGTATGCTATAGTAGATGCTGGATATTTTGTTGGACTAACCCCTGCAGGAAATTTTCAAATCAATTTGGGGAAGTCATAGGATAAAATCAAATCAGAGATGAAGCAAGATACATGAATCCCAACAGTTGTGCATAACTAAGAACCAGGAGCCATCGTTGTCTGGTTGAAGCATAAGGAAGGAAGACCAAATTCCACCGAAGTTGATCTAACCATGGTCTTCCTCCTCTCAAGCTCCCGTCACTCAGGCATGCTGGTTTGCAATCTCTCTACTCACCATTACCTTACTTCTATAAGTTTCATTAGTTCTACAAATTCCACATATGAAAATCAAACTTAAAGACAACATAAAATCAATCCTCCATAGAAGAAGTAATGGTGAATCATAAATGTTCTATTTTAATATTCAAACAACTTCTCTACATCATGAAAAGTGACCTTTAGCTTTATGACAACACTATCCCTGTTATTACTTGTATGTTCCTTCGGGTATGTGTTGTCCTCTAATGCTTTGTAGGAATAAAACAATGAGAGGAGCAAAAGGTCCAAACACAACTCGAAAGGAAGAACTAAAGGATGTCATAGGAGACAAGCCACTTATAAACAAGACACTACAAATTCCTGCCCAAGCAGACACATACTGAAGCAATGAGGATGATCAGCTCAAGCTCGGGCTGAATACGATCACCTCCTTGCATCACCACACCTGCCAAAGCCAGACGATCCAGTCATGCCACCAGAGAATCTTCCACAAGACTTTTTGCAACACTGGATCGAGCGTCAGCATCATGGAAAGGATAGGAGACCAGACGTTCAGGTTCCCAGAGAGGATTTAAAATCACTATGTCCCTTTTGACTTCTTAGGTCCTAGACATGGAAGACGAATAGTACAATCCATCGATTGTACTTAGAAGATCGTTCCTCAACACCACACTAGCAATCATCTATATGAAAGCAGGAGAAGTTCACATCCAAAACGAGCGCTGCTACTTCAATAGCTATACAACTTATGAGCAGCCAAAGAAGAACAGATCAATGAGGAGACGACGTTCATCCTAACGTCAGAAGAACCAACTATCCAAGGATAGTTAGGCAGACTATGAAGGAGAAGTTGTAAGGAATGATGAGGCCACTACATCATAAGAAAAGTGAGGAAGAAGAGACTGTGAAGGATGAGCCCGTAACCTCCGCATCAACATTAACTTCACCAACTAGAAAAGAATGGAGGAAGAAGGAGTCACCTTCCAGCACATCACTAGAGGTGCAACCAGGATCACCATCTCAACCCGGTGATGCACTAAGTGATGAATGAAAGAAGTCTTGTTCGGAGGACTATAAACCACCGAGCCTTCGCCAAAACGTAAATTTGGTATTTATCCATATTTCTTTTAGCATTGCATAATTTTTCTTTAGCATATTAATATAAGTAGTTGCATATTTACCTTGCTGCATTTGCATAGGAAATAAAATAAAAATATTTACTTACTGCATTACATATATATAAGCCCCATGTGACTGATCTCGTGGCAGAGCTCACAAGACTACTCATTGTGGTGGCACAAAAATAATTTGCATGCATTTAGGATAGACTTCTGCATCATATTACTCTCTGCATTCATAAACTTAAAACACCAAAAATATGTGGGCACATGAAGGTCCACACCTTTTATGAAAAAAATCCAAAAATATGTGGGACATGAAGGTCCACTCATTAAGGGAGCTTTCTGCTGGAAATTTTGCCACTAACCATGGAGCGATATTATCCTAACCCCCTCCATGAGAATTGGTATTCTAGTTGCCAAATTGAGTTTTACAGGATAATACATGATCAAGACCAAGACCACCTAGACGCCTACCAGCTGCTGGCACATCTGCTCTAAGAAGGATCGCACAACTTCAACATCACGACCACGCCATCATCTAGCTTGAAGGAGAGCATCCTCCACTTAATCCTAGCTAAGTATAAGGTTCCCATCCTATTACTGTACTATAGTGCTTTTCGAGTGTGTTAGCTAGTGAAATAAAATTTGAAAACCAAATAAAGATTTGTTTCGCTTGTTTATGTTTGTTTGGGTTTGAATAAAAGAATGCGTACAGAAGTTTTTGCCCAGATAAAATAAACTCCATAGGGAAACACCATTAGCACATTCACTAGAATCCCTTTTGATACCTAGTGTTCAACCTTTAATTATCCCAAGTTTTAGATACAACTGTTTTGACATGAAGATTTACTTTGAAACCTAAAACTTGTGGGTAGCAAATGCTTGATCTAAGTCTAGGTGATTGAAGGATATGATACGGAAAGTTTTGAGCTACTATTTATCTTGCTCCTAGTGATACTTGAGTCCTGGAGATTTATTTTTGAAAATCCTTAAGACCACATGATGAGTTCCTGTATGATCAGAGCTTAAATTCTCACCACAGCCATACATGCTAGAGTAGGAAAACACACACATTTACATGCTACTTGCTTTGCATTGAGTTTTGTCAAGCTTTAGTTGATACCTTAAAAACTTGTCATGCTTTCAAAATCAAGATCACGTACACACCACATACACCTCTTGCTCCTACACAAGGAGTACGCAAAAACATGCCTTCCATATCCACCTGAAAATATTTTACTCTTACACTGGGAGTAGACACCAAAAACAAGCCTATAGGATATCCCCAAATAAATGCTCCAAGTTCTTGTTACTATCTCTCAAAAGAAAAAGAAAAGAAGAGAGGGAAGTACTGTTGCAGAGAAGAGGCATGTGGCTATGCAAAAGTATGAGATTAGAGAAAACAATGGGTACAAAGATGCCCGCCCGAGAGGTAAAAATGGACAAGTGTCCGAATTATCAAAACAATGGGTACTCCGATGCCCGCCTGAAAAGAGAGAGAGAGGGAGAGAGAGAAAGATAGCCCATGTTGTCCTGCAGCACATTTTCCCCAGTGTTTGAAAAGAGAGAAATGTTTCAAGGAGCAAAAGTAGAATTAGGTTAGCCACCATATATCTACCTACCACCACATATCCACACACATGCACATCTTGATTTAATTGTATGACTTGTTTTCTCTGGATCCATTGTTTCACTTTACAATATATGCACCGCAAGTATGTATGAGCTAACTCCTTACCCATGAGCTCCACATAAGCCATTAGTTATAGGGTGAGAGAGAGAAGGCACATATCACTATTGCCTTGGTGAGGATCCACAAGTACCACATATTGAGAGACTTGAGAGGGTCATACAAAGGAACCTCTGAGCTTTACTTTGAAAACTTGCAAAAACTCTAGGATAAGAGCCGAACGACCGATAGTGCTTGACTTAAACATTCTGTCCTTCAATTACTCAAGAGTTGGAAAGTCAGAATAGTTTGCTCTAATCCTGAGGAGAATTCCTGTTTGAATATAGGTGTGCTTTTAAGGAGTTGCTACTATATTTAAAATTCTAATGAACTCCTATATCCATTTCTAAGTTTGGCTTTGCTAAGGGACTAGCAAAGGTTAAGCTTGGGGGAGCTTATTGACGGTAGTTATTTTATGATTTTACCCGTCAACTAAACATGAAAAGGGTACAAAAGCAAACACCAACATAGGAATAGGGTTTGAACTACAGAATTCCATGAGTTTTGGTGATTCAGTGTTTTGTAGGGTGTTATTAGGAAAAGAACCAAAGAAGATCCACATGTCGGACTAATATATCGAATTACACTGCGAAAGGGGATGAAGAATAATCTAGAAGACACCAGAGACTCATCAGAGAAGACAGGACCCATTTGGACTCCGAAGTGGGTTGGCCGACCTGTCAGAGACATGAAACCGCCTCCGCTTCGACGCGGACTCTCCAACGCCTTTGAGGATTAATCTCCACCCTCCGTCGAAGTCAATTTGATACAAGGGCTATGGTTCATCCCACCGGCCTATATATACGGCCTTAGAACCCCCAAGGTTTCAGACCAATTCATATCAATACATGTAAACCCTAATCGAGAGGTGTCCCATGAAAGGATAACTTCTCATTAGGATCTAGGGACTAGATAGTAGAGAGATGGAGAGCGATGGAAGAGTTAGGAGGAGTTGCAGGCCTGTCGGTGATCCCTCTACGGCTTGTGCTTCGGTAGGATCTAGCTCCACTGGAGCTAGCTCTTAAGATGTCTCGGATAACCAACTTCTGATTCACATAAGTCTATGTTCATATTGTTTATCTGGTTTATGTCTCTCTTTTGAGTGCTTTATTCCTGTTCTAGAGGGAGTAGAGTGGTAATCCCTAGTGTAGGCGTGGTGCCTAGACTATGGTTACTCGTAAATGCGTCCTGTCTGGCTGGATCGGTGGTAGATCATGGGGGTGACCGTGCCTGTTGAGTCTTACATAGTTCACCTCCCGTTAGAAGGAATAGTAGGATAGCTTTGCTAAAGGAAATATCCTCTGTTGATATCTTTCCCTATAGTGATTTCCCAGATAAATAGTAGAAGACATAAGCTTGCCCAAATCAAAAGTAGAAACCCCTGGTTATCCTCTCTACACTCATATTATCTACAACCTAAATCACCATAACCATATTATCTACACCCTTGATTAGTTTACACAACAGTAGTTGCAACACCACATTCCTTGATTGCATCACTACCATCTTTGACTGCCACCTTTTAACTTAGTTTGCACCATTACTTATTGACTACCCCTGGTTAAATTAGATCGTAGTTAACCAAGCCCGTTTCCCTGTGGATACGATATTTAAAACCCTCCGGGTGAAAGCTACAACGGTATCCGTGCGCTTGCAGATTTATCTGTGTGCACTTAAAAATACCAACAGTCCCTGAAGTGCCATTGTGTGATTACCCCATCTAACCATCCTTCTATTATCGTAGAACCTAAGCTAAAGTATTTAGGAACCTTGAACTCTCCCGTTGTTCTCTCAACTTAGCTAGACTACTCATTTATCTTACAAGTGATTACTATGCATAATTTCCTATCATTTATCACTTACCCCTACTATAATCTAGTTGGTCTACTAAGTTAATAGATGCATGATGGTAGTTATTAGATTCTTTAACCATTGCTTCCCTGTGGTAAAATATAAATAACGATACTCTAGAATATTCCCGGGTAAAAGCTACAATGGTATTCTGTGCGTCTGCGGAATCTTTCATATTCTATTTGCACTTAATAAATACCAACAATGTTCCTGTAGAAAAACATGCAGAGGATGCTCGCCTCATGAGCACCGGACGCTGGTTCAGAGCGTCTAGTGGTTGCCCAAGGAGACTATGCGCAGAGAAGGAAGGCTGCGAGGCACGCGCGGAGTTAGCCGTTGGCGCGCAACGACTAGTTTCAAATGGCTTGCGACACGTGGCAATGGGTGGTACACTGGATGCTACTGGAGTGCGTCTGGTGCATTCGCAGAAGGCCTAGTGAAGGGGCAACGACTATTTTTGCACATGGGGCTATAAATAGCGGGTGTCGCCGGCTTGGCCACGCATCCATCACCCTTGGGACTATGTGTCAATGCTAGGAGAGTGCTTCGAGTGCCTCTAACTCACAAGTGTGCATAGTGAACATCTGATCTATCGCTAGTGAGCGATTCTACTGCTAGTGCATTGTGAGATTGCATTGAGTGACACTAGATGTGCGAGTTGCAAGCTGTTGGTGCTTGTTACTCTTGGAGGTTGCCACCTCCTAGATGGCTTGGTGCTACGAGGCTCCATGGAAGAAAGCAAGGAGATTAGTGCTTGGCTCCGGAGAAAGTTTGTGAGGGGTTGGAGCTCATCGCTAGTAGAGCAAGATGTGAAGAGCGACAAGTGGTCTGGCCGAATCAAAGAGCAAGTGCTTGTGGGTGCCCCATGTGGGGGTGGTGACCTGTGGTGCGTCGCCTTTTGCTAGAGGATCGGCGGCAACCTTAGAGTTTGTCTTGACATAGGACGTAGCTTGTAGCTGACAAGTGAACCTCCGGGCAAAAATCACAATGTCAACATCATTCCATCCTTCGCAGTGGTTTGCTCCCTTATATATAAGTTATTTATATTGTGCATTACTTTACTTGTGAACTTGTAGCTGCTCTTGTGAGATTGGTTAGCTTGTGTAGTTTGCCACTCATCTTCTTAGCTTTTGTAGCTTAGAAGTAGTGTTCTTGCTTAGTTTATTTAACCAATCAAGTTGTGCTCCTTGATAAGGATTGTGTATCCTTGTCATTGAGCATTTAGTGAGCTTAGATGCTTAGTGCTCTTTTGCTTACTAGTTGATTGGATCTTTCACTCGTGCTTAAAGTACTAGTGCTTTGGTTTGTGTGACCGTATGCTAAAATTGATTAGGGAAGCTCAATCTAGGCTAGCACCTTTGTTTCTTGCATAGGATCTTTGACAAGGTGCTTAGCGTCTAGGTAGAGGGGTGAATCGTTGCTAGAACCGAATAGGTTTTATTCCGCTGTGATTAGATTTCGAAAAGAACTATTCATCCCCTAGTCCTGCCATCATCTAAAGGTCGAAAGTCTTCCTCTAGAATTTCTGGTTCGGGTGAGGATATCTGTAAAGATGCGATAGGTTCGGCTTCTACCAAAGAGACTTCCTCTAAGGAATGCTTGGGATCAACACGGAGGGGTTCTAGCGGGGGAGTGTTTTGTAAGATGCAATCTAAAAGGGCTTCTCCTTCTGTTGTGGTTTTATGGGCAAGCTGAACCTCCGGTGGCTGCATCGAGCTGTAGGGCAGATTTCCTACTAAGACCTAACCAAAAAATGCTGCAACAGGTTCTTAGCAAGAAAAACAAGGATACAATCATACAATGGAATTTAGGACTACAGGATACAAAAGATTCATGAAGATAGAATAACATTTATGCACCCTCCAAATTCTATAACCTCCCATACAAAAAAATATTCATCCCCTGGCCCCCTTTTTCTATGTATTTACTATTTAGAACTCTAAATGTTCTAACAAGCTAAGAGTCTTCTCACTGCCTTCTTCTTATGGAAAGGTTGGATACAACAAACTGTAACACCACTGTGTTACCGACTTAAAATTTGGCATGTCATCTGTGATTGCTATTAATTTTGCCCTTGCATCAACTAAAACAAGTTTCGAATTATATTGATGGCTTGTGTTTAGGGCAATAGAGTGAAATTAACCGCAAATTAATTTTTAAACCCTAGAATTGGCTAAAACCCTAGTTTCAAAACTAAAAGGAATTGGGCTTTGGTCCCAAAAGCAAATTTGTAGCTCCTATTCACTAGAGCAACTTTGGTATACAAAGTTTTTCCAGTTTCCCTTTGGCTATTCTCAAATTTGAATTTTAAACTCAAAGTTAAAAATTATTTGGAATCTGAAGTTGGTCATTAAACAAAAGTTGTAAAGCTCACTAAACTGAGAAACTTTGATATTTACAGATTTTGAACTTATTCAGAAAAATTTTGAGATTTAATTCGAATTGGAAAAGGGCTATTTACCCTCGTTTTAAATAACTTCAAAAATATTTGAAATTTGAAAATTTCACAAATATTAAAGTTGTGTAGAATGAAATTCTGCACATTTCATATATTGGACATTTTTCAACTTTATACATGAAATCTTGTTTAATTTGGAAAGTAGTGTCGGCAGGGGGGTTATTGCAAAAGTGCCATCCTAATGCGGGAGCTAGACGCCGGCCACACCTCCTGCCTGCTTCACGGCGTGCCATCCTTGCGTGCGGAGACGCGTGGTGATGTCAGTGGCAATGTTCGGAGCATCCTTCTCATCCTTCATTGCCGTCGAGTTTGGTCGCCGGCGAAATCCGTCATCGACGCTGCACCTCCACACTCTCCATCTCATAGCTAGGACCACCGTCCACTTGCGCACCTATAGAGCCCATCCTTGTGTTCCCTCGTCGTCGGAGTCGGTCGCACGTCATTGTCTTCCCGGTATCCGGCGAGAGCTGCCACCGCTGACTGTTCGTCGCAGTCTGGCCAGTTCTTTGAGCTAGGGTTCACTTATTTGTGTGTCCTCATTTCCCCGTCGTTCGGTGAAGCTCATGCTCTAGTCGTTTCCCCTTTTGGAGCACTGCAGTCGCCGGAACGAGCTCGTTGCCTCCGGAGCACGCCGCCGAAGTCGCTGCTAACATCAACGACTCTGCTCCGCTTCACCTCTGCCTCAACCGACGAGAGCACTAGGACTAGGTGAGCTCTGTGATGCTGTAGATGTAGTCGGTTTGGGTCGGGATGGTCTGTATCCGTGGGAGCGCGGCATGCCGCCGGCCACCGTGTGGGCCGAGCCACCATTGTCAAGGCAGGGCTTGCTCCGGCTTTCGAATCGACGGAATAGGCACGTAGCTGGGTTCGCGGGGTCACGGAACACATGTGCGGGCGCTTTGCCCTCGCCAGAGAGGCACCGCCGGCGGGCGGCCGCGGCGAGCGGCTGCCGCGCTCGCACGTGCCCCGTCTACTCTGCTTTGTTTGAGCAGAGGAAGAAGGAGCCCGGGTTGGGCTCTGCTGGGCCTGGCCGAGCAGTAACCCCATCAGTAAAGTTCTTTTCATTTTTGAAATGAAAAATTAGTCCCGAATTTTGTAAATTTTGTCGGAATTAATGTATAGCACCAAAATCACGAAATAAATTGTATAGCCTCTCTGAGTAATGTAGTATTTATGAAAAATACGAAATTTGTATTTTGAGAATTATCTGTTTGCGCTAAAAATAGACATTTTAATTAAGAAATGGCTTTTCCATGATTTTTTAGCTCAAAATATTAATCCGAAAATTGTGAAATTAATTGTGTAGCTGTTTTGACCAGTGAACTACCTCCAGAAAAATCTGTAGCTCATTTAGATGAAGTTTAATTGTTTGGTAAATTACATTTAATTAAATAAATGAATAAAATGATTAAATGTTAATCATTTTAGGATTTGTATGATATTTTGGAGTTGTGTGAAGACTTAGGATCAGGAAACACTAATTGATCCTAAGCACTTTTCTTAGTGTTAAATTCATGCTAATTGTGGCTTTCTATGACTGTTAAAATAATTAATGAAATAATTATGTAACATTAACACTGTTAGGTGAGATCCTGATTACAACTTTACCGTGAAGAAAAGTTGTACTCAAGGTTATTAGATTAACATTTGTTTATTTGTCAATCATATCATTTGCATCGTCATTAAGCATGCATCATTATTATGTATAGTGACCAAAGCCGAGGGTGTCAAAACTGAGGAAGTCATCGTTGACGAGACCTCGGGAGCCGTCGGATGATTCGACATCTGCGGTTCTGATCCTGATCCGTCCCTCGCCGTGCAACAAGGCAAGCCCCGGTGCATTAGCCCCTCGTTGTATCTACAAATTTTTATCACTTGAGTTAATCTACTGTTGGCGGTCCTTAGAGCCTATTTCTTACCGCCAATATGTTACTAAAATAAATAGTAGGTAGGGTTCTAAACTAACATTTCCACAAGTTTTGGTGTGTACTTGACTTGTAGGTGTGACATGTAGAAATGCACAAAAACCATAAAGAAAGTGCATTTCAGAATTCGCATTCAGAAAAGGCGCAAAGAAGAAGAGAAGCCCACCTTCATTAGCATTCTGGGCCCATTCGTAACCACAGGAGAAGTCCAGGCCCAGAGACAAACTGACCACGCGAAGGCGGTGGCCAAACGGACCCACCAGCGGGGCGGCCGGTCCCCTAGTGGGGCCTCTCGGGCCCAGTCTTCTCAGGCGGTGCGTAGGACGGTTCCCTCAAGGCGGTTCCAACTGCTTCCATATTTGTTGGCGCCCGAACCGTCCTTGTTAGACTATAAAAGAGACGGAGAGCTCCCCTCCAACACACACCATCATTTAGAGCCATTTACCTCACCTCTCACTTATATTCTTTAGATTAGTTTTAGTATTAGAGCAAGGCAAGAGCTAGCAAGGAGAGTTTGTATCCTTGGGAGAAGAAGGAACACCTCGGTATGAATACAATGCAGTTCTCTTCCAAGTTCAAGTTCTTATCTTATTTATATATCAATGCATATGAACTAGAGTATAGTCTTGTTCATGTTATGATCATGATATATGAACTAGCATATAGTTTATGTGTTATGTTCTTGATATGTTCATCATTGTTCTTCATCGTTCATCGACTCAGTATGAATAGAGGAAGAACTAGGGATGAGGTGATGGTTCGTCGTGCCCTCTCGGTTGCTCTTAGCCTAGCCTGTCACTCCGAAGGGGTGGGGTCCTAGGGGGTTAGGAGTTATTTCTAAGAACGCGAGCATGGTGCTCAGGTATGCGGAGATCGGCGAATATGTCGGTATCCCACGGGCAGAGGGGTAGGTGGGCAGGTGGTGACAGCCCTGTCCATTCCTAACACCCCCCCACGTTCGGATATTGGGTAGGAGTTCGTAAAGTCTCTATCGGCTGGCAGACCAGCTGCGGGGATCTTCCTGTCATCCTAGACCTAGTCCTGATACTAGACATGCCAGTTAGATGTTTACTAACAGTTCTTTGCATAGTTATATATGACCAATGCCTGCTCAATTAGATATATTCTTTTATTCTTTATTTCTCTTTTATCCTTGACGTCGGCTCAGATGTGTGTCCACTATCTTTGAACTATGATTTACCCCTGCCTATGCTATGTCTACCTATGCATTCAATAAGTGATCATGTTTATGCCAAAGATTGATGCATTCGTCCTGCCCTCCTACGGGACACCCCTGAATACTCACGGGTTGAAATGCTACAATGATAGTTCCGTGCGCTTGCGGATTTATCTATACTGAACTATCATTATTGGCATACCTAAGTACCATTACCTAAGCACTGTAATTCTTGTTATACCCCAAGGCGTCGTGCTTCAGTTTTGCATATCGTAAGTAATGATGGTTGGGAAGGCCAATCAGGCACTTCTAACAGTTATTACCAGACTGCATTATCTTGGTCGGCGCCGTTAAGGGCCGAGAGTTACCTTTCTGAAGTAATGGTGGTTAGGGATGTCAACACACGTTTCTAGTATCGTTACTAGGGATGGGCTTTTAGTCTATCTTAAGTAATGACGCTAAGAAATGCCAACATCTACTGCATTAGGTTGATAGGAATTGATTGTCACCTACTTGCTACATTTACCTGTCTTGATGAATTGATTATCATCTTTGATACCTGGTTTTAAATGCAAATGTTTATGAAATGCCTAGCCAAACTTCATAGTTGAGTTTTATGAAAAGATATTTTGTATGCTCGGGGTATACAACTATGAATTATTATAATTATTCGACAGGGCAGCAGACTTGCATTGAGAAAGGAGTCTCAATGTAGTGTCTCTGACTGTCTATTACGAAATGGAACCCATTAGGGACAATTTATTATCGGCCTGCTGTGATAAAGACTTTTAACTAGCCACATACTACTGGAAATCCTCTGACTCCGGTCGCTCCTCTACTTGAACCGACAACCACGCACTGGGAGTGGAGAGATGGCGAGAGTAGCATGTACCTTCATGGCCGGCGTGCCTAGAGAGGAGAGGAGTACTGTGCTCTCGGGTGGCGTAAGACCGGTTCAAGTTTTGGAAAAGCCGTGGTAGGCGGGGTTGGTATATGCAAGCTTAAGTGCTACATATGCAGCGTGGATAGGGATCCTCAGCTAGGGCTTTCAATCGATTCGAATCACCGTTGCTTCTCAGTTAATGGAGACTTGATCCTTCGACTTACAGTGAAGAGTGGTTCAGGAATTAGGTGAAAGATGTGGGAAATGGGTAAATACTGAGATTATCTTAATGAATCAATCTAGATTCAGGATTAAGTTTTAAGCTGACTTAGAGAGTTTTTCCGCAAAACTCTTTGATCCTTGCTAAAGCCTCTCCTTGTTTCCCCTCAGCTTGCATTCCTGAGTCTTCTCCCCAATTTTTAGTCGGGTAAGTCTTGCGGAGTACCCCATGTACTCAGGGTTTGTTAACCCTATGTTGCAGGAAATCTGCAACCCAAGGTCTGCTTTGGACCTTGCTGCATGACGGTGTTCGAAGAAGTGGTCGAGGAGGATAGTGATAGTGAGTGGGCAGGGATGTTATGTATTATGAAGGTTGTATAAGCTACTTACCTACTGCCACTACTCGTATTTTGGGTTTGTAATAATCGCACCTATGTTTAATTAAGAACCCTGGCTTGTAATCATGTAATATTTTAAGTCTTCCGCTCTTGTACTCCGAGTTGCATATATTTGTATGAAATGTTGTACTCTGCAATCTCTTCGCAATTGAGATCCAGTTCGGAGGAAACAGGTTTCCATGTAAACCCGGCAGACCCTTTTAGGTTATGTGGGTCATCTGCATGGCTGTCGAAGGTCTTTGGGACGACGACAGGTGCATGTGGGCCATATAGCTTAGGAGGTTCTTTCACGGCTGATACCGGAGCCTTAATTGCAAAGACTTGCAGGGATCTTTTTGCAAAATTTCAAAATGATTTGGATCCACTATTGATTTGTAATTTGGTCTAAATTGCTTATTATCTTGTCTTAATCAATTTAATAAAAGTAAAATTGATGAGTATTGGCATTATAGGGAAATAGCATCTATGATATACTAGCCCTATGTTTAAAAAAATTATTATCAATTCAATTTATTGTTTTGCTTGTGATTATTTTGTAAGTACGTTGCATGCATCATAATTGTTAAACTTGATAATGATTACCTTCCTTCTTAAAGGGGCATGGGTTTAGTAGAATCAAACCTATTCTTGCTAACCTGTAATTTCTTTAAACTAATTCTAGCCTACCTTCTATAGATGGCCCGTACCAAGCGCACCGCTCGCAAGAGGGTTGGACCTCGTGGTGTGCCACAGCATCAGATCGCACCAAGAGTCACTCCCAACAGCAGCCAGGCTGAGCTGTGGGCGGAGATCGAGAGGCTGCATGAGCGTCTCGACAAGATGTTTGACAACCGATGCAGGGGCGCGATCGAAGTGCGCCAATTGAAGACACGTCTGCGGGAGGTGATGGCGGAACGTGACCTCGCGGGACAGCAGGGTGACCTCGTCCTGACTCGAGTTCGCGAGTTAGAGGTTTATGCAAGGGACCTCGAGCGGCAGAATGAAGAGGTGCATGAGGAGATGTACCGACTGTACCATCAGCTACACCCTCATGGCGCGTCCGAAGAGGTGGACCAGGGTGAACAGGACAAGGGATCCAGCGAGGCCAGCAACATGCCTACATCAACCAGCACTGATTAGGATAGTTTAAGCCTTAGGTTGGGTATGTAGAATAGTTATCTAAGTTAGGCTAACCACTAAGCTGTGTCGTGTTAGGAGCGCGACAAATTTTGGTATTGTAATCTGTAAAGTGCTATGTACTGCTAAGGTTTGAAATATGTATATGTGAATATGGCTTGCTTATATATACAGATGCCGGTGCGTACTCGTGCTTCTAATGAGGCTGAAACCTCTCATGGCGGAGATGAGCTTCCTAACCTGCCACCAATTCCATCAACATTAGCTGATGCTATCGCCGCACTAGCGAATGCTACTGCTCAACTGCCTCAGAATCAAAATCAAGATAATCAGGGAAACCGTCGTGGGCGTAACAACCGAGACGAAACCACTTATGTGGATTTCACAGATATCCGTCCACCGGTTTTCACTAAGGCTGATGAGCCATTGGAGGCTGATGATTGGCTACGCACCATGGAGCAAAAGTTTAGTCTTATCCAATGCACTGAATATCAGAAGCCTCTATTCACAGCACAGCAGCTTCGGGGAGCTGCCAGTGGCTGGTGGGCAAACTTTGTTGCCGCCCAGCCGGAAGATCACCGTATGGCATGGGCCGAGTTCCGCGAAGGTTTTCATGCACATTACATTCCTGCTGGAGTGATAAAGCTGAAGTTAGATGAGTTTCTTGCACTTCGCCAGAAGGAGGACACCTGTGATGCAGTATGTATCCAAATTCAACCACCTTTCTCAATATGCACCTGATCATGTGAACACTGATCGCAAGAAGAAAGATAGCTTTGAAAGGGGTTTGAACTCAAAAATTCAGAGAGCGTTGACCTCAAACCCAGATGCCACTTATCACCAGCCGGTCAACATAGCAATTGCCTATGAAGCTAAGAACTATGCTCATCAGGCAGAGAAACGAAAGAAGAAGAATGTGCCGACCGGATCTTTTGGTGGTAAGAAGTGCCAGAAGATTGTGTTCCATCCTGTTCAGCACCAACGTACCCAGTATCCACAGCCACAATATCCACCCCGGCAACAGTTGTCATCCGTCCTGCTGCCGCGCCACAGAACACTAATAAGCCAAATACCACTCAGCCGAACGCTCTTGGTGTTCGTATCCAAGCTCCACCACCAAACTACAACGCTCCATGCTTTAACTGTGGGAAGCCTGGGCATTACTCCCATGATTGCCCGTTTCCGAGACAGTATAATCAGAATGATCCAAGGGTTGTTGGTGGTCAGCAGCAGCAGCACCAGAATCAGAACCGTAACAACCAGCAGAACCAGAAGGGTAAGACCGTGAAGAAAGTTGGACAAGTCCACTATACTCAGGTCAATGAGATTCCAGAAGGAGAACCCATCATGATTGGTAGGTTTCCTAGTTGCAAATCATTCTGCCATTATGGTTTTTGATTCTGGTGCATCTCATACTTTCATCAATCGTCCATTTGTCATTGAGCATGATATTCCAATTGGGGAAGCTAAAGAAAGTATTATAGTGCAGTCGCCTGGGGGACGATTGAGTACCAAGGAAATGGTATATCAGGTACCTATAGACTTGGGTGGTCATATTTTCCCCACATCCATGATAGTGTTAAAGGATCAAGATATATATGTGATCCTAGGTAAGAACTGGATGTACTAGCGAGGAGCTATTATAGATACCCTAAATAGAACTATAAAGGTGAACTTACCTAATAGTACTTCTCAACTTCTCATCCAACTTCTAACACCTTAGAGGGCAGTTGAAAGAGTTAATGCCTCCTCAGTGAAAGAAGTTCAGTACATTCCGGTAGTTTGTGAGTTTCCAGATGTGTTTTCTGAAGATCTGCCTGGATTACCTCCTGACCGGAATGTAGAGTTTACCGTTGAGTTGAAGCCGGGAACAGCTCCAATATCCCGAAGGTCCTATAGAATGCCTCCGAATGAGTTGGCAGAACTAAAGATTTAGCTGCAAGAGTTGCTTGATAAAGGATTTATCAGACCAAGCTCTTCTCTATGGGGTTGTCCTGCTATCTTTGTGAAGAAGAAGGGCAAGACCCTAAGGTTGTGTGTTGACTATAGACCGTTGAACGAAGTCACTATCAAGAACAAGTACCCTCTGCCTCAGATTGATCTTCTTTTTTATCAGCTTGCTAGAGCAAGGGTGTTTTCTAAGATTGACCTTCGCTCTGGGTATCACCAAATAAAGATTCATCCCGAAGATATTCCTAAGACAGCTTTTACCACTCGTTATGGGTTATATGAGTATTTGGTCATGTCTTTCGGTCAGACCAATGCTCTGGCTCATTTCATGTATCTGATGAACTCTGTGTTCATGCCAGAGTTGGATAAGTTTGTAGTTGTGTTCATAGATGACATCTTGATATATTCAAGGAGAGAGGAGGAGCATGCGGAACATCTTCGCATTGTTCTAACTCGATTAAGGGAGCATAAGTTGTATGCCAAGTTCAGTAAGCGTGCATTTTGGTTGAAGAAAATCCAATTTCTGGGACGTATACTATCAGCTGAAGGCGTAGCTGTCGATCCTAGCAAGGTTGAGGAAGTCTTGAATTGGCAACCGCCGACCACTGTTCATCAAGTCAGAAGTTTTCTGGGAATGGTAGGATACTATCGCCGATTCATCTAACTTCTCTAAGATAGCTAAGCCAATCACTGAGTTGCTCAAGAATGATGTGAAGTTCAAATGGTCAACTGAATCTGAAGAAGCTTTTCAAACTCTGAAGAAACTCTTGACCACTGCTCCTGTCTTAGCTCAGCCTGACATCGAGAAGCCGTTCGACATGTATTGCGATGCCTCAGGCATTGGTATTGGTTGTGTGCTGATGCAAGAAGGTCGAATCATTGCATATGCATCTCGTCAGCTAAAGTGACATGAAGAGCACTATCCAACTTATGATCTGGAGTTAGCCGCTGTTGTTCACGCTCTAAAGATCTAGCATCATTATCTGCTAGGTAACACTTGTCATATATATACAGATCATAAGAGTTTGAAGTATATCTTCACTCAGTCAGAATTGAACATGAGGCAAAGAAGATGACTCGAACTAATAAAGAACTATGTTCTAGAAGTGCATTACCATCCTGGTAAGGTGAACGTAGTTGCCGATGCACTTAGTAGAAAGGCTCACTGCCACTGTCTGACTGTGAGGCCATTAGACCTTTCTTTGTGATATGAGCTTGAAAAGTTGAACATCGAGATGGGTCAACAAGGCAGCTTAACCAACCTCAGCATTGAGTCGACTATTCGAGAAGAGATCGTTGCGGCACAGAAAGAGAATAAGGGCATTAAACACATCAAGGAAAAAGTTTTACCTGGAAAAGCTGACTGTTTCCGAATTGATGATGATGGTGTTCTATGGTTCAAGAATCGTCTTGTAGTTCCAAAGGTTCCTGAGATACGTCGAAAGATCCTTGATGAAGCACACTTAAAAAGATTTTCTATTCATCCAGGAAGTAATAAGATGTATCAGGGCCTGAAACAGCAATTCTGGTAGACCAAAATGAAGATGGAGATTGCTCAATATGTTGTTGAATGTGATACCTGTCAGAGAGTAAAAGCTGTACATATGAAATCAGCGGATGAACTCCACCCATTGCCTATTCCTGGAGGCAAGTGGGAGGATATCAGTATGGACTTTATAGTGGGTTTGCCCAAGACATCCCTAGGGTTTGATTCAATCTGGGTGATAGTGGATCGCCTCACTAAACAGGCACATTTTATACCCATCAAAATCCTCTATCCTGCATCGACCTATGCAAAGTTATACATTAATAACATCATGAAACTTCACGGGGTGCCGAAGACTATTGTGTCTGACAGAGGTACATAGTTCGTCTCCAATTTTTGGAAATCTTCCCATGAGTCCATGGGTACCAAGCTCCTGCACAGTACTGCTTATCATCCTCAGACTGGGGGTCAAACTGAGAGAGTCAATCAGATTCTCGAGGATATGCTGAGAGCTTGTGTTCTCAATTATTCGGCTAGTTGGGATGAATGTTTGCCCTTGATAGAATTTTCTTATAATAATAGCTATCAAGAAAGCATCAAGATGGCACCGTTCGAGGCAATATATGGTCGCAAATGTCGAACCCCGCTGAATTGGTCCGAACCCGGGGAATGATGGTTCTTTGGAGTTGACATGGTTAAAGAAGACGAAGAAAAAGTTCGAACTATTCGGGCTAATATGAAGGCGGCACGGTCTCGCCAAAAGAGTTATGCTGACAAGAGGCGTCAACCTCTAGCATTCAAGGTAGGAGAATATGTGTATCTGAAGGTCTCACCTATGAAGGGAGTCAGCCGTTTTAGGGTTAAGGGAAAGTTATCCCCGCGCTACATTGGTCCGTTCCAAATTGTACAGAGGTGTGGACCTGTAGCGTATCGACTGAAATTGCCTGAGCAATTGTCAGAGCTTCACAATTTGTTTTACGTGTCGCAGTTGAAGAAGTGTAGTGCCTGATCGAGTCATTGACCTTGAAGGGGTAGAACTCAAGTCAGACTTGACCTATGCAGAGTACCCGATCAAGTCGTGGACCAAAGGGATCGAGTCACTCGAAGGACAACCACGAAGTGGTATAAGGTTCAGTGGAATCAGCACTTTGTAGAAGAGGCTACATGGGAATCTGAAGATTTTCTATCTGAGAACTTTCCGGAGTTCTATACTTCTCTATAGCCTGATCTATTTCTGCTGTTTTGTAAAAAATGTAAACTTCCCCACCTGTTCTGTAGAAATGAAAGAAATGTGTTTGTGTGACACATTTTCTTTTCCATTACTCAATCCATGGTTTTTAGCGTTGCTAAATCTCGGGACGAGATTTCTTTAAGGGGGAAGGGCTGCAACACCACTGTGTTTCTGACTTAAAATTTGGCATGTCATCATAAAGCATTGCATGTCATCTGTGATTGCTATTAATTTTGCCCTGCATCAACTAAAACAAGTTTGAATTATATTGATGGCTTGTGTTTAGGGCAATATAGTGAAATTAACCGCAAATTAATTTTTAAACCCTAGAATGGGCTAAAACCCTAGTTTCAAAACTAAAAGGAATTGGACTTTGGTCCCACAAGAAAATTTGTAGCTCCTATTCAGTAGAGCAACTTTGGTATACAAAGTTTTTCAGATTTCCCTTTGGAAATTCAAATTAAACTTGAATTTCTATTCTCAAATTTGAATTTTAAACTCAAAGTTAAAAATTATTTGGAATCTGAAGTTGGTCATTAAACAAAAGTTGTAAAGCTCACTAAACTGAGCAACTTTGATGTCTACAGATTTTGAACCTATTCACAAAAATTTTGAGATTTAATTCGAATTGGAAAAGGGCTATTTACCCCCTTTAAATAACTTCAAAAATATTTGAAATTTAAAAATTTCCCAAATATTAAAGTTGTGTAGAATGAAATTCTGCACATTTCATATATTGGACATTTTTCAACTTTATACATGAAATCTTGTTTAATTTGGAAAGTAGTGTCAGCAGGGGGGTTATTGCAAAAGTGCCATCCTAATCCGGGAGCTGGACGCCGGCGACACCTCCTGCCTGCCTGCCTGCTTCATGGCGTGCCATCCTTGCATGCGGAGACACGTGGTGATGTCGTGGCGACGTTCGGAGCATCCTTCTCATCCTTATAAATCGAAGCCGAGCTCGCCGTCTCTTTCTCTTCCGTTCGTGTTCATTGCCGTCGAGTTTGGTCGCCGGCAAAATCCGTCGTCGACGCTGCACCTCCACACTCTCCATCTCATAGCTAGGACTGCCGTCCCCTTGCGCACCTATAGAGCCCATCCTTGTGTCCCCTCGTCGTCGGAGTCGGTCGCGCATCGTCGTCTTCCCGGTATCCGGCGAGAACGCCGCCGCGGACTGTTCGTCGCGGTCTAGCCAGTTTGGTGTGCTAGGGTTCACTTATTTGCGTGTCCTCACTTCCCCGTCATTCGGTGAAGCTCATAATCTCGTCGTTTCCCCTTTTGGAGCACTGCAGTCGCCGGAACGAGCTCGTTGCCGCCGGAGCGCGCCGCCGAAGCCGCTGCTAACGTCAACGACTCTGCTCCGCTTCACCTCTGCCTCAACCGACGTGAGCACTAGGACTAGGTGAGCTCTGTGATGCTGTAGATGTAGTCGGTTCGGGTCGGGATGGTCTGTATCCGCGGGAGTGCGGCATGCCGCCGGCCACCGTGTGGGCCGAGGCAGGGCTTGCTCCGGCTTTCGAATCGACTGAATAGGCGCATAGGTGGGTTCGCGGGGTCGGGGAACACGTGTGCGGGCGCTTTGCCCTCGCCGGAGAGGCACCGCCGGCGGGCGGCCGCGGCGAGCAGCCTCCGCGCTCGCGCGTGCCCCGTCTGCTCTACTCTATTTGAGCAGAGGAAGAAGGAGCCCGGGTTGGGCTCTACTAGGCCTGGCCGAGCCGGCCCAGTAACCCCATCAGTAAGGTTCTTTACATTGTTTAAATGAATAATTAGTGACGAATTTTGTGAATTTTGTGGGAATTAATGTATAGCACCAAAAATCACGAAATAAATTGTATAGCCTCTCTGAGTAATATGAAATTTGTATTTTGAACATTATCTGTTTATGATAAAAATAGACATTTTAATTAAGAAATGGCTTTTTCCGTGATTTTTGTAGCTCAAAATATTAATCCAAAAATTGTGAAATTAATTGTGTAGCTGTTTTGACCAGTGAGCTACCTCCAGAAAAATCTACAGCTCATTTGGATGAAGTTTAATTGTTTGGTAAATTACCTTTAATTAAATAAATGAATAAAATGATCAAATGTTAATCATTTTAGGATTTGTATGGATATTTTGGAGTTGTGTGAAGACTTAGGAATCAGAAAACACTAATTGATCCTAAACACTTTTCTTAGTGTTAAAAGTCATGCTAATTGCGGCTTTCTATGACTGTTAAAATAATTAATGAAATAATTATGTAGCATTAACATTGTTAGGTGAGATCCTGATTACAACTTTACCGTGAAGGAAAGTTGTACTCAAGGTTATTAGATTAACATTTGTTTATTTGTTAATCATATCATTTGCACCGTCATTAAGCACGTATCATTATTACATATAGTCACCGAAGCCGAGGGTATCAAAACCGAGGAAGTCATCGTTGACGAGACCTTAGGAGCCGTCGGAGGATTCGACATCTGTGGTTCTGATCCTGATCCGTCCCTCGCCGTGCAATAAGGCAAGTCCCGGTGCGTTAGCCCCTCCTTATATTTACAAATTTTTATCACTTGAATTAATCTACTGCAGTTAGGTCGATAGGAATTGATTGTCATCTACTTGCTGCATTTACTTGCCTTGATGAATTGATTATCATCTTTGATACCTGGTTTTAAATGCAAATGTTTATGAAATGCTTAGCTAGGCTTCATAGTTGAGTTTTTATGAAAAGATTATTTTGTATGCTTTGGGGTATACAACTATGAATTATTATAATTATTCGACAGGGCAGCAGACTTGCATTGAGAAAAGAATCTCAATGTAGTGTCTCTGGCCTGTCTATTACAAAATGGAACCCAATAGGGTCCATTCGTTGTCGGGCCTGCTGTGATCAAGACTTTTAACTAGCCACATACTACAGGAAATCCTCTGACTCCGGTCGCTCCTCTACTTAAACCGACAACCACGCACTGGGAATGGAGAGATGGCGAGAGTAGCATGTACCCTCGTGGCCGATGTGCCTGGAGAGGAGATGAGTACTGTGCTCTCGGGTGGCACAGGACCAGTTCAAGTTTTAAAAAAGCCGTGGTAGGCAGGGTTGGTATATGCAAGCTTAAGTACTACATATGCAGTGTGGATAGGGATCCTCAGCTGGGTTTTCAATCGATTTGAATCGCCGTTGCTTCTCGGTTAATGGAGACTTGATCCTTTGACTTACAGCGAAGAGTGGTTCGGAACTAGGTGAAAGATGTGGGAAATGGATAAATACTGAAATTATCTTAATGAATCATCTAGATTTAGGATTAAGTTTTAAGCTGACTTAGAGAGCTTTTCTGCAAAACTCTTTGATCCTTGCTAAAGCCTCTCCTTGTTTCCCCTCAGCTTGCATTCCTGAGTCTTCTCCCTAATTTTTAGTCGGGTAAGTCTTACGGAGTACCTCATGTACTCAGGGTTTGTTAACCCTATGTTGCAGGAAATCAGCAACCTAAGGTCTGCTTTGGACCTTACTGCATGACGGTGTTCGAGGAACTGGTCGAGGAGGATAGTGATAGTGAGTGAGTATTGGATCCCTTGGACAGGGATGTTATGTATTATGAAGGTTGTATAAGCTACTTACCTACTGCCACTACTCGTATTTTGGGTTTGTAATAATCGCACCTATGTTTAATTAAGAACGCTGGCTTGTAATCATGTAATATTTTAAGTCTTCCGCTCTTGTACTCCGAGTTGTATATATTCGTATGAAATGTTGTACTCTGTAATCTCTTCGCAATTAAGATCCTGTTCGGAGGAAACTGGTTTCCATGTAAACCCGGCAGACCCTTTTAGGTTATGTGGGTCACCTGCACGGCTATCGAAGGTCTTTGGGACGAGACAGGTGCATGTGGGCCATATAGCTTAGGAGGTTCTGTCACACAAATATTTTAAAACGGAAAAAATACTCAAAGCAAAACAATTAATACTGTGTACTCTATAATAGCAATATTAAAGAATCTGTTTTTTCCTTGTTCTTTACTTGTTCCTTCATTCAAGCTTCTTGAGATCACCTAGGGATCCAATAGAACTTTATAAATGGTTTCTTTCAGAGATCTTCATGATGAAGCAAAGCAACACATCCCAAATGCTTTCTTTATCGACATATTCATGAATGTTGTGTGGTTGATTTTGGAAGAAAAACAATAAGTTCATCTCAGATTGGGGTTGCCTCTCTGTCTCTTGGAAGCCTAAGCTCTAGGCACAGACTTTGTGGTGCAAAAAGACCTACTTTCCTACTGTGTGTAGACTCCCTTAGACTGTCTCCAACAGTTTGAACCCAAACACAAGACGCATTTCATGGTTTGGGTCTGGCACAATAAAAAATATGCGTTACCCAAAACAGCTCTTCTCCAATGGCCGACGCAAACACAATATCCATCACGAACTTGACTCCCAGCACCCATCCTCTACACCTGGCCACGCCCCATCGACCGGAGTTGAGGAAGAAGAAGCTGCTCGGCGAGATCTAGACCCGCTGCCACCGTGCAGGCGAGCTTCTTCCTCAACGCTTGCACCTGCCTCGGCAGCTCGTGCCTGGCGGCCGCGCTTGCCCCGGTGGCTCGCGCATGGCCCGATGGCGTCTCCTCCAGCGCTCGTCCTCTGACCCCATGGCGAGCTCGTCCTCCAGCCCCAAGAACCAGTGCGGGAGTCGCCAGAGATTTGCATCTGTGCACAGAGATGACGTATATTTGCCTACTGGTTTGGCTCCTACGCAAAATGCGCGCTTCGAGTGCATCCTCCATTGGAGGATGAATACCTATTATGGGGTTTGGGTTGCATTTTGCCTATCTTGTCGGAGATAGTCTTATTTAGATCTTCTTTCTGCTTGCTATCTCTTCACTTTCTGTTTGTACAATGTTCTTGAGCATTTTTGTGTATACAATGTTGTGTGCTCCTTGTACAGTTTTTTTCTCTTGTTTACTTTATTAAATTAAATTAAATTAAATTGATGTAAGTGGGCCTCTCCCTGTTGTTTCCCCGGTGTCCAGTTCAAAAAAGAGTGTCCGGTTCAAAAATAGAGTTCCTAGTAATGTCCGCATCGGATTTCAATACAGATCTTTTCACCATCCTGGTAGTACCAGCTAACAAACTGGGGTCTGGAAATCTACTGAAAATAGTTCAACCGTATAACTAAAATCAAAGTAATATAAGTAGGTAATGTCCCTTTGCCTATCTACCATACAACATATTTGCACACGAATTACAGGCATGGTTCAAACAAACAAGTGAAGGTTCTCAGTGCATTGCAAAGCAGTGTCCGTGTCACAATAATGGAGCATTCTGTATTCTCTTTCCTGTTTTTGCTTCCAGTCCTGTGCACGATGGAATTGCTACTGGCTGAGTGGCACGCACTCGATCTCGATCTCGACCTCACCGCACCTGACGTTCTGGAGCTTCAGCAAGATCTCCTGCTTGACCTTGCCATTCGCAACGGAGATGACGCTGTCCTTGGAGAGCACACCATTGTCTTCACTGGCTGACCATCTGTACAGTTCTGTCGGTTCGGTGATGGCCGAGTTCTCGTGCTCCTTCGTTGCTATAATCAATGGCCGGATGCCCACCTCGGCCTCCCTCATCCGGTCATCGGAGCTGAATGTGTCCTTGTCGAATACTTGCTGTTATATATAGAGGTCCAGAAAACAAAACGTAGGTCAATGAATGGTTCGAACAAAACATTTTCATCTGAAGTGAATATATTGACTTGGAAAATCGAGTCACTAAATAGAGAAATGAGAGAGATGTCTAATAGGATCTACAAGGTTGGGTGGATGGTGGCACCTGTTCAATAGTCCAATCTAGTATTCTGAGTGTACTTACAGTCGTCCTCCGGGTCCTGAGGTCGGTCTCCTTCGTCAACGGGTACCTATCCGGGGGCTATCCCGAATATGATTACTTCACAATAGCGACACACACAAGAGAACAATCAATACACTGAAAAGAACGACAAAACTCGGAAGGAACGACGACACCGAAAGAACACAAAAGGAAAGGCAACACGGCCTCTTGCCGGATGTCCGATCCCAGGGCAAAAAAAACAGAAGTGGTTGTTTGCTAATCATGAGCTTAAGTCTAAGCCTAGCCGGTTCCCGGGTCGAGCGGTTTGACCTGTACGGCTTAATGTAATATGACATAGACTCTAGCTCATCCTAAGCAAACACCATGGCTCGCAGTCTTCCGATCCAGACATCACTTAAATTGACAGAAAATGGAGGAAGTGGCTAAAGCAGTCCCGGTCTCTCTCGATCCACATGTCATCATGAACATCAAGAACCCTAGAGAGGATGGAACGGGGCAGAGAGGAGAGAGTGGGGTAGCGGTTCACTTCTTCCAACTCCCACGGCTATGGTCAGGACAGGGTATCAGAAGAGTGACACACTAAGACACGAGTGTCCAATCCCTTGTAGGGTACCTCGACCAAGGTGCACTAATGCACTAGGGTATGCTCCAGGGCCTTCGCGGTGCGGTTCACCACAAGGACCCTAAGACTGGTAAGGTCTAAAGTAGCTAAAAGCATACAAGGGCTCGAGCAGGAAGAAGCAAAGAGAAGGGGAGAGGGATTCACATTCCTTTGATCCACTCGCCATAGAACGATGGGAACCAGAGAAATGGAATCAAGAGAGCGAAAAACACCAAAAGAGCGAGGGACTCAACCACGTCCTGCTAGATCGACGGGGATTGAGTAGAAGAGCGAGACGAGAGAAAAAGGGATCCACACTCTTTCAACCAACGCTGCCATGGAACGATGGAGGTTAGAAGGAACAGACACGGTTCCGCGATCAAAACCAACTCATAGGGCTCCACGACCGTGCAACTAAAACGCCACAAGGCTATTCCTACAGCTCATAGCGATGCGATTGTCACCGCCAGATCTGAAGAAACGCTATGGTCTAGGTGGCGCAAGAATATGGGATGGCTAGGATAAGAAGCAAATGGAAGAGGGGTGTAGCCCAATGGTCATAGCGAGGGAACCCACGGCCATCAGCTAATCCCGCGTGAGTTGGCTTTCGCCGTTCAACGACTGTTATCCTTGATATCTATCCCACTAGACTTGGTCACGGAGGCTCAAAATGTGCAGATAAGACCCATGTCAAAAACGACATCGAGCTCACGGTAACTGTATCCTAGGGACGTGGACAGGGGCTAGCGATCGCAGATCGACCAAGACAACAAAAACCCGAGGGGCGAGTTACATTCAGTGTTATGGCCATGACAGACAGACCCATGACCAAACGACCGAACGAGGTACGATCCCTTGACTGGCTCGACGGCTCAGGTCTATAGGCAAACAAACAATCATGCACACACGAAAAACGACACCACGACCTCTACACGGAGCAGCACATATCCATAGTGACACAAGGAAAGATGGACTGGCTCGAAGGCACGACACAGGCATAAATAGATGATACGAGCATGTATGATCATGAACAAGAGATGGCATAGATATATAGATCACAAGTGTATGACAAGTATGATGGACAGATCAAGTACTGAGCAAGACAGACAATGTATTTGCATAGGATGACAAGTATGAACATGTATGAATAAGAAGAATGAAAAACAAGGGCTTGCCGACATCGAGAACGACATCGACTAGGTTCAAAGGTTCGACCTTGCAGCGAGGGAGGTGGCGAGGCTGTTGCAGCATGTCTCTGATGGCTGTGGCTTGCTGTTGGCCAGCTTCTGCCCATGCCGGACAGCTGCAGCTTGCCTGCTGGCCTGCTATAGCCTGCTGCGGCTGGCCAGGGCTAGCGACAGGGGCTGTAGCTGGCCGGGCAGGGCTGCAACTAGCCAGAGGCTGGCCAGAGGACTGCGTGGCGTGGCTGGCTCCCCTGCAAAGGTATGGAATCACAGCACAAAGGCCAGTCTCAGCAAAACCACCAGCAGGAGCAATGGTGAGACAGAAAAAGGTAGGGCCTTGGGCCACGGAAGTTCACCGGCAGCGGATGACGGGCTCTTGCATGGTGAAGGCATGGCTACAGCAAGGTCAGCACATGGCGCTGCAGGGCCCGTTGCTTCCCTATGTAGTGCACAATGCAAGATGGCGTGAAGGCCGTTTTCAGTCATGCATTGGCAACAAAAAGGAGAAAGGTGGGTGCCTCGGTTCCCAGAGGCTCACCGATGTGCGGCATAGTGAGGAGGAGGCTTGGGCATACAGTAGGAGGACGATGCAAGCCTGTCAGTGTCGACGCAGCATAGCCAAGGTGGGTATGGTGATGCCATTGCTGCTGTGTTCCTCGATGACGGGGTCGTGGCCAGGCAGACGCGAGGCAGAGGGTGAGCAGCTTCGGGTGTGTTACTGCTTGGCTCGGTGGCCGACAGAGAGCAGCCGTCAAGAGTTTAGCGGCGGCTGGCTGTGGGGTGAGCACTATGAGCGGGAGGTACCAAGGAAGACGTGGTGGTGGTCAGATCTTGGAGGAGACATGGCCATGGGGTGACAGAGAAGAGGCGGCCATGGCAAGGCACGCTCTTCATGGCTTGGGCAGCTCCCGGCATGGCACGGCACGGTCGGGACGACGAGGCATGGTTGCGGGGACATTAAGAGAGCTCCGGTTTCGATGGGTGAAGTCGAATGCTGCGGTGGTGGGTGTTGCGAAGGAAAGAGCTCACGGCGGCTCGATGGCCGGTGGCGTGGCGCAGCTAGGGCTAGCGGCGGCGGTCGACTGCAGGAAGGAAGAGGATGCAGAGGCGGCGGCGCATGGGAAGGGAGGAGAAGGGCATGGCCTGCTGTGGCTTCAACACTGCGACTAGGGTTTGGAGCTCGGGTGTCCGTGCACACGGCGGTGATCCTCGGGCTCCGTGCTTGGGGGCACGCATCCGCCATCGAGCGGCGCAGGGCGTGCAGCGGCTGCAAGGCACCAAGCGACAGTGGCGGTGGCCAGGCACTGCCCAGGGGAGCTCGCTAGGGTTAGAGCGCCGTGGCTCCCAACTTGGGCTGAGTGGGCCGAGGGGAGAAAAGTGAAAAGAATCATCCCTAACTTAATTAGGGAAGAATCAAGATGAGAAATTAAAGAGAGATAAATGGGGAAGCATTTGACGGGATTTGCTATGGACCTGGTGCTCCTGAACACCAAACAAGATACGAAACCCTAAACCGACTTACGACACTGGGCACACATCTACAAACAATTCTATATCAATGCCTGGGTAATCGCTGTGTTTTCGATGGGTTGACTCCAAGTGTTGCTGGGGCTTTAATCTTGGTTGGACAGGAGCGGCGGCTGTGGATTTTGGCTAGGGCCCGAGGATTATGCCTCCTTTTTGCCCCCCTCCCTGGTGGTTCGTGGTTCTGGTGGTCGGCCTCTAGTTGCTTCCTGAGGCGTGTTAGGATGTGAGTGTGTGGTGTTGTGTTTGTGTTGGTGTGTTGGGTGTTTGGTGTACTTGTTACTGGGTTTCTTCACCCTCTTACTTCTTAATATAATGAGGCGCAGATCTCCAACGTTTTTCGATAAAAAATTCTATATCAATGCAACGATTGTTAGTAGGTTAGCCTCGGTTAGACCTAGAAACTACATGCTTCACACATTTGCAAGAAAAATTTTAAAAAGCTTGTATTTTTTGTATTGAAAAACCCGGGATGTTACACAAGCACAAGACACTAACAACATTAGTCCATTGCTAGCATGGGACAGTCCGGAGGTCACCAAAAATAGCCAGTTCGAAGGGATATAACCATCGGACATTGGAGAAATAGTCTGGTGCCTACCTTAGGACCGTCTGACGGCAGCGTCCGATGCTATTTTGCTCTCGTAAACTTCTCTGTACACTACCGGACGCTAAGAAATGGTCCGGTGCTTTGTCTGGAGCTCCGTCTAACGCCTCGCAGAGAGCCATTGGAGCGTGGTAATGGTCGAATTCAAACGACTAGTGACACGTGGTAGCATCCTGTGCACCAGACGCTAGACAATAGTTCATTGGTGAGCATCCGGTGGCCCTTTGCAAGCAGTCTGGTGGTGGCGCAGTGAGCCCAATGAATGGAGTAATAGCTTTATTCCTGTGGAGGCTATAAATTGGAGTGAGGGCAAGCCATGGTAGGTTATCTTGCACCTTGGGAATGTATTTCCCGTGCTTGTGCATGGCTTTATGCTCTTCAGCTCACTTATGTTCATAGTGATTGCATCTGATTGTGAGTGAGTGTGAATCAAGTGTGTTGCTTTGAGAGATTGCATCAAGTGACACTAGATAATCGAGTTTCAAGCTGGTGTGCATGTTACTCTTGGAGGTCGCCACCTCTTAGATGGCTTGATGGACTTGTGGCTCCGTCGAAGCAAGCAAGGAGATTGTGATTGGCTCCGGAGAGGTGCTTGTGAGGGTTAGTGCTCGCTCCGCCGGGGATCATGAAGAGAAACTCTACTTGAGAGTGTCACTCAACATCTCACTCATTGGGTAGATTCTTGTGGCACTCTTTTATAGAGCTTGACATTGGTTGTTGATTAGCTACCTGAACCATGGAGTGTTGCTGGACATAACAGAGGATATAGCCTTGTGGCGGCAAGTGAACCTTCAGAAAATAAATCACCATGTGATCCTCTACATCATCCTTCGTAGTGGTTTGTATTTCTTTACACAAGTTATTTACTTTGTTCATAGTTTACTTGTGTTCTTGTTCTTGCTCTTGTGAGATCAGTTAGCTTGTGTACCTTACCACTCACCTTTTTAACTTGGGTAGCTTAGTAGTGTTTTTTATTAGTTTGTGCACCTAATCAAGTTGCGCTCCTTGATTAGGATTGTGTATCCTTATCATTGAGCATTTAGTGAGCTTTGGTGCTTAGTGCTCTTTTGTTTGCTAATTGATATAGGAGCTCCTTATGCTTGAAGTACTAGCGTCTAGGTCTGTGTGATCTTGCGCCAGAATTGATTGGGGATGCTCAAGCTAGACTAGCACCTTTGTTTCTTGCATAGGATCTTTTGTAAGGTGCTTAGAGTCTAGTTAGAGGAGTGAATCGCTGTTAGAACCGAAAAGATTTTATTCCGTTGTGATTAGATATTAAAAAGGACTATTCACCCCCTCCAATCCGCTATCTCGACCCTACATCCATCCCCTTCCTCTTCCAATCAGGAGGAAAATTTATATCATACCTAGCTAGGGTTGGGCTTTGCCATTCTTTTGATGCCACTGGAGCTCTGGAAATCGCGACCAGCAGTGCTCTGGTGAGCGATGGGCTCGGCGCGGCAACCAGGGACCATGTGGCAGCGACCGACGATGGCCTGCTGGGTGCGGCCGGAGTTGGGCTAGGTGCGGCTGGAGGAGGCCTTTGGCCAGATGGTGGTGGCTATGGCTATTGGCCGCAACAGGCACGAGTGTATCTCATGCCATACGTACAGGTCCATGCAAATGTTAATTAAAAAAGTTAACCAAAGGGCAAAAGTGGACAATCCAACCAAATACACTATTTTTCAACATAATTACTGAGCTCCTTGGTGGGAGCAAAGATCATCTGCTGGAACTGCTCTGTGAAGAAGTTGGTGCTAGATTTGTTTTCTCAAAGCTGAAGCTTTAACAAACAGGCTCTAACATTATTGAAACAATTCTATCTTAAAAAAGAAACTTGTGTTGCTCTTCTCAAGAGTTTTTTTTTCATTTATAAGCCAAAAAAAAAAAAAAAGAGCTGTGGAAGAAGAGCCTTGATTCCGGAATCCACACGCATCCATTCCCTTCATTCAATAGCTATGTGACAAGTCGGACTGAGGTGGCAGCCTACAAACATGGAGTAAGTCCAATCCAGCAATGACAAGTCAGACTGCTGAACCGCTCTAACACTGCATGACATCTAACCCAACACAAACATCAGTGCGGCAACCTTTTCTACTAATGATTCATGCATGTTATCCAATAATTAACAAATCAGTGTGATAGATTCGTGGATAAAAACCTTAGTCGTTCCTTTCTAAACTAATAACATTAAACAAAACCCTAATAAGCGGTCAGGAAGTTGCAGGCAGAGCGCACTAAGAAGCCGTGCGAATGAGGCCGTTCCAACCAAGCCTCATCACTCATCATCGTCTACCCAGTAGTGGTTGACGGCGCATAGCGGGTCTCCCTGCTGTGCGTACATTTTTTTAGCAGCGACTAATCGATGGAACAAACAGGGGTCGATTCATGGATAGGATAATATTGAATTTGTCCCAAAAATACTAACGGTCGGATAAATACATATATGGGATCAATTGAGGTGCAGGAATGGACATGTATAACATCCAGATTTGTACCCACCGTGATCTGGGTAAAGATTAGCTAGGGTTCTGGAACGTCTGAGAGAGCTAGCTGAGTTATACCACATCTATGTTCGGGTGTTTTGCTGCTCGATCAAACCTACTTTAGTAGGGTCGCCACACACCAACCTCTTGACGTAGCATTAGTTAGCGTAAGATTATTCGCCAGCATATCTGATCGATGTGCTGACACTGCCTCTATGTATGAACAGTGTGTCAAAAGGTTTGACTTTCGTCTTCACTCTTCAGGTATCTGAAAGGATATAGTACACATCCATGATTTGTGAACATTATTATGCCATGCATATATATCTGTTATTGTTATGCGTGTGTACTGCATCATTCAGTTTGTTCCTGCAATTTGAGTGGCTGCGCGTTAATGCATTAGATATGCATGGCTCTTATATTGTTATTAATTAATATAATTACTAGCAATTATTAAACAAGTGAAAGGAATGGTTATCCTTAATGTGAATCTAGACATACTGCGGACAAGAGAGAGTAGAAGTATACCATGTATGTTGCTGCGGGAATCGTGAATAAATTTTAGGGGATTGTGGGGTATGATGACGTGGATCGTGGGGTATATTTCTTGTTAGACAATGCACCAATTATTTCTTTCATTTATCAGATTTCGAGAGAGAAGGTGGAAAAATATTTTTTTCTACCCCTAAGACAATCATCAATACAACTTGGACTTATCCGTAAAACCTTAAGTGTAGGAGTACTGGCTGCATCCACATCGACCAACCTCCGGCTTGTCTGTGAGTACCGTCATGACTTATACCTATAATGCTGCATCGGTCCGTCTCAATTTTTAATAGTACTAATCAAGTTAGTTATTGATCTGTATTGTTATTCGGGAGTTTCAATCCACTTGATTTCTTACGAGTCATAGTATAGATCAAATTTATTAATCTTATGTTATGTAGCTTGCTATTGAGCTCATTCAATAGTTATCAAATTTACCGACGCTTGTTGTTTAGGGTAAGTTCATCGGTTATCAAATTTGCTAGAATTAGTAAGGTTTACCTTGCTATTTTGAGTAGATTCACCAGTTATCGATCTCATTATAAATAATGTTTTATTTATAATAATATCAACCTAGCTTTTTATCAAGATATAAGTAGATCGGTTTTATATTTATCATCAAATTTATTAATCTTATGTTATGTAGTTTGCTATTGAGCTCATTCAATAGTTATCAAATTTACCGACGCTTATTGTTTAGGGAGTTCATCAGTTATCAAATTTGCTAGAATTAGTAAGGTTTACCTTGCTATTTTGAGTAGATTCACCAGTTATCGATCTCATTATAAATAATGTTTTATTTATAATAATATCAACCTTTTTATTAATATACAAGTAGATCGGTTTTATATTTATTTGATTAGTCGTCTCCCAAACCATGTCACATCTGATTTTAATGTTGACGACTTATCCTGCTAGATCAGTTGTTCTATCTCAATCTTGAATTCTTGATCAAATATAGCACGCATTTTAGAGGCATTTCAAAGGTGTTTCCATGGACTTCGTAGCTTTAATTGTTATCATTGACATAGCAATGTCGATCCGGGTTTGCTTATTCTCTTGAAGCCCTTTTCTTGATATCTTCATCCTATTGAGACATCTGCATATCACATCATATCTTGAACCATCATTACTCATTAATTGAAAATCCATTAAACCACATGTCTTGACATATATATATGAATCGACCATGTCATGATCCTTATATCCTCTCCATTTTGACTTGACACCCTTAATAGTCAATATTTATCTTCATCATGTAAACATATTCCTAGATAAGGAGACCATAGATATGCGTATGACTATGTTTGTCTCTACTTTTGAGCCTTGGATTGCTATTTCTTCATACTCTTGATAATTTCCTTTTGTATTCTTCCAACTTGATCAATAGCAATGCATAGTTAATTTCCAAGTCTTTTGTTCATACGAGCGAACCAATATTGAGAGCATCTTATGTCCACTAGATGTTTTGTCCTTTGTCATTTGACTTTTGCTTGACATTTCTTCACTCATGCATTCTTGACCAAACCATATTTATTTCTGCGTCTCATTTTGTCTTTTTATATGCCTGATTCTTCTTCATTTAAGATATAAGATGAGTTTGATACGATCATTTTCAATAAAACCTATATTTAAAGACTCATCAACCTCATTAATTCTTTAGTTATTTTGTCATCCAACCATCAAAACCCACTATATGGCCTAGATGCACCTTCCCTACATATCCCAAACAAGATCTGCAAGTTTTCCATGAGATTGGATGAATTCTCCTTGAGTTAGGGTTGAAATTATCTTGGACATGCAAAACCAGCTTAGAACGGTTTTTACAGGCTATTGTGCACAAGCTGGAGGAACCGGACTAGGCTGATTTTATCTGCTGTTGGCTCATGCACAGGAAACACTAGCATGGATAAGTTTTCCCAGGGAGGGGCCAATTGATTCTTTTAAATAAATTAATTTGAATTCCCAACTCGAAGTTGATCTTTCCTAATTTCTTTTGTGCTTTTAGCAATGATTTGATAACCTTTTGTACCAATCTAAGAACTTGCCGCGCCCAAGCCTGCTTCGGCTAATTAATTTTACAAGTTACATCTCCTGCCCTGTTTCTTCCAAAGAAAAAAAATGGCCAGGGATGCGAGATTCCTCAGTATTTGCCTACTAAGGTCCTATTTGGATCCACTGCCCAACTAAAGTTTAGATAGCGCTAAAATTTTAATGCTACTTTGGCCTGCCGAATGTTCTTCTGGCTAAATTTTAGTTGGATATTTAATTAGATCCTCCCAACTAATAGACATAACTAAACTTTTATTGAGTTTGCCTAGGTTGAAGCTGCTAGTTACATTCTCATAAAACACATATGTATTTTTTCGTGTGTCTGAATTCGTGTGTTTCTTAGGCATCCAACAATCATGTGCTAGCTAGTACCAAAACACATGATTTCGTTGGTTACTGGAATTCAATGTGTTTTAGAGCTAGGAAAAACACTCGTGTGCTAGCTTTTGCTAAAACACACGGTTGTTGAGTGGAGATAACTCTAAATGTAGCCCGTGCATAAAAATGCTCTAAGCTGCGAGAGACGCCGAGGCCGGTCAGTATCCACCACATTTGCCCCCACGTCGTCCGTCCATACAGACTGATGATGGAGATGGGCACCACCGAGATTTCAACACTAACGTATCACCAGGTGCAGGAGCCTCCCAGCCAGGTTGCATCAGCACGCGCGCCTATAAATTCGGAGCCCCGTCTAGGTCCAGAACCATGCATGCATGCCCAGCTCAAGTCATATTGGCTAGGTAGCTAAAGCTATATATCTCGCCTGCATCTGTTGTTGCGTGGGCGAGCGACCGACAAAATGGCGGCGTCCAACTCGTCGTCGTCGTCGACGGTGAAGATGGCGTCGGACGGGGTGTGGCAGGGCGAGAACCCTCTCGACTTCGCGCTGCCGCTCCTCGCCGTGCAGATCGCCGTCATACTCGCCGTCACGCAGGGCCTTGCCTTCGCCCTCAGACCACTACGCCAACCTAAAGTTGTCGCCGAGATTCTGGTATATATATAAAATTAAGTTGTTTCATTTCTCTATATATCATAACGGGTAGTAATGCTTTTTTTTAGAACCGGAGATAATAATTCACTTCTAGCATGATTCTTAACTATAATCTCACACGCAACTTCAAAAACGGATATATGCAAACACAACAATAGCTGGTGTTTGTTTTTCCTAAACATTATTACAAAGGCTGCTCGATGACACGTATACAATACAAATATAACCACTCAAATTGGAACGCCTTGGTTTGCTATATTAATTTGTACATCATATATACAGTACGTTACCATGCGTGATCGGACCAAAAGCACATAAATGATCATCTTTTCCGGATATAAATCTTCGCGCGAATGTTTTACATAGTGATGGTTTATGCGCTGGGAAAAACAACAAACAGTGAGCTAGTTTTCAAAAAAAAAAAAAACAGTGAACTAACTGCTGAAAAGCACGTTCACATCTAGAACCATTCACTGGGCAGCACGCACGTGTCCCCAGCCGCATATGCATGCTTTTCTCCTTTTCTCCTCCATTATACGAGGATATAGTGTGCTCGTGTTGACAATATGTCCGATTATATGTCCACGCCGCAAAGTATCCAGAACAACTCATCGTTACTAGACCAGGCAACTCGAAAAAAGAAATTGCGTAAGCACCACCCCACCAAACACGGTGAGAATTGTGGAGCTGCGCCATACGGGCCACCCAATCGTTTTAATTGTTTGCATGCTATAAGGGTCTGTTTGGATAAGTTTTTATTCTTAAAAACTAGTTTTTGCCTCTAGTTTCGAAAATTTGGATTTTAAAAAAAAAAAACTAGTAGGATGTTTTGGTCCTTTAGTTTTAAGAATTTGAGTTTATTTATAACTCAAAAACTGATAAAAGTTGGGGTACCTACCGCTTCCTTTTTTTAAAGATGTCTTGGCAAAAATGGTATAAGAACTGGGGTTGTTTAGATCCCATCTAGTTTCTAAAAACCAGATTTTGAAAATTGTCAAAAATTGAAGGATCCAAACAGGCCCTATATCAGATCTCCTATGGCCCAGCTTCAGCTGCACGGTACTCATCGTTGCTAACTTTTTTCAACTTTTAACTAAGTTTATAGAAAATAAGTGTAGCATTTATATATCTGAATAAATATATTATGGAAGTATATTCAATGATATATAATGATACTATTTATGTTTTATAGATATTATTTACATATATATTTGGTAAAAAATGACTTCTCGAAATGTGAGAACAAGGTACAGAGGCGAGTACTCCCTCTGTTCAAAAAGACGGTCGTTTTAGATTTTTTAGACATCACGTTTGACCATTCATCTTATTTAAAATTTTTGTATAAATATCATTTATCCTTTTATGATTTGTTATATCATTATAGGCACTTTAATAATTATTTATTGATTTTGTATTTTGTACAAAATTTTTGAATAAGACAGACGATCAAACACAGTTTCTGAAAAGTTTAAAACGACAGTTTTTATGGACGGAGGGAGTAAGTTTTTTCAGGCAAGTCACTCATGTCAAAAATGATCAGTGTGCTTGCTTATATCCGTGGCAACGACGCGTCTCGGTGCAGGGTGGCATCTTGCTGGGGCCGTCGGCACTGGGTCGATGGGGCGCCTTCCGCCGCACAATCTTCCCGCCATGGAGCACGGCGGCGCTGGACACCGTGTCCGGCCTCGGCCTGCTGCTCTTCCTGCTCCTGGTCGGCCTCGAGCTCGACTTCCGCGCCGTGCGCCGGGTGGGGGCGCGCAGCGTGGCCATCGCCGCTGCGGGCATTGTGGCGCCGTTCCTCGCCGCGCCGGGCCTCGTCCCGCTGCTGGAGCTCGTCGTCGTCCCGGCGCCGGCTCCTCGCCACAGGGCTTTCCTCCCGCTCTGCGTGTTCATCGGCGCCGCGCTCTCGGTGACGGCGCTGCCCGTGCTCGCCTGCATCCTCAAGGAGCTCGGCCTCCTCGGCACGCCGTTCGGCGAGACGGCCATGGCCGCGGCCGCGGTCAACGACATCTTCGCGTGGGCGCTGCTCGCCCTCGCGCTCGCCGTCTCCGGCGGCGGCGGCGGCGGCGGCGGCAGCGGTCCCAGCAAGGGCACCCCGCTCGCCCCGGTCTACATCCTCGCGTCGGGGGCGGCCTTCGTGGCGCTCATGCTGTGCGCGCTCCGCCCGGTCATGGCGCGCCTGGCGAGCCGCGCGGGGCCCGAGCGCACCGCCGCGCTGGTGGCCTCGTCCGCCCCCGTCGCCGTCGTGGCCTGTGCGCTGCTCGCCGGCGCGGCGACCGACGCCATCGGCATGCACCCGGTGTTCGGCGCCTTCGTCTTCGGGCTGTCCGTGCCCCGGGAGGGCGGCCTCGCGGGGCGCGCGGCGGAGAAGGTGGCGCCGCTGGTGTCCGGGCTGATGCTGCCGCTCTACTTCGCCACCAGCGGGCTGCACACCGATGTCGACGCCGTCCGCGGCGCGGCCGCGTGGGGCATGGTCGCGCTCGTCGTCGCCGTGGCGTTCCTGGGCAAGTTCGGCGGCACGTTCGCGGTGGCCACCGTGACCGGCATGGCGAGGCGCGAGGCGGCCGCGCTCGGCGTCGCCATGAGCGCCAAGGGCCTCGTCGAGCTCCTCGTGCTCAACATCGGCAAGGAGAAGAAGGTGCACTCCCTACTTTGCACCATGCTTCTTAATCAATCGACGACAATGTCACAACATGCGCTCTCTGAACTCAACTTGCTAATGATCGATGGAGTGCAGGTGCTGGACGACACGACGTTCGCCATCTTCGTGATCATGGCGCTTACGACGACGGTGCTGGCGACGCCGTTCATGACCGCGCTGTACCGCGGCACGCCGACAGCGACCACCCCTGAGGCCGACGGGGCGGAGCTCAAGGGCGACGAGGCCTGTCCGGCATAGTCTAGCTCACAGGCTGGCTTACAAGGATTCATCACCGTTTGTTGTATTGTACTCCTATACTACTCCATGTAGTTACGTGTGGTGACAGGTGATTGTGATCATCTGATCTGAACTTAATTTGTCTTGTTTCGCGTGCTGTGTTTGCAATAACCGCAGTTGATAATCCTCCGTGCCTACATCAACTTTCTGATACAGTTATTGACGTCAAATAACATGTTTTTTTTTAAGGAAAAAAAAAGATCCCAAACATGCCCGGCATATTTTGCTTTGCAAAAATAAAAAAAATGTTGCTCTCCAGAGACGGTCTGGAGAACGAGACAGAAATGCTGAGAAAGGTTTTGCTTAATGCGATTTGCTCTTTTACTAGCACTGCATGGATTTGTAGTAAAACCTTTTGTCTTTAAAGATGTCAACTTTAATTTTTTACTCGAGAACAGATCAGGCCATTAAATTTCGAAGTTGGTTTTTGACACACATTAAAATGCAATAACAATTATCACCACTACTTACAATATCGAAGTAACTTTTAGCTCTACTGTAAAATAAGAAAACCTAAACAAACTATCGACTCATTTGGCACAGCTTCTGAAGTGGCTCCAGCTCCGCCACCTGCCGAAGTATTGCTAACGGACATCTAGGGAGAAATGGTTCCGGCGAAGAAGTCCGGAGGAGTCGGAGCCATTTTCCTATTTGATAAGTAGTAGAGTCATAAAAACATGGCTTCTCTCGCTCCTCGTAAACTTGGCAAAAATTATAACAAAACTGCTAACGGCTCCTCCTCATAAACTTGGCATAACTTATAATAAATTAAACCACCACTTAAACATTTTCCAAAATGACTTCAACCCTGCCAAAGAAGCAATTTCACAGGATGAGTCAGAGTTGGAGCCCTTGTAGGAATGGAGGAAAAATTAATTTTTTTTCCGCGAAAATGAACTGATTTCTTTGAAATTCTTATACAATTCTTGTAAAATTTCTACATTTCAAAGAAACACTGAATGGGACTTGATAAATGCTAGACATGTTGATGACTGCTAGATAGGTTACCTTTTACTCCTTTTGTCTACAGAAAAATGCAACCATGGGTTTTGTGCCTGTCAAACTAATTTAAGTTTGACCAAACTTGTAATGAATAGCGTTAATGTTTATGTCTACAACATAGTTTACTATGAGAATATATTTCAAAATTATTACTATAATACAATACTTATTTTGTATCATGATTGTTAGTATTTTTGTAATTTTAATCTAAGTTTAAACGGTTCGACTCTCAAAAAGTGAAAATTATATTCTTTTGCGGATTGAGGGAGTAGATGAATGTATGATGTGAAATGATTTATGGTTTTTGATGAATTGATGGATTAGGGTATTGAAATTTTTTAAACGTGGATGGATAACGAATGGTAGTTGGATGTGCCTTGCTTCATCCCCTGTAATTGCAGAAGGTAGAGTAATGCTGATATGAAATCACCAAGGGGTGACCCCTAACGAATACACGTATGTGTGAAGATAAGATGGATGAGTGTTTGATATTTACATAAATGTACTCATTTGTTTTAAATTATAAGATATTTTGATTTTTTTCAAGATATATTAATTTTATTACGTATCAAGACACAGTATATCTATGTATACATCTCATAACTTGGAATGGAAGGGGTACTTAAATGAGGTGGTGAATAAGCTAAAAAATATTCAATATGAAGGAAAAATGGCTGGGATTTCTAATACCACTGCCTAGTCTAGCATTACAGCACCGTATTGCGGTTTGTTCGGTGATCTGTAAAACAGAACTACTCCAACGTTCAGTGCCGGAGCCAAGATTTCAAGCTTGAGTATTCATATTTCCACGTCAAAAAATTCTAATAGCCAATAGCAATATAAATCAATAAATTGAAAACTAGTTTTTTGCTTTCTAAAATCAAGGCTTCTAGTTGAAAATCTCATCTGCTCAAACAACAGAAAAGAAAAGCCTGATTTTTGGGTGTGTTTGCACAAACAACATAAAAGAAAAGGCTGATTTTTGGGTGTGTTTGAGCTGCATTGTTGCGAAACACTATAAAATATATGGCATTATACTTACACATATACAAGTATATACACATATATACATACAGCTGCACCAAAATAGTTGGGTATTCCTAGGAAAATACGGGAATACCCTTGGATCCGCCCCTGGCAACATTCTTCTTTATAAAAATCACACGACTCACAAAGCAATTAATCTAACTAATAAATTTTTTTGCTCATCTTTATCAACTATTGAAGTAATAGCTAGTTAGAGTTAAACTAGAATTTGGTCCACCTATGAGTTTCAATACTACTCCTAAAAATACATGAATATTAGAGCAATTTATCTAATTAATTAAATGTTTTGCTCACCTTTAACAACTAGTGAACTAATAACTTGCTAGAGTCAAACTAAAATTTAGTCCATATGTTTAATCGAAAGAGTCAAGTTTACTAGTAGATTTTGAAAATTTAGCAGGAGCTCTATCTTTCAATTAAGGTAGGAAAGAAAATTGTAAGTAGAGATTGAAACTCCGAAAAGCCCTAGAAAACAGGAGAAACGCCCAGCTCGAGACCCCATTACTGGGTTCGAACCAAGAGAACTAAGCCAGGTTGTTAAACACACTTTGGCGCATATCAATGTCTTCCTTGACTTTCAGAGCTACTTGCCGAGCATCCATGGCCACGCCTTGGAAATCCTTTTGTTTCTTTCCTTCCAAATGTTTCACATCGTGTATAAGTTAGTTTGTCTATATCAACAAGTCCTTAGTGAAAAAAATGCAGCCTAAAAAGATGAATAGCCTTGGAATCATTAACCTCATAAGTCAGAACACAACTCTTCTACTCAAGCATCTTGATAAGATCTATAAGAAAAAAGAAATTCCCAATACTCTAATTGGTAAACCCCTCATGTGAATACTGACATGGGCTCTTTCTGGCGAAGGCACAACGCTTTAAATTTATGTAAATTCTTTAGCGGCATTGCCTACTGTTCCATTGGTGATGGATCAACTGTGTTGTTATGGTCTGACGTCTGGAACGACAATATTTTGCAAATCAAGTATTCCAGGCTCTTTTCCTTTGCTAAGAACAAAAAGAATCCAGTGGCTCATTTCTTGTTGAACAATAATATGGTCATATGGAGACTCAGTTTCATCTCCCCCTTTCTGAACAAGACTTTCAAGAGTTTCCTTCAAGCTTATATTCAAGCAATCGAAGTACAACAGAATAAAAAAAGATTCATGAAGATACATATTGGGGAATAACATTTATGTACCCTCCAAATTCTACAACCTCTCATACAAAAAAATGTTCATCCCCCAGTCCCTTTTTCTATGTATTTAGGACTAAATGTTCTAACAAGCTAAGAGTCTGCTCATGGCTTCTTCTTATGGAAAGGTTGAATACAACAAACATTTTAAAAAGGAAAAAAAAAACAGAATCAAAGCAAACAACTACTACTGTGTACTCTGTAATAGCAATATTGAAGAATCTGTTTTTTACTTGTTCTTTAGTTGTTCCTTTAGTCAAGCTTCTTGGGATCACCTAGGGATCCAATAGAACTTTACAAATGATTTCTTGTAGAGATCTTCATGAAGCAAGCAAAGCAACACTTCCCAAATGCTTTATTCATCGAGATCTTCATGAATGTTGTCCGGTAGATTTTAGAAGAAAAGCAATAATTTCATCTCCGATAGGTGTCGCCCCTCTGTCTCTTGGAAGCCTAAGCTCTAGGCACAGATTTTGTGGTGCAGAAAGACCTGCTTTCCTTTTGTGTGTAGACTCCCTTATTTAGCTCTTGTCTTTCTGCTTGCTATCTCTTCACTTTCTCTTTGTACAGTGTTTTTTTAGCATTTCTGTCTGCGTTGTGCTCCTTGAGTCCTTGTACAGTTTTTTTCTCTTGTTTAATTTATTGAATCAAATTTATATAAGTGCGGCCTCTCCCTGTTGTTTCCCCAGTGCCCGGTTCAAAAAAAAAATGTTCCTAGTAATGTCCATATCAGATTTCATACAGATCTATCGTTTCGGTTTCCACCCTTGCCAATTCCCTGAGGGACCTGACGTTTGAGATTCTTTTTTAAATCCTGTCTAACCGTTGTAGGACTGCCTTGTCGGTCACCGTTGGCGTAGCAAGCCAAGTTGTCTACGGGCAAAGAATGCAGATCTTTTCGCCATCCTGGTACCAGCTAATAGCAACTGGGGTCTGGAAATCTACTGAAAATCGTTCAACCGTATGCCTAAAATCAAGTAGCATAAGTAGGTAATTTCCCTTTGCCTATCTACCGTACAACAAATCTGCACACGAAGTACAGGCATGGTGCAAACAAACAAGTGAAGGTTCTCTTTGCATTGCAAAGCAGTGTCCGTGTCACAACAATGGAGCATTCTGTATTCTCTTCCCTGTTTTTGCTTCCAGTCCTGTTCACGATGAAACTGCTACTGGCTGAGTGGCACGCACTCGATCTCGATCTCGACCTCACCGCGCTCGACGTTCTGGAGCTTCAGTGTGATCTCCTGCTTGACCTTGCCATTCGCAACGGAGATGACGCTGTCCTTGGAGAGCACACCGTTGCTGTCTTCACTGGCTGACCATCTGTACAGTTCTGTCGGTTCGGTGATAGTGGTGTTCTCGTGCTCCTTCGTTGCTGCAATCAGTGGCCGGATGTCCACCTCGGCCTCCCCCATCCGGTCATCGGAGCTGAATGTGTCCTTGTCGAATACTTGCTGTTATACATAGAGGTCAAGAAAACAAAACGTAGGTCGGTGAATGGTTTGAACAAAGCATTTCATCTGAAGTGAATATTTGACTTGGAAAATCGAGTCACTAAATAGAGAAATGAGAAAGATGCTTAGCAGGGATTTTTTTTTTTTTTTGAAACAAATAGCAGGGATAAATTAGAGCCACTCAAAAGTCAGAAGCAAATGAATACATACCAGCTTAAGAGGTGGAATTGGGTCAGGGATTGAAAGCATTAGTCTTTCATTCCAGATAGGATTCAGGGTGTTCTTTATTACCTTTGTTTTCATGGACTGAAAAATCTGACTGTTAGCTGGAAGACCCAAAGGAATTGAAATTAAGTTGTCATATCCACATACAAGAATGTGCTTACCTGGTGCCCTAGATTAATCATGACATATGGATCGCTCGACATCACATCACGAACAGCTAAATCTGTGCCTTTTACGATATTGACCTTGATTAGTCCAACAAATTCTATCATTCCCACATCCGACTGAAACAGAAAACACAGAATAAATGTAAACATGATATATCAAGTGCCACATACACACTCGGAAATTAGCATCAGTTGGGTGGTCGCACCATTTTCTTTAGGCCTTTGTTATCTGAATCCTTTTTTCTCCAGCTATTCCTAAAAGTATGGCCAAAACCATATTTGCTGCTATTATGTTGCTGGTGATTTTTATCTGGTGGTGCATGCTTTTTGTTAAGTGGTAAAGGGCATGAAAATTGTGGATCACACACAAACTGTTGAAACTGGTATTTTTTCCTGCATAAATATAGACAGGGAAAAAACAAAGTATCTTAGATACAGTTAGAACAAATACTGACAATCAACTAACTCAACATGTACCTGATAAAATCATTACGCTCCTCAGTTGAGCAATCATGTTTTAGCTTTTTGTTTTGAGGTAAAAAGGCTTCATATCTTGTGTTAACAACAGAATTTCCACCTGATTCAGCTAAACAGTTGACTTCTTCATCTGTCCATTCATCCAGATTCACAGAAATTACCTATATCCGTCGAAATGAATAGTCGATTAGTTCAGTATAAGGACACAATATGCTTAGGCCTAGAAATTTAACAGTAAAAATAGAGTAGCATTACAATTAAAAATTGGCAAATCATTGTCCACAATAATTCATAGAGTATCCTTTTGACAAGGGAAATAATGAGTGACTGCAATGCACATTTTTTGGTCAGGGAGGCTATATATTCTTTAAAAGAAGTCTAAATTTTGAAGCCTTTCTTTATAGAAAAGGAAATTGGAATAAGCCAATGTGTGGTGAAAATTGCAGAACATATAGGAACTCAAAAAATATAAAGAGTAAAGTCCATTGGCCACCTTTGATATGTGCACACCAAGACTTCTATGAGTTCCAGAGCACTTAATGCAGATGAATGCACCAAAAGGCAGGGCCCTGCATGTGCAAAAGAAGTTTAATTGTAGACTAAAATCTTGGGGACCATCTGAAATATAAGATTGCTTTTATATAACATCTGAAATATAAGATTGAAGCTTATGTGTGCAGTGTACTCCAAATTTATATGTTTGTAAACTTATTTGTCAAAACCACATGTCTGATTGCAGAACTTTGGGTTGGTGTCTTCACAAATGCAATGTAAACACAATGTAACCTTTTTGGATCTTCAGTGATCAAAAGATGTAACTACAAACATATTGCCTAACAGGCACATATGCTTAAGTTAGGTTAAATGTTCATGTTTGGTCATTTATGTACTAAATCAGTAGAGCTGCATAAATACAATGTCAGACCCCTTTAAAGGGACTTCATAATCTTGTGCCGAAAGGCAACTTTATCAGTGTTTTGCAAGCATAAATAATCCAAATTGATTGAATATTCAGAGTGAATGAAATATGTGAGACATACGCCCATTTTGGATCTGGGTTGCCACAGTCTGCACAGAATTTGTTTGCTGGTTGGTTCAACAAATATTCCAACATTTCCCTTGCATTAGCCGGATCAGTATCTGAAAACCGTCACAAAGAAATCATTTGGAGATCAGTAATCATTTGCAGCAGTAACACATAAAAGCATCACCTATTAACGAACAAAGGATATTGTACCAGCAGCTCTACCTACCAATCATTTGTCACATAAGGTTATTTTGTCTAATTTCTCTCACATCATGCTAATTATAATTTTAGCAGTGTCAATTTATTGGTGATTGATAACATCAATCATATCCTTTTGTCAATCCAAATAGCAATGAAATACTATAGAAAATGTCACGGAAGATTCGTAAAGGTGAAAACGGGAAAGGAAGACGATGTCACAGAACATTCACAAACCTGATGTCTCAGAGTGATCATCACCGCCGTGCTGGGCTTCGTATCCATCGCATGTCCTTCAAGACAAAGAAGAGCGAACCATCAAACTGGCATTTCCTTGGAAATGTGCGTGTCCAGGATGGACAGATGCCAAAAATGGAGCAAGAAATTGCATGAATAAAATCAGAAACAAGACGGGGGAAAAAATACCAACCTTCTGTAATGGGCGCTTGGGGTATCAAGAAAATGCAGAAGATTGTTGCCCTCCATCCCCTGCCGTTCCGTGTTCTCTCCCACTCTACCTCCTGAACTCGTGGAAGAGAAGAAGAACGGGGTGGCCCGGCATGACCACACACCCCGTGATTAAACCAAGAACCGAGGCTCGGTGTGGCGCCCTGATCAAATTGGCTGGATAAACAAATGCGGCAAGCGGATAAGAATTGAAGGTGGGGGCGTCAGGAATTCGCCGATTTCTTGGTTTCTTCCGTTTCTTCCCTCTTTCGTCTTTGTTTTTTCCCCCTTGTTTGTGTGGGATGTGGGGAAGCCGTGTATGGCCAAGAATAGGCAGTGACAACCATAGACCATTAGACCTGCACACACACACACAACACATCGACCCACCATAGCAGTTTTGAGGAGTTTTCCGCTGGAGGAAGGCGGAATATGCCGTGTCGTCAGCAACAACCATAGACCTGCACACACACACACATCGACCCACCATAGCAGGCAAAATGCGAATGCAAATTGATTTGATAAACAGTTGAGATAACTGAACATTGCTTGTTCACTTAATTAGCAACTAAACCTTATATGTTTTCACAAAAGATGACAGGCTGCATTACGGATTTGCAGCAGAACACACTATACAACACAGCAGGTTCGCAACAGAACACACGCATACAATACCAATAGCAGGTTCACACTTCACAGAAAGCATCCACGCTGCATGCATGTCCTAATCCTAATCCCTACTGCGATTCCTGGCAAGGAGAAGAAAGAACATTGTTAGGCAACATGTCACAGAGAGGACGAGATCGGCATGGGCAGAGTTCGCTAACCAAAAGTGCCGCATGCGCATGACGGGCCGGGGGCCACTATGCACGGTGGCCGGCTCCAGCGTGCCCCGCCGCGGCCGCGGCCTTCTCCCTCTCGACGTCCAGCGTCTTCATCCTCACCTCCTTGTAAATCTCCGCCAGCTTCACCACATCCTTCGCCAGGTTCATCACCACCACCGCGTCGACAGACCCGCCAGCGGCCATGGCTTCAGCCGACAGGTCCGCCACAGTGGCGTCCGCTGGCTCGCTGACGCGCGCCTCCGACGCAGCCGCAGCCGGCTTGCCGCTTCTCGGTCTCTTCGGGATCGGCGGCACAGAAGGAGCACCGCGGCGCGCGGCCTCTCCGGCAGACCTACGTCCGTCTTCGGAAGCACCGCGGCCGCCGCCGCCGCTAACGTCCCACGCACCGCCGCCTTCTTCGTCCACCGCCGCACCGAACACGGCGTCACGCTTCTCGTAGATACACCCGAGGGGCTTGACGCGCACCCTGCACCTGATGACGCCGTCAGCAGCGCGGCACGACTTGACAGCGATCGCCGCATCAGCGCGGCTGTCCTCGTGGACGAAGGCGCCGCCGCGCGCATCCACCGATGCAGTACCGCCTACGTCCCCAGCAGTCGCCGGAAAGCCCTCCTCCTCCGCCGCCGCACTGGCACGCGCGTCGACCATCGCAATGGCGCGCTCGTTGCCGGACGGACCAGAACCATGGACCGCCGCCGTACCGCTATCGGCGATGCCTGCCGCGCCCTCATCCGCCGCCGCTCCGTCGTATGCGCCCGCAGCGCCGGCCGCAGTACAGCCGGCGTCTCCCGCCGGCGCTCCAGCGCCGCGGCCCGAGACTTCATCCGCCCAGACAGCGTGGAGGACGCTGAAGAATGGCCACGCCATCCGTGCCGCCTGCCCCTTGATGTATTGCCGCTTGAGGTGCTCCACACGATGCTTGCACTGGACATAGGTGCTGCAGGAGTCGAGGCGGCCGGTGCCGGCGCGGTAATCGTTCACCGCGAACGCCACGGCGCGCCAGTCCTCGGTGACGAGGGCGCGGCAGCGTATGTACAGCGGCACCCACGCGTCCTTGGCACCTCCGCGGCGGCGACGGTACAGTGGCTCCCATGCTTTGAGGAGCACCTCCGTCTCCTCGGTGCTCCATTTCTTGAAGCACCGCTTCCATGCCGTCACCTGGCTCATCTCGACGAACACGGCGAGACGCGAGCACGAGAGCTGGGGTGTGGGGAATAGACTCGGCGAGACTGCACGTGTTTGTGGCCGCTGGATCTCATAACCAACGGACCAATTTGATGCTACTAGTGCCTAAACAGTATTTTATAAACAGTGATAAATAGTACTTCTACTGTTATAATTAAGGCTTGTATAGTATTTTCTCTCACTGTGCACCACTGCCTGATGTGTAGTGATAGTGGCCAGATCCTCGACGCGGAGGAGAGGAGTGTTGAGTGTTGTACTAGTGGTTTATGCAAGGCTGAGACGCAGGACGCAGAGCTGCTAGGTTAAAAGATTTGTAGGTGTACTTCCCTATGCAAGGAATCATTATGTGGCTGGATTTTGGCTTCATGAATATTTTGATCTTGCTGAAAAACGTGGCTGTCGTTGTGTCAAAGTTTATCGCTAAAAAGTAGGAGGACATACTGTACTATTTTTTTTTTTTACTCTAATTAATAATCGGTGGCTGCTTCACATTGAATGTTTGACACTAATTTAAAGTATTAAAATAATTTTAAAACAATTTAAATAGATTATAATTTGACAACATGGCACTATAATAAATACTCCACACTTAAATTATGGATAAATTATACTCAAAAATCATTTTTAAAATTAGCATGTATCTATATAATTAGTTTTTTTAACTAGCAGAAGTGCTCATACATTACGACGGGTTATGCACATTTACTATAGTGCTCTTATGGTCACTAATCTCCATGCTTATATGACGTCTACTCCCTCCGTCCAAAAATAAGTATCGTTTTAAGATTTTACCTACTCCTTTTTATCATTTGTTTAATTAAAAGAATTATGAAAATATTAATTATTTTATTATGAAATGATTCATTATTAGAAGTACTTTAATCTTGATTTGTTTATTTTTATATTTTCACAAATTTTTTAAATAAGACGAATGGTCAAACGTCGATTTTAAAAAATAAAAAATGACACTTATTTTAGAACGGAGGGATTACCTTACATCAAAAAATAATCATGAACTTTAGTCCCTATAATCGAGGTTCCTCGGACTAAACTTTAGTCCCTATCATATCCCATATTTGACACTACCTTTGAATATTAAATATAGATACACTAATTAAACAAATGTACACTATTTTACGTAACGTATTTTTTAGGCCAGTCTAAGTGGTGTGTTTTACCTCTCAGTTTTTAACGCATAAAACTTTGATATGAAACGGGTCTCTTCCACAGTGTAAAGTTTCATGGCATGGTTTTTTTTTCTTATTTTACTATTCACAGTGCCACGTGTCCCTATCATCTCTCTTCACAGAGAAAGAAAAATCACGATGAAATGAAAGTAGGGCCTCGAATGCAGGTTTTACAGTGTTTCTAATGTTTTGGAAACGGTGCGGATAAGTTTTATGGGGATTAAACATTTTCCTTCTTTCTTCTGCTAGTTTGATGAAAAAGCTATACACTCTACTTAATGTACATGAAACCTTATTGAGATTTGGCTTAAGCCTAAATAGCTCATGATTTGATAACAGTAATGCTACAATAAAGATATGCTAATAATAAATTAATTAGCTTTAATAAATTTTTCTTATAATTTAGCCTCTTTCTATGTAATTATTTTTTTATTTAAAAAAGTGAACGTTTAATGATTCTAAAGGACAGTCGAACATTCAACGTGATTACCTCCTAAACGTCATAGTTATTGGAATCAAACACTGCCACGAATAAACATGTTTTTTTTTTATAGGACTGTTCTAAAATCTTTTGTTTTTTTCCACCGGAACATTATCCATGTTTTTGAACTTTGATGAAGGATATGTGCAAATGCGAATAAGTAGTCACAACTGATGGTGTTTGTTTAAATGAGATCCAAACGTTCTTGGTTCCTGGAGAGGAGAGTGCATGCGGGAAGGGGCGGACGTCCAGACAAGAGGAGAGTGCGGGACGAGGAGCTCCTTCAAGCCAAACAATCAGCTTCTCTCGTAGTACTACAAACGACTATTGTACCTGATGACCATGGGCACGTTGGGTCTGCACGAGTACTACAAAAGACTGTTGTACCTGATCACCTGATGTGCATGTACACCATGCGACCAAAGCAAATCTTCCGCCATGAATGCAACCTCGCAGCATCAGCTCGGGAAAGTTTTTTCTGCCCTCAAGTGCGGTTGAGGACAGAAACTGCTTCCGCATCAGCTCCCTCCCTGCTGCCATCACCAGCATTCTACTCCCCCAGTGCAGGCTCCTTATCAGTGAGCGTTCAGATCGACCTCCTTCTCGCTGCAACTGCCGTCACCACACCACCGCCGCGCCATGGGCGATATATGTGCAGCACAGCGGCACCCACGCGTCCATGGTGCTGGTGCCCATCTTCGACGAACACGTCTGTCTTATCGGGGCTCCATCTGTCCGAAGCCCGCTTCCATGCCTGCACTTTCAAAATATGAAAACTATATAAATAGATTTGTCTTCAAATATATTTTTATAAAAATGTACATATATCAATTTTTAATAAATATTTTTATAAAAATATGAATTCAATATCATGCGTTGAAGACGTGTCGTTGCTCTAAACGTCATCTTTTTCCTATATTGAGAGAGTATTGTTGACTCGATTTATAAAAAATATATGCAACATTTGTATCTCTAAATAAATTAATTTAAAAAACTAGATTAAAAATCCTTTTAGTGATACTAATTATAGTGATATTAATTATATACCATAAATATTACTAGTTTTTAGTATATATTTGATCAAAATTATTTTTCGTAAAGTGAAAATAACTCTTTTTAGATATGGAGAGAGTACATTAGTTAGGACAGTCTCATCCTTAGAGACAGGGCAGTATTATCTCATCCTATTTCGATTCATTATCAAAACTGAAACATTAAATGTAAAAAGTTTTGTCACATTATGTCGGGTACCCAAGTATGGGGTACTCAACTTCAACGAAAAACGTATTTTCCAAAACAAGGCCTAGGCTCAAACAAGCCTAACAGAGGCCCAAGACGGCAACACTTGCGAAGGCCTACATCAACGACGCACCAACACGATGTCTTCCTCAAGCGCGCGGACCCCTCGGGCGAAGTTCTCCGATTCGCCTGAGCCTTTACGACAGGGTTCGGGAAAACGGGACCCTCGGGTGTAATTCTCCGATTCGCCCGAGCCCCCCCACCGTATGCAGCCGCCTCGGGCGATTAACTTCCGACTTGCCCGAGCTCCCTACTATACGCAAACCCCCTCGGGCAACACTCCAATTCGCTCGAGCCCTGCTGATGTCAGCAGCGCAATCTTGCATTCCAAGGGACTCTTCTGACCACTTTACAGGCACGGTCCCATCGAGTGGACCCCTCAATGCGACTGTGCCTCACGCACACACGTCCACCATACCAACTACCATGTCTCCTCTGACAACCGATCTGACAGTCCCACTACCTCCATACCATCCCAAGGACAGTCTGCAATGGAACGCCCCGTTTACGGAGGGATTCACCTGCTACGATTGCGACGGACCATACCCCTGGTGCACGAACCGCACAGGGGCAGGAGAGGCGTCCACTGCGCGGCCAACTTCGGAGATTGGGACAAATCTTCCATCCGGGCCCACCTATCCCTCGGGAAGTACCTCACGCGGGAGGGTATGCGCCCGAGGGAGGACACTCCCGCCGTTTCGTTTCGCCTCGCTCCCGACAGAAGCAAGGTCTCCCGAGCCTCGAAGAGAAACGCCCGAGGGCAACCCGCCTTCTCGCCACACTGTGCAGGGTGAACAACAATCGGGTACAACTGCCACGACGCCATGACGCCACGCCACGCAGCGGCCATGTCCGGGACTGTGCGCCACCTTGGAACTCGCCAATCGAACAGTGGAAGATCATTCGAATGACAACGGCCATGCCTCCATAGTACCAAGTTGAAGCTGTGACCGGCGACAGGAGCCGATCTTCGCGACCACCACCATCCAAAGTACTATGTCTACAGCAAAGAACGTGTAACTCGTGCCCCTCCCTTGTAACTATAAAAGGGAAGGCAGAGGCCAACCTAGGAGAGACTTCGCGTCGACCGCAACACCCTACTGCCATAGAAAGCACAAACACACCACTCATACACGCACAAGAGACTTGGGAGCACCTCCCTCTCTCGCCGAAGCTTGTAACCCCTACTACAAGCACCTTGGTGCAAGGCAACATGACTCAACTTCTCACTGGACGTAGGGCATTGCTTTGCCTGAACCAGTATAATTCCCTGTGTTCCCCCTTGCACACTGTTGGCGGTCCTTAACAACCTAAAATATAACATTATTCTAATGCTAAAATAAATAGAAGGTAGGGCTTTTATCTAACCTTTCCACGAGTTTTGTTGCAGATGTGACTTGCAGGTCGAACACGTGGAAATGCATAAAAATCACCGAAAAGCGCACTTCCAGAAAACATATTCAGAAAAGGCGCAAATCAAGAATAAAAGAGAAAAGCCCATCAAACCATCAAACGGGATCCATCCGTAACCACGGGGGAGGCCCAGGCTCATGGAGCAACCGACCACCCGAAGGCAGTGGCCAGTTGCCGCCTCCCAGGGACCGACCGCCCCCGGGGGCGGCCACCCCCCAGATGGCACTTTCCGGGCCCAGTTTCAGTGACAATGCTCATGGCGGTTCCCTGAAGGCGGTTTCACCTCCTTCCATATTTATCTACGCCGAAACCGACCTGTGGAGCTATAAAATGAGGCCCTCACCCCCTCCATGAGAAGAACATGATACAATAGAGAAGAAGAAGGGAGTACCACCATTTTCCATTAGTGTAGCTTCTAGCTAGGCTAGTATAGGGTTAGAGAGAGAGATAGAAGCTTGAGAAGTGGTAGCGGGGTCGAAGCAATTCTACCCTCGGGTGGATGAAGTGCCGGACCTGTCGGCTCTCACATCCAACTTGTACCTCTACAACCATCTTGCTACTTGAAGTAAGAGGTTTGTCATACATTTTAGTTTTGATCTATTAAGTGAGTTACTTTTATAAAGCTACTTGTTTGTGGGATCATCGCTCGTTCTTAGGACGGGTGCTCTAGTTAGAGGACTCCTGATAGAGACGGAAGTTCCTGGCCATCGCTAGAGTAGTAGTTGCCTTCGTAGACGTGGTGTCTAAGTCGGAGTCTACCTTCGTATGTTGCGCGCGCCCACGGGCAGAGGGGTAGGTGGCAGGTGGTGACAGCCCTGTCCACTCGTATCTGAACTCCCTCACGTTCGGCCGCGGAATAGCGCTGATACTGGTATCGACTGGCAGACCAGCTACGTCAGTGGGCCTGAAGCAAGCAAGTAGTGGGAAAGTCATCTTCACTTAGTGTTTCCAGACTCAGTGTATCCTCTCCACCCAAGTTATCCCTTCTACCTTTTTCTAGGGTAAACTAGCTAGAGACCTCTAACATAAGCCGTTCCTTTGGGAAAATACGATACCCTGAATACTTCCGGGTGAAGTGCTACAACGGTACTTCCGTGCGCTTGCGGATTTTACTGCTGTCGCTAAGAAGCGCCAACAAGTATTTCTGGCGCCGTTGCCGGGAGAACGGTTGTTCGTTTTTAGTCTCCGAACCTAGTTGCCCGTGTATCCTTTGTTTTTACCCTTCTTTTCTTTTACCTCTTTTGTTCTAATGGAGCAACCCACCATTTTCAAACTTTCTGCTCCCAAGGGCGAGTTCGTTGAACCTCCACAATCTGCGAAGCCAATCATAGCTTCGAGTTATGAACTACGCCCGGCTTTTATAGCCATGGTTCGGGAACAAACCTTCTCAGGATTAGATTATGAAAATCCATATCACCACCTAAGGGAGTTTGAGCAGCTCTGTGCAAGCCTAACCATTGCCGGCATGTCACACGAAACAATGCGGTGGAAATTGTTTCCTTTCTCGCTTGATGAGAGAGCGAAACAATGGTACACCATCAATGTAGGGAAGGTAGCTGGTGATTGGGAGGAATTGCGAAACAAGTTTTGTGTAGCATTCTTCCCTATATCCTGAATCGCTGCCCTACGTCAAGAGATTCTCAACTTCCAACAAAATGAGAAGGAATCCATAGGTGCAGCTTGGGAAAGATTTACAATTTTAACAAAATCTGGCCCAGACTTGTCTATTCCCAACCACGTGCTCCTACAGCACTTTTGGTTAGGACTTAGCAAGGAATCTGCCCTACAACTTGACATAGCCGCAGAAGGGTCATTCACACACAAAACCACGGCCGAAGGAGAGGCCCTTCTAGATTGCATTCTAGAGAATACTCCTCCATTAGAACCCCTCCATGTAGAGCCAAAGCTGTGTCATGAGGAAATCTCTTCGGTCGAGGCTGAACCGTCAATACCTATAGAGACATCCTCACCCGAACCAGAAGATCCGAAGGAAGGTCTCCAACCTTCAGGCCTTCCATACTTCGATGACGACTTCTTCGATGATTATGGGAATGTCTCAAAGTATGCATACAGAAAAAGCACCCATGTCCCTGTCACTCCAAAACCTTGCTTTCGATTCTTTAAAGGAATCCATTAGGGAGTTGACGGCTATCAAGAGCGACGAATGGACAAATGAAAGGGAGTCTTCATCTAAAGTAATTCAGATTTGCCTCTCCTTCACGAACCATCCGTTGCAAAATCCAGGATGATTGGGTGGAGATGTTGTACAACTCCACGGTAGGAGCAAATCTAATGTCCACAACCTTTGCACACACTCATCTGAATGATAGATATTTTGCTCCTACGACCCTGTCCATGAGAAACAGCTCGCGTACTTGTCAGCTAGGACAAGGGTTGGTTCACAACATCAAAATTCAGCACGATGATGTTGTCTTAACTTTAGATTTTCACATCTTTGACGATGTAGACATCAACGTGCTGATCGGACATCCCCTGGAGAAATTTCTCTCCAATGCAACAAGAACAGGGGAATTGAATGTTAAGCTGGGGAGGATTGATTATTCCATACCTTTTCATCGAGCTAAAAACTCGATGGCAGACCCTCTCCCCTGTCCTACCTTGCCCGAGGAGGTTATGTCGGTTTCCCCCTTTGAACCCCCTAAGTCATCCTTGGAAAAGATGCTAACTTCTTTGTAGAAGAAGAGGAAGACAGCGGGGAGACTTTTGACCTTCCTAAAGAGGAAGTGCCGACTCCACCTCCCGTTGAGCTAAAAACCTTGCCGGAAGGATTACGTTATGTTTTTCTAAATGACAACAAAAGCACTCTCGTCATTATTAGCGATAAACTTTCAGACAAGGAGACAAAAAGACTTATTGTCGTTTTAGAAAAACATAGATCGGTCTTCGGGTATTCATTACAAGACCTTAAGGGGATTAGCCCAACGCTCTGTACCCATCGCATCCCTATTGACCCTGCCAGCACTCCTTCACAGCGAACCACAGTCGTAGGCTCAATAATGCGATGAGAGAAGTCGTGAAGAAGGAAGTCCTCAAACTTCTTCACGCCAGGATTATTTATCCCGTACCACACAATGACTGGGTTAGTCCCGTCCAAGTGGTTCCCAAGAAAGGAGGAATGACGGTAGTTGAGTATGCTAAAAACGAGCTCATTCCACAACGTACCATCACGGGATGGAGGATGTGCATTGATTATAGAAAACTCAATGCGGCAACACGAAAGGATCATTTCCCACTGCCCTTCATCGATGAGATGTTGGAGCGGTTGGCAAAACATTCTTTCTTTTGTTTCCTCGATGGGTATTCTGGCTATCATCAAATCTTCATCCATCCCGACGACCAAACCAAAACAACGTTTACATGCCCGTATGGAACATATGCATATAGGAGAATGTCATTCGGACATTGCAATGCACCCGCGTCGTTCCAGCGCTGCATGATGTCTATTTTCTCAGAAATGATTGAGGAGATCATGGAAGTTTTCATGGACGATTTTTCAGTCTATGGAAAAACTTTTGATCATTGCCTCAAGAATTTGGACAAAGTTTTGCAAAGATGCCAAGAGAAGGACCTGGTACTTAACTGGGAAAAGTGCCATTTCATGGTCCGTGAAGGCATTGTTCTTGGACATTTAGTGTCCGAAAGGGGGATAGAAGTAGATAAGGCAAAAATAGAAGTTATTGAGCAACTACCTCCCCCTGTGAACATCAAAGGGATCCAAACCTTTCTAGGCCATGCGGGGTTCTACAGGCGTTTTATCAAAGAGTTTTCACAAATCACCAGACCCTTGACTAACCTGTTAGCAAAAGACGTACTTTTTGAGTTCACGGATGAGTGTTTAAAAGCTTTTGAAACCATCAAGAAAGCACTCATCTCTGTGCCCATCATTCAACCTCCTGGATTGGACGCTACCCTTCGAGATCATGTGTGATGCTAGTGACTATGCTGTTGGTGCGGTCCTGGACCAAACCAAAGATAAGAAGCATCATGCGATCGCCTACGCTAGCAAGACTCTAGCAGGACCTCAGCTTAATTATGCCACAACCGAGAAGGAGCTCCTTGCAGTAGTCTTTGCTATTGATAAATTTAGATCTTACTTGGTTGGAGCAAAGATAATTATTTATACTGATCATGCTGCTTTAAAATATCTGCTCACCAAGAAAGATGTTAAACCTCGTTTGATCCGCTGGATCTTGTTATTACAAGAATTTGATATTGAAATAAAAGATAAAAAAGGAGTAGAAAACACTGTTGCCGACCATCTTTCACGTATGCAAGTCACTAACATGCAGGAACATGAGATCAATAACTTCTTACGCGATGACATGCTCCTCATGGTCACCGACACAAACCCATGGTATGCAAATATTGTGAACTACATGGTTTCAGGGTATGTACCCCCAGGCGAATCTAGAAAGAAGCTAGAATATGAAAGCAGACGTCACCTGTGGGATGAACCCTACCTATACCGGGTTTGTGCCGATGGACTGTTGAGAAGATGTGTGCCTACTGCCGAGGGTGCACAAATCATTGAGAGGTGTCATGCAGCACCATACGGGGGCCATTATGGAGTTTTCCGCACACAAGCCAAAATTTGGTAGTGCGGATTCTATTTGCCAACAATGTATAACGACACCAAAGAATTCATTCGAAGGTGTCGACAATGTCAGCGGCAAGGCAATATCAGCTCCCGCAACGCCATGCCCCTTCATTTCAACCTCCAAATAGAAGTCTTCGACGTCTGGGGCATTGACTTCATGGGACCATTCCAAAGTCGAGAGACTGTGAGTACATCCTCGTGGCAGTTGACTATGTCTCGAAGTGGGTCGAAGCGCTACCTTGTCGAGCAGCGGATGCAAAACATGCAAGAAAGATGTTTCATGAAGTGATCTTCCCTCGCTTTGGAACACCTAGGATGGTGATAAGCAACGGGGGCTCACACTTCATAGACAAAACCTTCAGAGCATTCCTGCGAGAACTGGGAGCCAAGCACAACATAGCTACTCCTTATCACCCCCAAACCAGTGGACAAGCCAAAACTTCGAACAAACAAATTAAAAACATCCTTCAGAAAACAGTGAACAAGATAGGAAGAGGATGGAAAGATAAGCTACCTGATGCGCTTTGGGCATACAGACAGCTTACAAAATCCCCATCGGGATGTCACCATATCAGCTGATCTATGGGAAAAGTTGCCATTTGCCTGTTGAGCTTGAACATAGAGCTCACTAGGCAATTAAAACCTGGAACATGGATCTCAAGTCAACTGGTAAAAATAGGCAGAAACAAATAGCAGAACTAGAAGAATGGCGAGAAAAAGCCTATCATAGTGCCAAGCTCTACAAAGAACGAACAAAGAGATGGCATGATCGAAGAATTCAACACAAAGAATTCAAGATAGGCGATAAAGTTCTGCTCTTCAATTCAAGAGTCAAATTGTTTGGGAAAGGCAAGCTCAGAAGTAAATGGGACGGACCTTACACCGTCATCAACGTATCGTCACATGGAGGAATCACAATAGAAGACGATGACGGTAACATCCATAAGGTAATTGGCCAACGTCTCAAGGTATTCCTTGAACCCGAACTGAATTTCATTGATGAAATAAACATAATATCCTTTAAAGAGTTCATTAAAAACTTATAAAAAATATATAATATAAATATATATATATATTTATATAAATAAACATTTATTATACTTTAACTATTTCATAAATAAATAGATGGTTGTAGAGCAATAGTGTTGCATTTATGAAATACCCAAAAAAAGCCCCTATGATCTTTCCTTTCATTTACAAGAAATCCTTTTGATCATAGGTATATTCTCTCATAAATGCATGATAGTGTAATCTTGAGATATTTTTCACATATCAAATTTACACTCAATCACTTTGATCCTCCGCATCACACTTGATAGTAACTGGGATAGAGATGTACTCAATCAACAAGACACGTAGGAAAAAGGCAGAAGCTGGCAGGTGGACCCAGGGGACCGACCGCCCCCAGGGTCGACTGCCCCCCCAGCCAGCTCAAATATCGTCGATCTTTTTTGTACCTGTTTGTGATTGCTCCAGTATCATGTCTCTGGTTACGATTAGATCATTTCTTCAACAGAAACCTCAGTAGAACCTATAAAAGCAATTCAAAGGCCTCTCCTCTCTTCACACCAAACCATTCTCTTCTTCCTCTCACAAAAGTTGCGAAGCTCTCGCAGTTGCAAGCCGTGACCATGTCTACCTATGCTCTCTCGCTGATCCAAGCTCCCGGCTCCATTGCCAACCTAGACATAGTTCCCTATCAAGAGTGCTCTTTTGTGAGAGAAGAAGCTCAGTGCCATAGTGGAGAAGCCGCTAGCCTTTCTACCCCCGTCAACCAATGATGTTAGCAACATTTCAAGCTTGAAGTCCACGGCACGTTCCCGTGCACCTGAAGGAGGTGCCAACAAGAATAGTATTGCTGCCCGACCAACTACTGGCGTTTAAGGCCTCAAGAGGAAGGCCCCTAGTAGTAGAGGGTTTAGCAAGCGTGCTGCCGTGATGCCCTCTTCATTCAGTTTGCCCTCTCTGTCGTCTCCCACTAAGGATAATCGTTCTTACACCATTAGGGGAGTGCGCAAACCTGACGGAGGGTATGCTAAAGGCCTTTTCCGCAGAGGCGAAACACCTTCTAAGAAACCTACACCCTCTGCCGAAACCTCAGGCGCCAGGCGCACAGTCTTTAGAAAAATTATTAGAGGGCAGTCTAAGGGACTCTTTAGCGATAGTGAGGATGAGAAGCCTTCCAAAGGCTCAACCATCGCCTCACTAAATGCTAGCATCAAGAGCACGCGCCTAAATGTTGAAAAGGCACAATCCCGCATAGCCGAGGCTCATCTTAGCGTGAAAGGACTTAGAGATGAACTAGATGAGATGCGCCGCGGCTATGGAGAGCAGCTGCGCAGGATCGTTAAAACAACAGGAGTTGAGCACGTTCTCTAAATATCTTTAGAACACTCCTGCTACACAAATGACTAAGCACACATTTTTTTCTCTTCATGATCTTTTATTTTCCAATCATGTCCCCTTTCAATGTAATGTGCCTATTTGATTTATTAATGGAAAAGAAGTTTTTTATCTTTATACATTGCACACTTGTTTTCTCTATATATCGTGACTAACCAAACAGGAAAGAAAACAAGTGTGGGGGGAAGAACTCTTCAAAGGTAAACTGCACAAGAACAAAAATCAAATTCGGTTTGTGCAAACATCTCCCCTCTCTCTCCCTAATTAAAAAAAGTTTTAAAAAATAAAATTTAAAGAATGATGTCCCCTTCATACTCCATCAAACATGTCTTCCTATGTTCAGAATGTTTGCATACTTTTTATTTCTTGCTAATATTCCTACAAGATTTATGAACACCATTCAGGGACCCCTTTTTATCTAAGTAATTGACAAATAAGATATAGCCGGATGACATGATGCTTACTCGTTCTTGCAAAGTACTTGGGATTGATTTTTACAAAAATTCAATTAGCATGTTCCTTGAATGATTAACAAATACCTACCAAGGCCATATATGATTCTTTATGATGAAACCTTCCACATATGCCATTTACTTTGTGTTGAGTTTGGTCAAATTTTGTGACCGCTGTTGAGATATGTTTCATGCTCCCAAGATCAGAATCCACATACACCCACCAAAATATGCCAACTCTTACACTAGGAGTTGTGCAGTTTACCTCCACCAAATTAAAGTGTTGTTTTTATCCAAAGAAACACGCACTCTTGATACAAAAACTTTACTCATCCATCATGATATCTCCTCATTCAAAATATGTCTTATGCCAATAAAAGATATGAGGCTATACTAAAAAAAGAAAGAATCTGTGCCAAGGGGCATCAGAAAATAAACGGGAAAGATGATTCCAAATACCCGTTCAAATATATATATATATATATATAGTGATGAAGTTCCTATAGCGCATATCTTGTCTTTTTCAAAAAGGAGAATCATGATGCATAGGGTATAAAAAAGATTTAGAATTAGGTTTCCACCTTCATATTCTCCACACACATGCATATTCTGATCTAAGAGTATGACGCACTCCCTCCGGTACGGTCTGAGATTTGACTCGACAACATATGCAGGGTAAGTGTGCCTCATCATTTTCATTCCTTCCTAAAACTCCAGATAAGCCTTTTTAGAGGTAGGATAACCATGTGAAGGCATTATTTTTGTGCCTTGGTAAGGAACCACTTACATACATGAGCGATTTGAGAGAATCATTCAAGAAACACAAGCTATTCTTATGATTTTCAAAACCTTGCAAATACCCAAGTTTCTACGCATGGACAAACTAAGCAGATTTGAATCCAGACTATTCCATTTTGCAATTACTAAAGATAATTTGGTAGACACATTGAAATTCATAAATCCAGGTGAAGTTTGGAATAAACTGTATGCAGATCTTTATGAATAAGGAAAATGAACCCATTTGGTCCTTAGCACTTTACTCGAGGACGAGTAAAGGACCAAGTGTGGAGGAGTTGTTGGCGGTCCTTAACAACCAAAATATAACATCATTCTAATGCTAAAATAAACAGAAGGTAGGGCTTTTATCTAACCTTTCCACGAGTTTTGTTGCACATGTGAATTGCAGGTCGAACACGCGGAAATGCATAAAAATCACCGAAAAGCGCACTTCCAGAAAACATATTCAGAAAAGGCGGAAATCAAGAATAAAAGAGAAAAGCCCATCAAACCATCAAACGGGATCCATCCGTAACCACGGAGGAGGCCCAGGCCCAGGGAGCAACCGACCACCCGAAGGCGGTGGCCAGTTGCCGCCTCCTAGGGACCGACCGCCCCCGGGGGCGGCCGCCCCCCAGATGGCACTTCCCGGGCTCAGTTTCAGTGACAATGCTCATGGCGGTTCCCTGAGGTTCCCTGAAGGCGGTTTCACCTCCTTCCACATTTATCTACGCCGAAACCGACCTGTGGAGCTATAAAATGAGGCCCTCACCCCTTCCATGAGAAGAACATGATACAATAGAGAAGAAGAAGGGAGTACCACCATTTTCCATTAGTGTAGCTTCTAGCTAGGCTAGTATAGGGTTAGAGAGAGAGATAGAAGCTTGAGAAGTGGTAGCGGGGTCGAAGCAGTTCTACCCTCGGGTGGATGAAGTGCCGGACCTGTCGGCTCTCACATCCAACTTGTACCTCTACAACCATCTTGCTACTTGAAGTAAGAGGTTTGTGATACATTTTAGTTTTGATCTATTAAGTGAGTTACTTTTATAAAGCTACTTGTTTGTGGGATCGTCGCTCGTTCTTAGGACGGGTGCTCTAGTTAGAGGACTCCTGATAGAGACGGAAGTTCCTGGCCATCGCTAGAGTAGTAGTTGCCTTCGTAGACGTGGTGTCTAAGTCGGAGTCTACCTTCGTATGTTGCGCGCGCCCACGGGCAGAGGGGTAGGTGGCAGGTGGTGACAGCCCTGTCCACTCGTATCTGAACTCCCCCACGTTCGGCCGCGGAATAGCGCTGATACTGGTATCGACTGGTAGACCAGCTACGTCAGTGGGCCTGAAGCAAGCAAGTAGTGAGAAAGTCATCTTCACTTAGTGTTCCCAGACTCAGTGTATCCTCTCCACCCAAGTTATCCCTTCTACCTTTTTCTAGGGTAAACTAGCTAGAGACCTCTAACATAAGCCGTTCCTTTGGGAAAATACGATACCCTGAATACTTCCGGGTGAAGTGCTACAACGGTACTTCCGTGCGCTTGCGGATTTTTCTGCTGTCGCTAAGAAGCGCCAACACACACCATCCGTAGTCTCAACCGCAAATCACAAGTTTACTAGCAAGTGTTAGCACCCGCTAATCCTAGCACCGATAGTTGGCGCGCCAGGTAGGGGCCTTTTGTGTGTTGATCTAGGTTACGGATGGCTGACAGCTTCCCTGCACTTCCTGCCGATGCGGTGTTCTGGTTCGGGAGCCTCGAATTTGTGGCCACTGGCCATGGCTACGAGATGGATCTCCGCTCAGCCGAGCCCCGCGCCGCCATCATCCCGACCCCGGCCCAGCAGGAGGCTAGGGAAGGGGACATGGCGACCCTTCTACCCGCACCGCGGGGAGGAGGGAACGCCACGAGTCGCTCCCGCCGAACCTGACGCGAGTGGCGTCCACGGGTCAACCCGCACCCTGTCGCGGGAAACACGGCCCGATCGGTGCCCCCGGAAGGGAACACCTCTGTTGCATCGGCTGCCGACTCGGCTTTGCGGACATCGACAACTGCTCGCCCACCCGTCGCTCCACGGACGGATGGAGGCGGGTCTGTGGTGCCACCCGCCATTTCCCTCAGCCCTCAGTGGGGGAGGTCAATGGCGCCGTCGCCAGTTCCTTTCCGGCTCCGCAATGCCCTCGACGCCCACGTCTGTGCCATTCGTGCCCAGCAGCACGACCTGGTGACGATTCCCGTCCACCACCTCGAGCGCATGGACGACCTCATTGGCGATAATGCCGCCTCCCCACCATCTTTCCCTGGAAGTACTCCTAGGGCATGTAGCAGCAGGGAGACGGACTCCACCGCCAGCTTCGTCCTGCCGGAGTACCCGGAGGGATGGGACCACTATGGTCGTATCTCGCCGTCACGGTGGGATCCCAGCAGCAACGACGATGATGACTTCTGGGAGAACGTGGACTTCACTGGTGTCCGTGATCCCCAAGCCCTCCTTCACCTCATCGACACGTGGGACCACACCCTCAGCGTCTACGGCTCTGACGACGACGACTACATCGATCCCTCCCGGGAGTGCTACCACCTGGTGCACCCAGAGGAAGGTCTTTTGGAGGACGTCCACTCGGAGGAAGAGGAGGAGGCCCCTGCGGAGCAGCAGCAACAACTGCCGCAGAACACTCCGCCTCCGTCGGTGCCGCGACCCACGCTTCCCCGGTGCCAAGAGGCGGGGACCTCCCGTCCCATCCAGCACTGTCCAGAGCTGGAGCAGCTTCGGGAGCTTGAAGCGCGCATGGACGAGGATCGCTTACGCCTCGCCCAACTCCGTGCCGCACTAGAGCACGAGGAGGAGCGGGGAGACGGCGGAGCAGCGTGACGCCGAGCCCGCGATGTTCAGGCCCACATCATCGCTGATGACGGGGCCGGAACGCCTGGGGTTGCACCCCGGGCTAGCCGGAAACTCACGGAGGCCGCCATCCTCCTCCTGCCGAGCCTGCTATGTGATTTTGGATGAAGGCAACTTTGAGTGATTTTGGATTGAAATACAAGAAAGTGCCTTTGCTATGTGACAATGAGAGTGCTATCAAGCTAACCAACAACCCCGTGCAACATTCAAGAACAAAACACATTGACATAAGGCATCACTTCATTAGAGATCACCAAATCAAAGGGGACATTGCAATTGAAAGTGTTGGCACCGAAGATCAATTAGCGGATATCTTTACCAAGCCACTTGATGAGTCAAGATTTTGCAAGTTGAGAAGTGAGGTAAACATACTAGACTACTCCAACATGAAGTGAAAAACATCCCACATTATATGACATGCCTCTCCTTCGACTAAAACAAGGTAAAATTGGTTGACATGGTATTCATACTTTGTTTAGGACTTGTTTAGTGCATATAGACATGAAATGCATCTTATAGGCTCATTCATGGAAAATCAAATGTTTTGATGTATATATGGTACCATTATTGCTTTATATGCTTGGATGACCTAGTGGTAGCATATGACATATTGATGGGCTTGTAAACCTAGGCTTGTAAACCAAGTGTAACTTAACATGGTCAAGATAACCCTACTAGTGAGGTGTGAAGAAGCTTGTCCTTGGGTCAAACTTAGTTACATATTCTAGGCAACTGATCTAGATTGAACCAAAGTGAAAATGAACTAAACCCCTTTAATTGACTTGATACTCTCATAATTTGCACCATTTTTGGTGATTGTTGACAAAGGGGGAGAAAAAAGTCACAAAGATAAGAAAGGAAAGGGGTTAATTAAAAATTTGAAAGCACACAAATAGGGGAGCAAGCTCATGAATAAGTTACTGCATTTGTGTGTGCATTAACATATGAATCGTTGCATTGTCAAACTACAATTCCCATGACTTGTTTGCTTGGTGTAATGCTTAGAAATAGGTTTGGATGGTGTTTGACAAATGTTGATATTTCTTATGCACAATTAAAATATGAAAGATTCCGCAAGCGCATAGAATACCATTGTAGCATTTTACCGGGAGTATTCCAGGTATCGTTATCTATATTTTACCACAGGGAAGCAATGGTAAAAGAATTTGATAGTTCACCATCATATAGCTACTAACTTAATACATCAACTAGACTATAGTGGGGGTAAACGATAAATGATAGGAGTTATGCTTAAATGATATAGACACACAGGAGAATTCTATGATAAAAGAGCAGATAGCTAAAGTGAGAGGACAACGGGAGAGTTCAAGGTTCCTAAATACTTCTCTATTACTGGGGTTCTATAATAACTGATTCATGGTAGATAAAGCAATCACACAATAACACTTCGGGACATCAGAACACTAGCCACGGAACGGGATGAGAATGGGACTAGGAAGTTCTGACTACGGTCCTACAATCATCAACCTACACGAGGTGGAATACGTTGGCCATCAGGGCTGTCACCTCCTGGGGCTACCACAACTATTCGTAAGGTTGAGTGCAATCTCAGGTAACCTCTATTCTAGACACCATGCCTACACTATTAATTACTACTCTAATCCCGTATGAAAACTAGAGCACTTGATGCGAGCGGAGATCCTATGCCAAAATATAACAACTATACTAACCAATCAAATTCAAGGCATAAACTAAATAGAGAAGATAAATATATTAAAGCATAAGTCTTACAAAGATGAGATACAAAGAAATACCAGACCTCTGAAGACTTCTCCAGAACCGAAGCGCAGCTCCGCTCTCCCTAACTCTCAACTAGAGCTAATCTACTACATTGAAAAGTCTAGCCCTAATTCTCTAGAGTTGAGAGCATTCGAGAGACGCCTCTGCAACCCCATAATGGTGCACTTGACTCGGGGGGTCCTGAGTTCCTTATATGGGGGCGCCTAGCCTCCCCTCCACCTTGGGCAAGCGATATGGTACTAAGCCTTTCCACCATGTGCACATAGGCATTAATGGGCCAAATTCTGATTTAGGCCCAATTAATCCCGCAGCCTTTAATTAATCCCGCAGCTCAGGTTCTAGAATCTTCCAGTGTTTATAAAATCCATATCTCTTTATTCCGGACTCCAAAACTAGCAAACCATAGGTCCGTTTCGATCGTCTCGACGAGCTCTATGAAATAGTGAACTCCAATTCCTCAATTGAGATACTTTTATTCAGTGAAAAATTGAACATCCCTTTATACCCTGCAAAACAAGTGAGAACACCAAAACTCGTGGAACTTGTTAGAATCAAACCCTATAACTATGCTGTGTATTGTTTTATGCCCTTGATTCATGTTTAGTTGATGGGTAAAAATGAGCAATAACTACCATCAACAAGTTCCCCCAAGCTTACCCTTTGCTAGTCCCTTAGCAAAGCCAAACTTTAGCATATATCAAAAGTTATGGCTACCCCTCACAAATATTCAGTTTTAAACCAAGAGATACTCAAGGATTAGAGTAGACCAAGCTAACCTTCAAACTTACCTGTATTACCTTTACCATGGAGCTTGAGCTTTCTCTTGAGTCTTGGGTAATTGAAGGATAGAATGTCTAAGTTAAACACTATGTCTCAAGCTTTGTCGTTCAACTCTTATCCTAGAGCTTTTGCAAGTTTTCAAAATAAAACTTAGAGTTTCCATTGTATGACTCTCTCAAGTCTCTCAATATGTGATATTTGTGGATCCTCACTGTTGGTATTTTTAACATCACTTCATGTTAAGTTGTTATCCCTAACATGATGGCAAAAATCAAAGGTAAAATAATCTTCACTTGCCTCCTAAAAATAATATTATAGAATATATCCGCAAGCGCACAGATAATTCTCCCATTGTAGCACTTCACCCGGTAAGTATTCCGAGTATCGTTGATTTGTTTTATGCCAAAAGGATAAAGGTGTCATTCTACTCATTAGGATAATCTACTATAATGATTGGAAAGATAAATGTGCAGACCTATGATAACCCATAACTCTAGTTCTTTAGCGATAAATAAGTCAACGATAAATAGTAAATGATAACTGAGTGTTGGCACAAAATATGGTTCTTGCGTCTCAACACACCAGAGAAGCCGGATATGATCTCAAGAGCGTCGGAGCTTCCAAGATCCAGCTAGCTTCAAACCTGGTCAGAGAGTGCCGATAACCCTCAGGCGTGCCAGTCAATTTGACCTGCAATTGACAAGGGAAAGACAATAATCAGTAATCACAGGGCGAAACTAACTGGTGTGTCCAGGTAATTCCAACTATGTGGCTCTGAGAGCCGATTCAATCGTAAATCGGCTAAAGAGTCGATTCCGGCATATATGCATGTTTTGTTATAGAAACAGATACTGAACTGATACATAATCGATTGATATGCATGATCAAATAGAACAATCTACATTAAACAAATCTATGCAGATAGTTATAACAGATTAAAGCATAATCGATTGCTGTAAACAGGTCAAATCATTCAGTTCAGGCTGTCTGAACGTCAAACAGGCAGAAATCGTCTATTTTGCCGATTTGGCATAATGCGATTGGTAAATTGGTTTTTCTCGAGAAATCACAACCGTATCGGCTAATTAGCCGATTCGGGGTCCGTGAAGCAGAAAACTTGGCAGTAATTAGTTCCATGTATAAATCTAGTACTAATACGAAACTGGTCTAGAAGGCCTACGGCTTTGCACCAGTTTAGATATATTCCCAAAAATAATCACAAGCAAATCTAGAAGGAATACAGAGTTGGTCTAGAAGGGCGGCGGCTCTGTGTTCATTCAGATCGGCTCTTGTCAAGCATCCACATCATGTACGAGCAAGGTTACGATAATACTGGCCGAATCAAGCGACATCATAACAAAGCATAAACATGAACGAGACATAAATGATATTTTTCATGTGGATCTAAGGCCAATACTAAGCAATCTTGATCGGGCAGAAAGATGTTATATTAATAAATAAACAATAAATGACAAATAACATCTTGATAACTTAATGAATCTAACTAAGATGCCAAATTAGTTAGAGCCGATAACTAATCCATGCACATAGTCAAGCTTAACTTAAGCCTTCGTCCACCGGATGACGTTAAACATAGATTAAACAGGAAAACAAACTTGAATCGATAACTAACCCTTATTTGATCTAAGCCCATATCCACCGGATGACGTTAAACTTATATCAAATAAGAATCAACCCCAATCTACGATGCTCCCATGTCCACCGGATGACATTAAAGAGACAAAGCTTAGCGAGGCATGACGATACTTACAAGCAAGCCCGCGTCCACCGGATGACACTCAGCCCGATTGAAGAACTCGCCGAGATCAACGTTACTCCTACTCCTAAGTTTTGGCCGGAGCCGAAAGATGTGTTGTATTGATGTGTGTTTTTTTACAATGGCCGAGGCTTATATTTATACCCAGGGCTTCGATAGAGTCCTATTCGAGTTACAACTCAAGATAAATACGGAAACTAAAAAATTTTCCTAAATTAAATATAACTTGGAGCCCAATCTTTCCTTTCCTCAACGGACTCCGAACGTGATCGTTTTCCTGGCCGAAGATCCATGCTGACGTCACCAAATCGGCTATTCACGCCGTCTTCAACTCCGGCCCACAATCGATTCTGGAACCCGATCGACTATCTCTGCCTTGGCCTCTGTTCCTGAAAATCGGCTACCTGCATCTGGCATCGGTTACCCGCACTCAGTCCAGATTTTGGCGTAAACACATGCCCCCAATTTTGGGATAAAATAGTTTTATTCCAAAATTAGCATTGACTCTCGACTCAGCCCACTCTTGAGCCAAAATTGCAGCCTCCCGCTCATCGCTTCGAACTCCGACGGTGAACTGAAACCCTAGCTTCGAAAAAATCCTCTGTTGCATCTCCGACCTCGATTCGCCGTTTTCAAGAAATCCGCAAGCAATGGCGACTCCTTCCGAGATTCCTGAGGTATGAATCTTGCCAACCTGTCTTTCATTCATGAATCTCCACTCGATTGGTCACACCTATCATCCATCTGTCTCAGGATCTAAAAAATGAAATCTTGATTCCGCTGAGGGATGCTCCGACCGCTTTCTTCCTGGGCTCGATGGGCGACTCCAACCCCGTGGAATTCATCAATCAAGAGACCAACCAAATCCCTTTTAGAGGCCCGCTAGTGGATGCATCTTCATGGTCTAGGCAGACCTTCAGGAATTGGCCAAGCATGCCTAGCGGATAGAGAAATTGGTTCCGCCGCATCTCAGAAAGGAAAAGGGGAGACTGGGAGCTGCGCAATCTGAGCCAGTGCCTTGACCTTTCTCTGTGTGATATGAAAAAGAACGAACCCCTCTTGATCGCTGCAAGTTACTTTTTGTCTAATTCTTTGAATGCCTTTATATTTGGAGATGGGCCAATGAGCATCACCTTGGGTGACATCCATATGCTAACTGGCCTTCAAATCACCGAGTCTTTCCAACTATGGGATCTTCTTTCAGGTGGCAAAAAGAAGTTCCCCAAACTGAATGAGTACAAGGGCTGGACCGGCTACATCAAGACCCATCAGCAAACAACCTCCAGCATCAACGACAAGAAATACATAGCCTTCTTGATCTTGTGGCTGGAAAGGTTCATCTTCTGTGGTGCTTCCTTGGAGCCGGCCTATCTCTTCAAAGCCCTTGCAGAAAAATTAGCCCAAGGCAATTTAATCCCCTTTGGTAAAATATTGTTGGGATCTGCTTACAGATTAATGAACCGAGTTGCCAGTTATCTGCTAAAAGGGGAAAAGTACGGTGCATAATAGGTCCCTGGTGGTTGATTCAACTATGGCTCTACTTGTATTTGCACAAGATGGTCAGGCCAAACCTCAACAACCTCAATTACCCTTCTATCAACTATGCAGAAGAGGACAGCAACCAGATCACTAGGGGCTGTCATAATTTTGGAGAAGCTGCCTCAGCCATCACTATTAACATGAACCGAGGAAACTTACTTGAGAAACTCTATAGAGGCTTGCGACCAGACACCTTGATTTGGTTCCCATATGCAGATGATGATGAATTCCCAATGCCCTATACCTTTAGGTTCAGTACAGGATGTTCTGATGCTGGAGCTACTGAAATCTTCAATGTCATCATAAAGCCCTGCACACTGCCAGTTGACTTTAAGCATCTTCGCAGCACCAGCAGTACTGAGCCCAGCTGGCCTTCATATGAATTCTATCACCCCAACGTTGCAGCAAGACAACTGGGCTTCGGCTAACTGCCCCCCAAGCTTCCATTTCTACACCTTCTGAGGCCCAGAGATGAAATCACCGAGATTCTAGAAGTCGACAAGGTCTTCTTATTGGGAGCAGACTTGCTAGTTCATACTGTAGAGCATTGGAGCCAAATTTCAATGTCTCATGAGACCTTTGATCACTGGTGGCAACAATGCCATGTTCACCTTTTCTGTCAAGGGATCCATGATAGATGTAGAGCCCTGGACCCAAGCTTCAACTCTACCTCAGCAGTAAGCATTTTAACCGATTCCATTCAAACCGGCTGCACATTGTGTTCTAACTTTTGTTAATACAGGACCCAGAATCCAACCCACCAGAATAGATCAACTATTATCCTTCTTGCCCAACTGCCAGGCTAGGCTCTCAGGCTCCATCCTTAAAGAAGATGATGAAGGCCCCTGCCAGTATGACAACTGCCCTAGCTTAAAAAAGAAAGGCTTTATCAAGTCTCCAGAAGACTACCACCAAGAAGAGATCCAAAAGGAAGCCTGCCCAGGTACTTGAATGTCTTGAAATACTCTCTGCATCACTTACTCAGCATACCTGACTGAATCGGCTATACAATAGGTGAGCATTCAGTCGATCCAGGCACCTTCTGAAAATATTCAGGCCGAAATCCTCCCAGAAACTACAAGTCATCAAGATATTGCTGGAGGCTTTCCGGGAATGGATGAAAACATTACTATCCAGCAAGAAAGAGCAGGAACTCAGGTATCAATCAAGCTTATAAACATACAATCCCACTTCTCTGAATATTTCTGATTCTTTCTAAAAAAATGCAGCCGAACAACCCTCCTTCGTGGAACCAACTTGAGGAAGAAACCACACCATCTCCTGAACACCTAGGTAATTCTTCGGCTGTTAGCACCATCATGCTTTCTCTTCTTTTACTCTTTCCATTCTCTTCTTTTACTCTTTCCATTCGCTGTAGAAACACATATTGCGACTACTTTTGCTTTTGGGAAGGGAACGACCACAACAGAACAACCGGGCACTTCATCGGCTTTTCCTTTTCCAAGCTCCCTTCAGGTGAAGCACTTATCCTCCTAATCGATCCAAAGTCTTTATGTCATCACCATTTTAATATGTGAACCCAGGCGCTGCAGCCTTCCTCCCCCAGCTACTCCTTCGACCTGGAGGAATGCTGTGACAAAAATGAACTGAGCTCCAGGCCTTCATCACTACCAGAGCCAGACCTTAAGAAACGACTGAGCGAGCTTCTTCCTCAGCTGGAGGTGGCCCTGACTGACCTGGCCAAGCACCCTGAACCTATTGATCAGGTTATTGAACTAATTCAGCAACAGACGTGTCTGACCATCCTCAGCTCCCTACCACAATTTGTCAAATTCAAGAGGGCTGCTCCAGGGATCAAGACTTCCCATGAAAACTTGACCAAGCTTGAGCAACTAACGAACAACAGGCTGACCAACAAATAAAAAGCCAGCAAGTCAGCCGATCAAGTAAAATTACTGAAAGCCACAATTAACTCGGCCGAGTCAGAGCTAGACACTTTGAAGATCAGACGTGAGCAGCTGATAAAGGAGCTGGCAGAGGTCAACGTGGCCATTACTCAGCGTGAAATCTCCATATCAACGAGCACCGTTGATTTGGCCACGAAGAAGAAGGAGGTCAGCGCCAGGGTCATTGAGGGCCAACAAATAAAACAGCGCCTGAACATCCTGAAGTCAGCAGCCAATGAGGACCAGGAACTGCTACAGACCGGCTATGTTCTTCTTACTGAATGTATCACCATTGTCTGGTCCCTTCTGTGCTTGTAATCCTACACTTACTCTGTATACCTGAATGATCATGTAATGCATTTTGGCCAGACTGAAAAAATCGGCCTCCTCTTTTGTTCTGTCTCGGAATCGGCTTCTCATAGCCTGATCCTTAATACTGTCACTGGCACGAACGAATCGGCTGTTTTAAACAATTCGCCCGAATAACCGATTCTGAACATCGGGCCCAAATAGCCGATTCAAGGCAACCGACCAAAATAGCCGATCAGTCCGTTCCACTGCCACGTCGGTTCTGGATTCAAGAAACGTGATTAAACTCCAGTATAAATTACGCCGTGTCGCCTCATCTCCCGAGGGGGAAACCGTCTTGGTGCCTCCGTCTTTATAAATAGACGCCTGGCCTGAGCGAGCAACCGCAAACACCCTAGCCTTTGCTCACCCGGCCTTTGCTCTTCGCTTCTTCTCCCCGAACAGAGAAAACAAATCTCCAAAACCAATCCCATGGCCGGCGACGGAGACCACGGCAAGCGACTAGCCTCGGGTTCCGCTGAAGGCGACAACTTCAGCCGGAGCCTAGGGGCCGTGGGTGAACATAGGCAACGTCTGCAAGCCTGGTTATGGTAAGACTACTGTTCACTTCTTGATACATCGATCCAATCTAATCTGACCACCAATGTCTTGCGCAGTGATGCAGGAGCCTCCGGTGCCGGAGTTTCGGGAACTGCTGCCGGGCCGTCTCAGGCCGCCCTTGCAGCCGCTGGAGCCACCCCCAGTGCAGGTGCTACCGCTGGCCCGTCTCACGGCCGTCATCGCTGGGTGACGCCCCGGCAGTTGGCCATTCATAGCAGGTAAATCAGTTTGCATCCATGACATTGATCTCTTTCGATTCTGATACATCTGCTTCTCTGCCATTTTCAGTCAGGCTCGCCTGATCCCTTTTCCCCCGGACGCGCCGATTGGCCCTGACTCCCGGGTTCGCCGGACTGCGCCTCTTCAGGACCCGCCTCAGGCTCTGGCTCTGAGCGCTGGATCCGATTCGGGGTCCTCTGCAGACTCTGACAGGTCCTACACCACCACCGACGGTCGCCACTTCCACCATCAAATTGTGGAATATCGTAACCTCTATTCAGGGGCTACGAAGGAGAATTGCTGGCTACAGGGCGTCAACGAAGCCCAAGCCGCAGCCCTTGCCGCTGCCGAGGCCGAGGTGACCAGGGTGCAAGCCCAGCTCGCCGAATCAGACGCCGCAGTGACAGGTGATCATGTCTTGAAACTGCTTCGTGTTGTACTGATGGCCACCCTTGCGCTGACCTTTCCTGTTCTTGCAGCCCTGACCGCACAGCTGGAGGAGCTGCGCGTCGCCGCCGAGACCGCCGCCAACGCCCGTGGCAACACGCAGGCAGAACGGCTCTTGGATGTTCACCACCGCGTCCGCCAGGTAGCCATGGCCGGCGTTCGTCACGGCGCCACCGGGGCTCTCACGGCCGCACGCCTCCGCTCTGGCATAGCCTTGTAGGCCATCGAGCCCGGGTTTCCGGAGGGCCAGGACATGGAGGTGGCCAGCGCCCAACTGGTGAACTTCTTCCCTCACGCCGACGAGGTGGCGGCCGTCACCGACGCCTAGGACATCATAGATAGAGCTACTCATAATCCAAATTAGAATGTAATAGAGCTCCTCTGTAAACACGAAGCAGAAATAAAAAAAATGCATTGATAATCATCAATTTGTCTTTATTATTTTTATTTTTTGTTCTAAAGGCGATGCAATTACATCGGCTGTTACACCCCATCGAGGGCATTTCGTTTTTTGTGCTAAAGGCGATTCTTTTCGTAGAATCGGCTGCAAGAGCCAGATCTTACATCGATCGGCTATCATCCCCCAACTGGGATACTGGGATAGTACTTCTTCAGGTACTTGCCGTTGATCACTCTGGCAAATCTCCTTCCTTCCATATCCTCGAGTATATAGACATTGCCAGGCGCACATTCAATAATCCGATACGGGCCTTCCCAATTTAGCGACCACTTGCCGAATCGGCTATCTTTGGTTCCGATGGGTAGGATAGTCTTCCACACCAGCTCCGATTCGGCAAAGCTCTTTCCTCTTACTTTAGTGTTGTAATACCTAGCCACCCGTATCTTATTGGCTTCGATGCACTCCAAGGCCTTGAGCTGAAGACAATGTAGATCTTCCAGACTATCCATCATGATATCCTTGTACTCACCGGCTGTAAGCTCATTCTGTAACTCGACACGCCGTGTTTCGGACTGAATTTCCCAAGGAAGAACAGCAACGTTCCCATAGACCAACTCATAGGGCGTGGCTTTAGTTGATCCATACTGAGCCATTCGGTATGCCCACAAAGCTTCACTAAGCGTCAAGTACCACCTCCTGGGAGTCTGCTCAATCTTCTTCTTAATGATCTTGATTAAAATTTGATTTGACGCTTCAGCCTGACCATTGGCTTGAGCATAATAAGGTGACGAATTATAAACTTTAATGCCCATATCATCAGCAAAGGTCAAAAACTCATCCGAAGTGAACATCGTTCCTTGATCTGTCATGATAGTCTGCGGTATACCAAATCTGTAAATGATATATTCCTTTATAAATTCGACTACATCTCCGGATGTGGCGTTCTTCAAAGGAATCGCTTCTACCCACTTAGTAAAGTAGTCTATTGCAACCAAAATCCATTTGTGACCCTTACTGGACGGTGGATAGATTTGGCCGATCAGATCGATTCCCCAACCTCTGAACGGCCATGGCTTGATGATAGGATTCATAGCTGAGGCAGGAGACTTCTGCACATACCTGAATCTCTGGCACTCCTGGCAACCCTTGTAATACCTGAAACAATCTTCGAGCATTGTTGGCCAATAATAACCAGTCCTTCTGATAATCCATTTCATCTTAAGAGCCGATTGGTGAGCATCACATACTCCTTCATGAACCTCACTCATCAGCTTCATCGATTCTTCGGCCCCGAGGCATCTCAGCAGTACCCCCTCAACAGTCTTATAATACAACTGACCGTCTAGCAGCACATACTTGATGGCTTTGTACCTCAGCTTTCTACTAACTTTCTGTGAAGGATTTGCAAGGTACCTTGTTATCTCGCCCCGCCAGTCATCAGCTGATTGCTCAGTATTGAGGATTTCTTGCATCGATCTGTAACCCGAAGCACTCTGCGCTAGCCGATTAGCTTCCTGATTCTGAGCTCTGGGAACATGATATAGTGAAACTGCTAATAACCCTCTGATGAAAGCTTGGCACTGATCATAATAGCCTCGGAGTACGTCATCTTTACACTCAAATAGGCCGAGCAATTGGTTGATGACTAATTGTGAATCTCCAAAAACTTCAACTACGTCGGCCTTTGCTTCATGCAGAAGCTGAAACCCCTTCCAAATCGTCTCATACTCAGCCTGATTGTTTGTCACCGTAGGCCCGATCTGGAAAGCGTATTCAAACTGTTGACCTCGAGGTGATATCAGTATTACCCCAGCACCCCCGCCTTGCTTGCAAGATGATCCATCAAAGAACATAGTCCACGGCGCCACATTAACTATACTGACGGCACCCTCACGATGTTGGGTGATGAAATCGGCTATTGCCTGACCTTTGACTGCCTTAGCCGATTCAAACCTCAAGTAGAACTCAGAGAGAGCCAAGATCCATTTCCCAATCCGCCCGTTCAGGATAGGCATTGACAACATATGCTTGATCACATCAGCCTTGGAAACTACCACACATTCGGCCGATAGCAAATAATGTCTCAGCTTAGTGCACGAGTAGAATAAGCATAAGCACAACTTCTCTGTTGGTGTGTATCTTGTCTCAGGATCCAAAAGCCTTCCGCTCAGATAGAAAACTGCCCTCTCTTTTCCTTCAAATTCCTGAAAAACGACCGATCCAACTGTATGGTCTTCGACCGTCACGTATAGCTTGAATGGCTTACCTGCCTGTGGCGGCACCAGAACAGGTGGAGACTTCATATACTGCTTGATTTCATCGAAAGGTTTTTGCTGTACGTCACCCCATTTGAACTCCTGAGTATCTTTCAGCTTCAATAATGGCGAGAACGGTAGCACCTTCTCGGACAGATTGGCAATGAAATTTCTAATGAAATTGATCTTGCCAAGTAAAGACTGCAATTCCTTCTTGTTAGTTGGCGGCACAAGCTGATCGATGACCTTCCTCCTTTTGCTGCCAACCTCGATTCCCTTGCACTGTACCATGAAACCCAGAAACTCGCCAGCCGATACCCCGAAAGCGCATTTATTAGGATTCATCTTCAAGCCATGCTTCCGAGTGCACTCCAGTGTAGCCTTCAAATCGACTAAGTGTTCCTTGTAACTTCTGGACTTCACAACTACATCATCGATGTAAATTTCTACAATCTTGCCGATCAGTCCTGATTTTGGCGTAAACACTGAGTAAATAATGTAAATGGTATTCCAGAGATAGAATATAGAGACTCACTAATGTAGTAAGACAATCTCGAGATTCGGCTAAAGTAAGGGAAACCTATGTAATTACTAAATACAAAGCCTACAGCCTACGCCACATTACATATCTTCATCTATAGCATAATCAACTCAGAAAACATCATAAGGAGCATCATCTAATGAGGATATTAAGACACAAGGGTCACCTCCTTCGCGACCGCGCTCTGCTAGTCCTACGTACGGGGGTGGACTACAGAGGAACTAACACAGATGTCACCTACGCGGACTACCGCACGACCCGGCACGTCAGGGTGCCACCGTAGGTACACAATATATCTAGACACCACGTCTACATAATGCATACCACCTAACTCACTCGAGTACTGAATTAGGCGCTTTACAATCATACGACAATAATCATCACCAATCATAACTATATCGAATATGCAACCAGAATAAACTAAGAACTGAATAAGTAGCAATATATTAAAATAAAGCAAAGTCACAATGAGATACAAGATAATATTACCGATCTCCAGACGAACAGATCTGGAGTCTCGAGCGTAGCGCCCAACTCTACTTGAACCTTACTAGACGCCTAAACTATGAACTTGAAGAACTAGAGCCCTATTTCTAATCTCTGGAAACCCTAACTTCTGTCTACTCTTGACGAATGAAGCAGGAGGAATGAATTGGTGCTCTGGGAGGGGGGTCTGCCCCTTTATTTATAGCCCGATGGGATGAACGTGCGCCGTGGGATCAAACCGACTTGAACAATGGGCCCAGATGACTCCAGAGAGGCGGTGCAAGAAGACTCCAGAAGGTGGGATGAAACCCTAGCAGGGGGCGCCAACCGGCCCCACCTTGGTGGGTCTTGGGCCCCGGTGCTTCGGGTGTGTTCTGGATCCTTCTAACTTGCTGATGAAGTATGTTTCCGTCGCGATCAAGTTTCGTGGTAATTATGCTCTTTAATCCTTCTTTTAAGCCTTTCTGGAATAATCCCTGGAAAATACACAATTGACCAAAACTCGTGGAATTTGTCAGAAATAACCCCTATACTTCTAGTATTGATCTTCCCTTGGCATTAGTTGATGGTATAAAATTGGTACTTAACGACCGTCAACAATAACCCCAAACTAAGTCTTTGCTAGTCCCTTAGCAAAGTTGACTTGAAATAATTTATTCAGGGTTCCATAAAAATGTATAACTCCCAACAAATACTTAAATATTTAAACAGAAATTCTTTTCCGGATTGAAATTCATTAATCCACCTTTCAAACTTATTCTTATTCTTTTCAATCGTGGGGATTTTAAACTAAGTTTTGGGTAATTGAGAGATAGAATAATCAAGCAAGCACTAAGTCTTTCATCCTTTGTCTCAAACATTGCTCCAGATTTTTTTAAATAAGTATATAATTTTTATTTAGGAAATAATGAGAGCCTACTAATAAGATTGCAGAGGACTACTAAGCTATACATCATGATTGAATGTGTGATTACGATTAAATTTTATTTTTTTGAACTCCTATGCATTATCCTCTGTTTTCTGTCTTTCTAAAGAGTGTGGGTTATCTCCCCAGCGGATACTTTTTGTACCCATTTTTTTCTCTCAGGCGGGTGCCTTTGCACCCATTGTTTTTCTCTCCTTTTTTGGCACATACCTTTTTGATATGACATCTTTTAGGCTCATACTTCTCTAGTATGGCATCTTTAATTTTTATAACCCACACTCTCTATTAGACTTCTAAGAGAGAGATTTGTGCATAGCGTGAAAACTTTTTGTGCATGTGAATTCAATCATGAATGCGTAATAGAATAGTCTACTTAAATCATATTAGTAGAATAAATTATTATATTTGTTTTAACTTTGATTTTTGAAATGTTTGGAGCTTAGGTGTCACTTAGGATGAAATAAATAGCAACTCAAACCTTCTTATATCATATCCATTAATTACTTAGAAAAGCTTATGCTACCCACTGATATCAAGTTTCGTAATAAATTTTCATGGTAGATAAACTTCATGCAATTCGTAGGAGAATTTAAATTTAAATAATAAGTAATTGCAGGAAATTATATTTAAACAATTTAAATATATTTTTGATTTTTCTCTAGTTTCAAGTTCTAATTTTTCTAAAGACAAACTGAATGCGAAATTTAAAACAGACTTAATTATACAATCTATTTTTTGGATTTTCATTTTTAAGAAAGCAGAAATTTAATACAATAACTAAAGGAAGTGGTAAATAAATTTTTATTTGGTTTTCTTGTTATTTTTAGCAATATTGAAATTGATATAATTAAAGACTGAATTAAATACTGAAATAAAAAGCATATATAAAGGTGAGAGATACTCAACTAGCAGGGATCTCCCTAAGCTAGATGTTGCTCATTAATGTGGTGGAGGTGGCGGCGGGTATCCCATCTGATGTATCAAATACTCTAATCCGCTCTGCGTCTACGGCTATCCCTGATATATCTGATCCAGTCGTTGGTCCGTGCTGTGCTGCCATTGTTCATGCTGGTAGAACCTATCGTCGACCTGCTGCTGCCTCTGCTCATGCTATTGCAGTGTGTCGCTTATTGCATTTTGCCCCTGTTCAATGTTAGTGAGACACATAGATAAAGCTGGAAAATCGTTAGCGGTAGCCGAAAAGTGCTGCTCAGGCAGCCGATAGTAATTATCTTTTGGTGGTGCGTGAAACGGATATGGTCCACCAGCGGTGAAATCCGTGTTCTCGCGTGTAGAAAAAGATGCTCGTCCTCTCTGAAAATCTGTTGCTCCCCAACCTGCTGCTGCTGCTGCCGCCGATGAAGATTCTCCTTTCTGAAATGTGGGATGTTCTTCCCATCCTGTATGTGCAGTCCATTGCTGGCGTGGCTCCTGCGTCGATACCTGTTCACCAAAATTGACATAGTGGGAATAACCTGGCCTAGATGGTGCTGGGTCAGCTCCATTGAAATTAACTCTTGGCGCCCTGCTGATGCGCGCGGACGGACACCTGCCAATATTAGCTCTAACAGCTAGAAAAACAAAATTCTAGACAGAATACATTCCTAACTCTCTGTCTGGCAGTTCGTACTCATTGTCATAATTTTTATAAATCATAACTATTTTATTATTTCGGCGTTTGAGCATGTGAGCACGAAAGAAAAAAATCATAACCAATAATTCTGCAGGCATCAGAAATATAAACAAGTGAAGCATTCGATAATAAACCTAGCCCTGCAGCTAAACAAGTAATTCAGGAAATAAAAGAAATACTGCACTTTCTTAAGGAAGGGACAGTTCTCCAATAATTTAACATCATTTTTACAGGTGACGCTTTCCTCTTTTTAGTCATGATATATAACAAATGTAGCTCATCCTGTTTAATAGTATTTAACTCTTCTCTAGGAAAGAATGTAAAAGCTAAACATTTAAGCATAAATCTCAGTGTGGGATGATGAACTTCTTCAGTAGTATATGTTTGTTTTCTCTCAGATTTCTTTGCAGTGATACTCTCCCAAAAATCATCTTTATCAAAGTCTTGAAGAGTTTCAGAAATATTGACCACACATTGATTATTGAATCCCAATGCTAAACTAAGAGTTTTCCAAGAGAGGGTGAAAGGTTTATTAAACATTTTAAATTAACCTCATCATCATCAAAGTCTAGGGTGCTAATAAATTCTATAGTGAGTGACTTGCTACCCTGCTCATTAATTTGCCATGCATTTTCCCATCCAACATTTCTAAAAAGAAGCTCAAACTCAGAATTCATTCCGGTTTCATGGAGCAAAGTGGCATAAAAAATCGGAGTATGTGTGAATTCCTTGTTTTTAACCACATTTAAAATTTCTCTCTGGGGTCTAGTTGATAATGAAATTTGAGTTATGCTTATGAGTTCATACCTCTCTTTCGGTTGGGAAGAGGATGATGGGTCATATGTGAAGGGTGATGGAGGATCGATATTCATGTCGGAGCCGACGAATGATGGCACTTGTGATGACGATTGGCTTCTTGTTGTGCGGCGTGAGAGGGCTCTTCCAAGGGATCGAATGGCACCTTTCATTTTATTGCTCATCTTGCCTGTAAAATGAAGAACACGAAGAACACGGCAAGAACGAACAAGAACACAAGAATGAAATAAGAACAAGCAAGAATAAGAGGAGAGAAGGAATTAAAGTGGTGATCTCTCTTCTAGGTCTTCTTGTTAATCTTCTTCTCTACCCTTTTCTTTGCTTAAACTTGAATCAAATGATAGAATTATGGAAGTTTTAAGTCACGAGCCGCAAAACAACTTGGCTACCCGCTCTCTGGAGTGTGTGTGAGTGTGTGAATGAGTGAGAGAGAGGAGAGGCAGAGAAATGGAGGAGGGGCGCCGGTCGGCGTGGCCTTGGGACCGGCTGGCCCCACCTTGTGTCATTTGGCTCTCTCCTTTAGCTAGTGTCGACATTGCCTAGATGCTCTTCCTAATGCATGTGAGTTGGTTCCTTTCTCTGATGAATGTATGAGTGGAGAGTAGTACATAGATGAATGGAGTTTGGATGGTAGTGGTTGACGATAATGCATGATGTGACTTGATGTGATGATGGTGGGTCCCAAATGTTTCCCATATTTATACCGTATAATGACACAAGAATGAAAAACTAAATTACTTTTATGAATCTATGAAAAATTAGAATTCTAATGATGGTCTTTTTATAATTTTCTGCCACCACAGCAAATTTCATTGACGAAGGTTTAACACTCCGTTAGTAATAATCACATGGGGCTTAAGCTTTAATCATGCTATGCTTATTTTTAGTTCTTTTTAATAATGCAATTTATGAGAAGGTAAATATGCAAATTTCAATGCAAGGATTAAATTACCGATAACTACCGAGTTACCTCTCGGCGATGGTTCGGGGTTTCTGAGTCCGCCGATCCGGACTTCTCCAGTTGAATTATTCTTCATGATTCATCTCCGGAGTCGAAGATGTTGTTGCATTTTATTCTTCATGACACTTCAATGTTTGGCATTGCTCCAGTCTTGGTTTGAATGTGAATCGCTCTTTTTGACCATTGATGGTGAATGTGATCTCGCCAGCTCTAACGTTGATGGTTGCATTTGCAGTGTTTAGGAATGGTCGCCCGAGGATGAGGGGTATCTTCCTCTCTTCCTGCATGTCAAGTATTACAAAATCTACAGGAATGAAAAAGTTGCGGATTTTTACCGGAATATTCTCTGCGATTCCTGCGGGATAGCGAACCGATTGGTCAGCTAATTGCAAACACATCGTGGTTGATGTGAGCGTAGAATAGTTGAGTTTATCGAAGACGGTCTTGAGCATGACGCTGACACTTGCTCCAAGATCACATAAAGCATTCTCGAACATTTGGTCTCCTATTGAACAATCAATAGTGGGACACCATGGATCCTTCTTCTTAGTAGGAGAAGAACTCGGAATTGCCTCACTACACTCTTCCGTTAGCTTGACAACTTCAGTACAAGGTAATGGTCCTTTGTTGTTGAGGATGGATCGAAGATACTTCGCGTATGTAGGTACCTGCATGCATCTAACAACGGAATATTGACATATAACTTCTGAATTACCTCTACAAACTTACCAAATTGATCATCTGTTTTAGCTCTTCCTCTTCTACGTGGAAACGGTAGGTGGGTTGTATCATGAAAATCTTGAGTTAATTCTTGATCTTATGGTTCAACTGGTGGTGAAGGTGGTATAACTTCTTCTTCTCTGTTGTCCTTCTCAATTTCGTCTTCTACCTGCACTAAATGTGGGGGTCTATGTGCCCCTTTTGGGTAAGGTGGATCACGTGTAGACTTACCTCCTCTAGTAGATATTCCTTTTATTTGCTCATGGTTAGTGGTAAACAAAGTAGAAGATAATTGTGATATTTGTAATTCTATCTTTTTATTAAATAATATTTGATCTTTAACAGCAGAAGAGAAATTATCCAATTTAGAATTAATTCCTTCTAAAACTTTATCATTAAAAGCAAGCTTCTTATAAATACTTTCATTAATTCTAGCTTGTTCTAATCTTAATTCTCTCAAGGGTGGTTGTCTTTGATTTTGAAAAATTAGAATTGACCTGGTACTTACCTTGACTGGTTGACTGAGGTTGATTCCATCCTTACTTCTGAGAAGTAGACTTGATGACTGTACTAATATCTTCTGAGGGATTTGCAAACTCAGTTTCTAAAGATCCTTCATATTGATTCTGGGAATTGAATGCATCTTGAATAGCTTGACGATCTCTTTTATGATTGGCTCTTTGCTCTAACCAGTTCAACAGTGCATCCATCTTGGTTGACAGTGCACACAATTCCTCTGAAATTTCTTCACTCTTATGGCATGTTTGAGTGTTGTTTGTCCAATTCTGATTTTCTGCTATCTTTGCCATAATATCTTCAGCTGTTTTAGGGGTGAGTGACATAAATGATCCTTCAGCAGTGGCATCTAGTTGCTCATGTGTCCTTTGAGTTAGTCCATGATAAAATGTTTGCATGAGCAACCACTTTTCCATTCCATGATGGGGACAATCTGATATGTAATCTTGAAAACGCTCCCAGGCTTCTAAAATAGATTCACCTTTCCGCTGACAAAATTATGAAATCTTTCCTCGTAGGGCATTGGTTTTGCCTACTGGGAAAAACTTTTCTAGGAAAGCTTTTGAACATTCTACCCATGTCTTGACTCGATCTTTATTCTGATAAAACCACTGCTTCGCCTTTCCCTCCAATGAGAACGGAAACAAACGAAGTAGCACGACGTCTTGAGGAATGCCTTTGATGTTGTTGGTGTTGCCAATCTCCAGAAAATTCTGCAAATGGACACTTGCATCTTCATCTTTCTTTTTAGTAAATGTGATAGTTTGCACCATTTTGATGAGGCTTGGCTTGATCTCGTAATCATGATCTCCAATGTTGAAAGTTGGCCCAACGCGAATATTCTCAGTGCTTGGGGCAAAGAATTCACGTAGAGTCTTCTCAGCCATGGCTTCACAAAATAATGTAAGACCCTTCTTCAATGTGCAGACCTATAATAACCCATAACTCTAGTGCTTTAGCGATAAATAAGTCAATGATAAATGGTAAATGATAACTGAGTAAATGAGGTAAATGGTATTCCAGAGATAGAATATAGAGACTCACTAATGTAGTAAGACAATCTCGAGATTAGGCTAAAGTAAAGGAAACCTATGTAATTACTAAATACAAAGCCTACAGCCTACGCCACATTACACATCTTCATCTATAGCATAATCAACTCAGAAAACATCATAAGGAGCATCATCTAATGAGGATATTAAGACACAAGGGTCACCTCATTCGCGACCGCGCTCTGCTGGTCCTACGTACGGGGGGTGGACTACAGAGGAACCAACGCAGCTGTCACCTACGCGGACTACCACACGACCCGGCACGTCAGGGTGCCACCGTAGGTACACAATATATCTAGACACCACGTCTACATAGTGTATACCACCTAACTCACTCGAATACTGAATTAGGTGCTTTACGATCATACGACAATAATCATCACAATCACAACTATATCGAATATGCAATTAGAATAAACTAAGAACTGAATAAGTAGCAATATATTAAAATAAAGTAAAGTCATAATGAGATACAAGATAATATTACCGATCTCCAGACGAACGGATCTGGAATCCCGAGCGTAGCGCCCAACTCTACTTAAACCTTGCTAGACACCTAAACTATGAACTTGAAGAATTAGAGCCCTATTTCTAATCTCTAGAAACCCTAACTTCTATCTACTCTTGACGAATGAAGCAGGAGGAATGAATTGGTGCTCTGGGAGGGGTCTGCCCCTTTATTTATAGCCCGGTGGGATGAACGTGCGTCGTGGGATCAAACCGACTTGAACAAAGGACCCAGATGACTCCAGAGAGGCGGTGGAAGAAGGCTCCAGAAGGTGGGCCGAAACCCTAGCAGGGGGCGCCAGCCGGCCCCACCCTGGTGGGTCTCGGGCCCCGGTGCTTCGGGTGTGTTCTGGATCCTTCTAACTTGCTGATGAAGTATGTTTCCGTCGTGATCAAGTTTTGTGGTAATTAGGCTCTTTAATCCTTCTTTTAAGCCTTTCTGGAATAATCCCTGAAAAATACACAATTCACCAAAACTCGTGGAATTTGTCAGTAATAACCCCTATGCTTCTAGTATTGATCTTTCCTTCGCATTAGTTGACGGTATAAAATTGGTACTTAACGACCGTCAACAATGACTGATGATACTTATAGAGATGATGATGACAAGGAGGAGTTGGTAAACAAGAAGAAGAAAGAGAAGAATGAAGACTCCAAGGATAAGAATAAGAAGAGTGTGGCATTCATAGCCACATCATCATCAAAAGGCAAGGGCAAAGCAATAATTGAGTCAAGTGAAGATCCATCAAGCACAAGTGAGAGTGATGAAGAGATGGCTCTTCTAGTGAGAAGATTTGGAAAATTCATGAAGAAGGGCTACCGGGCAAGAAGAAATAAAAATTCAAAGAAGTTTGATGGGCCAAGAAGATGTTTCAATTGTGGAAGCAAAGATCACTTGGTGGCCGATTGCCCACATTCTAGTGATGATGAGCACAAGGGCAAGAAGAAGAACAAATATCAGAAGAAGGTGAAGAAAGAAAAGAAAGAGTCATCTCACAAGAAGAAGAAGAACTACTCTCATGTGGCAACATGGGATAGTGATGCATCTTCAAGTGATGAAGAAAGTGATGATGACAAGAAGAGCAAGAAGAAGGCACATGCAAGCATCACTATTCATGACAAGCCTTCTATCTTTGACACTCATTCATGCTTCATGGCCAAGGGCTCAAAGGTATCATCAGAAAGTGACTCTAGTGATGATGACCTTACCAAGGAAGAATTAATTGACATGCTTGATGATGTTCGTATTCACTTTGATTCACTTAGAAAGGAATGTAAAGGGTTGCGCAAGGATAAACAATCCCTTGAGCAAGAACTTGATGAGCTTAGAGCATCTTATGAGAGTCTAAGGGAAGACCATAAGAAGCATCAAAAGTATCACACTAATCTTGATGAAGCTCATTCCTCTCTTGTGACTCAAAATGAGGACTTGCAAAGTCAAATTAAAAAGAAGAAAACTAAAACTTACAACATTGGTGTGAGTGTGTGACTTGTGATATATCTTCTGAACCTACTATTGTTGCCACCATTAACCCTTCTTGTAGCACTTCCACTTCTACCTCACCCACCAGTGATCCCTCACTAATGGATGAGAACAATAACCTAAAGGAGGAGGTTAAAAAGCTCAATCACTCCTTAGTTAAGGCTTATGGTGGTGAGGACAGCTTGCTTATGTGCTTGGGTAGCCAAAGAGCATCTCTCCACAAAGAGGGATTGGGCTATATCCCCAAGAAAGGCAAGACCGCCTTTGCTCCTCACAAGAATTGTTTTGTGAAGAGAAATAGCCGGTATTGCACAAAATGCAAGAAAGTTGGTCATTTAGATCAAGATTGCAAAAGCAAGAAATCCAATGCATATGTATCCTCAATTAAATTTGATTATTGCTACATTCTCACTAAGGGCTCAAGTGGTGTGAAGGCTAAGTTTGTTGGTACATCCATGTTGGGTCCAAAGAAGAAGGCCATTTAGGTACCAAAAAGCTTAGTCACTAACCTCTAAGGACCCAAGCAACATTGGGTACCTAAAAAGAATTGATCTCTTTTTATAGGTCAATTACAAAGCTGGAGGAAGGCATCGGGTTTGGGTTGGTTATGGCATAGAAGGCTTGGTCATGTTGGGATGAAACAATTGAACAAACTAGTGAAGCATGATCTAGTTAGAGGCTTCAAAGATGTCACTTTTGAGAAAGATAAGATTTGTACCTCATGTCAAGCCGGCAAACAAGTTCGAAACACACATCCTATGAAGAGCGTGATGAGTACTAGTAAAGCTTTTGAGCTCTTACATATGGATTTGTTTGGACCAACCACATATGCTAGCATTGGTGGAAAGAAATATGAATTTGTAATTATGGATGATTACACTAGATACACATGGGTATTCTTTCTAGTTGACAAGAGTGATGTTTATGATCTATTCATGTATTTTGTCAAGAGAAGCCAAAATGAGTTTGAAACAACCATCAAGAAAGTTAGAAGTGACAATGGTAGTGAATTCAAGAACACTATGATTGATGAGTTGTGTGATGAGTATGGCATTGGACATCAATTCTCACCCAAGTATACACCACAATCAAATGGCATTTTTGAAAGGAAGAATAGAAGCTTGATTGATATGGCAAGATCAATGCTAAGTGAATATAATGTTAGTCATTCTTTTTAGGCCGAGGCTATCAACACCGCTTGCTACTACATCATCCAGTTATATTGTCATGGTATGCTTGCAAAGACTCCATATGAGCTATTGAATGGTAGAAAGCCCAACATTGCATATTTTTGGGTTTTCGGTTACAAATGCTACATTCTCAATAAAGGCAAAAGATTGAGCAAGTTTAAAAAGAAATGTGTTGAAGGTTTCTTACATGGCTATTCAACCACAAGCAAGGCATATAGAGTCTGGAATTTGGCTAGTGGTACTCTTGAGGTGGTGCATGAAGTTGAATTTGATGAAACCCAAGGCTCTCAAGATGAAGTTAAAAATCTTAGTGGTGTGAGAGGCTGTGATAGAACCGCCTTAATCATAGGGTCCATGTGCACCGTCATTGTCCCTAAGGACCCATGATCAGTCTGCATGAGTTCCCCTTGACCTAGGTGGCCTGTCGGGTTCCCTAGGAAACCCTAACTTCCCCGAGGATCTCATTGTAAGGGCCTTGCAAGTATTACAACCGTTTACACAAATAATATACATCAGAGTGAAGAGTGCGAAAGTATTACATAACCATAGGTTTACAAATATAGATTACATTAGCCCGAACCAGAGTTTCGTAGTGGATAAGCGATGTACAACTATACCCTTGCCCAAGGGTTATATCATACACACATTCTTGATCATGCGCGATCCGTCAACCAACACGGTCCCAAGCCGAACTGTACACTCGGCTCACCTGCAACAAGGGTTAACAAACCCTGAGTACTGGGGTACTCCGCAAGACTTACCTGACTAAGAAAAAGGAATGAGACCCAGGAATGCAGGCTGAGGGGGAATCAAGGTAAGGCTTGAGCAAGAGTCAAAGAGCTTTGCGGAAAAGCATTACTATCCTATTTCAATATTTTAACTCAATCTTATTCTAATCATAATCCATAATTCCAAATTCATTCTCATGTGTCATCATACTTTCAAATTCTTAATTATTCTCAAAAACACCTAGTTCCGAACCACTTTCAGTTGTAGGTCAAAGGATCAAGTCTCCATATCCGAGGAGCAACGACGATTCGAGTCGATTAGTACCCAGCTGGGGATCCCTATCCACACTGCATATGTAGCACTTAACTTGCATATACCAACTCCGGCTACCACGGCTTTTCTACCCCTAAACCAGTCCTGCGCCACCCGAGAACACAGTACTCCTCTCCTCTCCAGGCACGCCGGCCACGAGGGTACACGCTGCTCTCGCCATCTCTCCACTCCCAGTGCGTGGTTGTCGGTTCAAGTAGTAGAGCCACCGGAGTCAGAGCTTTCTGTAGTATGTGGCTAGTTGCAAAGTCTCGATCACAGCAGGCCTACAACGAACAGTCCCTAATCCATTTTTTCGTCGGAGACATTGCATTGGGACTCCAACCCAAGTACAAGTAACCACACGGTTTTCAAATTCCTTTTTCCGCCGGTGGTCAAGCATTGGGACTCTAACCCAAATTCACAACCACCGAGCAAGAAAATCCCTTCTCGTCGGTGACAATGAACTGATCCGGTGCATAGCCACTGAACGAGAATATACCAATTCCCTTTTTCATGAATTAATCGATAGCATATATATCACCATAGCTCAAAATAGCATTTAATGCAAATCTAATTAATTCAAGCAGGGCTAAGCATTTTCAAACATTTTATTTTTAAGATGGGTTCCAGGTATTTTAGTGGTCAAGGTTGGTAATGCAGCAATTGGGTTATCAATCAACTCCAATCAACTTAATGCAATAGATTAACTCAAGTTATAAATATTTTTCAAATCACAAGGAGAGGGCTGAATGCACCGGGGCTTGCCTGTGTTGCAGGTCTGTCACTTCTGCTAGAAAACCAGAGAAACCCACTTGACTTCTCCTTACGAATAATTCTTCCGTCGGGAGCAATCAAGAAATTCTTCCGAGAACCCGATCTCTACACATAAAATAATGATACATGCTTGCATGGTGCGGAATGACATGAATGGAAAATGTAGATCAAACATTTAATTACCAACCTTGAGTACAACTTTCCTTCACAGTAAAGTTGCAAAACATTTCTCATAAGGTAAAAGAGTGTTTTCGCATTTCGTTTTTATTAACCATTTTAACAGTCATAGAAAGCCGCTGCACAGCTTTACTATCCCTACCTTGTGACGATATTATTTTTGTCCAGGATCACCACAGTGAAGGATCCATGGTCTTCAACCAATCCAAAAACACACAAGTCTGCAATGATTAGAGTTTCTACTTATTTTATTATTCAATTTATTAAGCAGTTATTTAACAAATAAGCAAACTACTTCCATTTGACCCCAAACTTTTCTAATAGATAGTTCTTACCCTAAAATAGTGCCCCATTAAATTTCATGATTTTTGGATCAATATACAATTTACTAAAATTCCTCAAAGTTGCCTTTATCATTTAATAGACACAATTTTAGTCCACGCAGAAAGTATTGGAAACCATTTTATATATTTTTCCTGCATTCTACACATCACAGAGAGTATGCACAAAAATTTTCATCATTTTTAGTGCTATAGATTTATTTCTACAAAAATAACAAGCTAGGGAACTATTCATATGCTCAGGAAATTGGAAAACAAGTTTTAATTCGCGAGAAAAAGAAAACTCCAATCCGGCCCGAGTTGGCCCAACTCGGCAGGCCGGCCCACACGATCCCACGCGCTCCCTCAGTGCGCCCGCGCACAACTGGGCCGACCCAGCTGCCCGGCTGAGTGGCCCAATGCAGCCCTCCCCGCTCGGCCGACGGCACCGCTCGCGCGCGCACGGCCCCGACCACAGCGGCTTGCCAGTGACGACAGCTCCGGCGAGGCCAAACACTCCGGCAACTCGTCTGTGACTTGACGCATCGGTTTGTGTGCTCGGTTGGGCATATTAGGGTTCGGCTCGAGCTCCTCCGTGGCCATGGCGGCCCGGATAGCTCGGACGATGGCGGCGAATCGCGTTCCGGCTACTAGAGTGTGGTAAAGCTGGCAATAGGGGCCGGGAAAGGTTCGGGGTGCTCACCGCAGTTCGTTGCGCGCACGAGTTGGAGCAGAAACGGACCGAGGAGGTACGGCGTCGAGGTTAGGACTTACGGCGGCGGTGCTCCGGCGACGTAAGCGTCGTTCCAGCGTTTCTGGGGTAATAGAGATAAATCGATCGAGCCTATGAGCATATAGGGAAGAGATAAGCACAAGAACGAGCAACACGTCGAGCCAAGACTTGCCGAAGTGCTTGGGCCACCCGAACAGTCCACGGCGGCGCCTTCGCCGTGCGCGGAGAAGATGATCACGAGCGACCGATTCCGGTGGCGAGAACAGGCACAAACAGGCTCACACAACGTAAGGAAAAGATGATTCTTTCTGCGAGATGGAGAGGATGGAGGTGCAATACACGCTGCGAATTTAGAGGTGGACTGGAACTCATCGGCGGCGAGGTAAAGAAGAGGAAGAAGAAAAACAGGGCGGCGGTGGTGAGGTTTATATTGCGGGGGTGCACTCGGGACATGGCCCGGGGTCCCCACGAAGGAGTTAAAGCCGGCGACGTGCGACCCGGCAGCAAGGACAGCGAAACCGCACGGCGGCAAGCCGGCCCCCACGCGCGAGCAAGGTAGGGAGGGGCGATGCCCTGTAGCTGCACAGTACTCCCACCCTAGTGTTCCCCTTTTAAATACCAAATTACCCTGGATTTCATGTAGCAACTTGAGAAGTTCCCTTAATAAGAGTTGTAGAAAATTTCTTGCTGAACAACTTTGGTTTTTAAACAAAATTCAAATTTTGAATGGATTTTGATTAATTCAAAAGGGGGTAAAAGTTCAATTTGAAATTCATTTCAAATTCAATCAAATTCTCTGGATTTTCCTCAATAACTTGAAAATATAAAAAAATAAAAGTTGTTCTACTTGACAAACCCTACGACTTTTATTAAAAGAGTTTTGTCAGATTCCTGATAGTTTTTAAAATAGCATTTCAAATTTAAATCCTAAAACAATCCTTAGGGTTTAATTTGAAATTTCAATGTATAAGTTCAAAATCCCCAAATATAAAAGTTGTTCAACTTGAAAAGCCCTACAACTTTTATTAAAGGTGTTTGCCCAAATTCTTAATATTTTTTGAAAGGGTATTTTAAATTTGAATACACAAACACTAATTGGGGTTTAATTCAAATTTTCACTGGTAAACTTCAAAATCTTCAAAAATGAAAGTTGTTCCATTTTGAAAGGTCTACAACTTTTATTAAGGAACTATCACCAGATTCTTGCTAGTTTCTGAATGTGTATTTCAAATTTTAAACTTTAAAGTATAGATTAGAGTTTTATTTGAACTTCTTTTTAATAACTTCAAAATTTCTCCAAATAGAAGTTGCTCAACTTTTAAGTATTTACAAATTTGGTTTAAGGCCCAACACTTGATTCTATTTAGTTTTTGATTTAGGGTTTCGGGACTATTTAGGGTTTTATAAATCATTTTCTTCTGAATTTTTGATTTGTTTTTAAATTAAATTTTCACACAAGTACTTAGATAATCAAATCACTCTAGATCACCTATGCACAATCACATGTAGTAACAATAAAATAAATTTTATTTTAATAAATGCACAGTAACAAGATTTTATGCGGGATGATGTGCAGGTAATCATGATGACATGGCAAGTTTTAGTGGCAGTAACATCAGGGGTGTTACAGAGGCAATGACTTGTCAAATGCAATGAAAGATATGGATATTGGTGATATTAGCCCGAGGCAAGTCAATGATGATGAAGATGATGGGGCTATCCATACAAGTGTGCAAGTTGAAAATGAAGCAAGTGCAAGTGATTCACAAGTTCAATCTCAAGTGCAAGATCAACAAGCTAGTTCATCTCAATCCAATGATCAAGTTCCTATTCTCCAACTGGTCTCTATTGCAAGGGATCATCCTTTGGATCAAATCATTGGTCGTATTCAAAGTGGAGTTCAAACAAGAGCAAGGCTAGCTCAAATTTGTGAGCATTTCTCATTCGTGTCATCCATAGAGCCAACCAAGATTGAGGAAGCATTGCAAGATGTTGATTGGGTTAATGCCATGCATGAAGAGCTCAACAATTTCACAAGAAATCAAGTTTGGGAGCTAGTGGAAAGATCAAAGAAACACGATGTGATTGGAACCAAATGGGTCTTTAGAATCAAGCAAGATCAAGATGGCATTGTGATAAGAAACAAGGCTAGATTGGTTGCACAAGGTTATACTCAAGTAGAAGGGCTTGACTTTGGAGACATCTATGCACCTGTTGATAGATTGGAGGCAATTAGAATCTTGTTAGCCTATGCTTGTGCCCACAACATCAAATTATATCAAATGGATGTCAAAAGTGCTTTTCTCAATGGATACATCAATGAGTTAGTATATGTGGACCAACCTCTCGGATTTTGAAGATGTGAATAAGTCCAACCATGTGTACAAGTTAAAGAAGGCATTGTATGGTTTGAAGCAAGCACCTAGAGCATGGTATGAGAGATTGAGAGATTTCATACTGTTTAAAGGGTTCAAAATGGGAAAGGTTGATACTACTCTCTTCACTAAGAAGCTTGGCAATGATTTGTTTGTGTTGCAAATATATGTGGATGATATCATATTTGGATCAACAAATCAAGATTTTTGTGAAGAATTTGGTAATATGATGGCAAGTGAGTTTGAAATGTTCATGATTGGTGAACTTAGCCACTTCCTTTGTCTTCAAGTGAAGCAAATAAAGAATGGTACATTTGTGAGTCAAGGCAAGTACATAAGGGACATGGTGAAGAAATTTGGATTGGAATTTACAAAACCAATGAGTACACCAATGGCAACAAATGGTCATTTTGATTTGGATGATAGTGGCAAAATGGTAGATCAAAAGCTATATAGATCAATGATTGGAAATCTCCTTTATGTGACCGCATCTCGACCGGGTGTCATGTTTAGTGTGTGCATGTGTGCAAGATTCCAAGCCTCACTAAGATAAAGTCATTTGAAAGCCGCAAAGAGAATATTGAGGTATTTGAAGGACACACAAGATGTTGGGTTATGGTATCCTAAGGGGTCCCACTTTGAGCTTATTGGATATTCGGACTCCGACTATGCCGGTTGCAAATTAGATAGAAAGAGCACTAGTGGAACTTGTCAATTGCTTAGAAGGTCTCTTGTATCTTGGTCATCAAAGAAGCAAAATAGTGTTGCTCTCTTAACGGCCAAAGCGGAGTATATTAGTGGCAGAACTTGTTGTGCACAACTCCTTTGGATGAAGGCAACTTCGAGTGATTTTGGATTGAAATACAAGAAAGTGCCTTTGCTATGTGACAATGAGAGTGCTATCAAGCTAACCAACAACCCTGTACAACATTTAAGAACAAAACACATTGACATAAGGCATCACTTCATTAGAGATCACCAAATCAAAGGGGAAATTACAACTGAAAGTGTTGGCACCGAAGATCAATTAGCGGATATCTTTACCAAGCCACTTGATGAGTCAAGATTTTGCAAGTTGAGAAGTGAGCTAAACATACTAGACTACTCCAACATGAAGTGAAAAACATCCCACATTATATGACATGCCTCTCCTTCAACTAAAGCAAGGTAAAATTGATTGACATGGCATTCATACTTTGTTTCGGACTTGTTTAGTGCATATAGACATGAAATGCATCTTATAGGCTCATTCATGGAAAATCAAATGTTTTGATGTATATATGGTACCACTATTGTTTTATATGCTTGGATTACCTAGTGGTAGCATATGACATATTGATGGGCTTGTAAACCTAGGCTAGTAAACCTAGTGTAAATTAACATGGTCAAGATAACCCTACTAGTGAGGTGTGAAGAAGCTTGTCCTTGGATCAAACTTAGTTACATATTCTAGGCAAGTGATCTAGATTGAACCAAAGTGAAAATGAACTAAACCCCTTTAATTGACTTGATACTCCCATAACTTGCACCATTTTTGGTGATTGTTGACAAAGGGGGAGAAGAAAGTCACAAAGATAAGAAAGGAAAGCAGTCAATTAAAAATTTGAAAGCACACAAGTAGGGGGAGCAAGCTCATGAATAAGTTGTTGCATTTGTGTGTGCATTAACATATGAATTATTGCATTGTCAAACTTCAATTCCCATGACCTGTTTGCTTGGTGTAATGCTTAGAAATAGGTTTGGATGGTGTTTGACAAACTAGCATGCATAGGACTTACTTTTCCTATAAAGTACCTCTCTTGCTTAAATGTTGATCTCACGAGGTATTTTGAGTTTATGATGCATGACTAGTGAACAATGGTGCTAAGGATGGTATATTTAGGCAACTCCGATGGTATCACGCTTCAAAGGCCCATTCTATATACCTTAGCATCATTTGGTAGTGGTAGCTCACCCAAAACTTCAAATCCATGCATATGTGAAAAATTGAACCAAACACAAGGAATCACATATGTAGGGGAGCTAATACTACCAGAGTGCAAACTTGTTTTCATTTCATATCCTTGTGAAGGTTGTCATCAATTACCAAAAAAAAGGGAGATTGAAAGCCCATGTTTGGTTTTAGGTAATTGATGAAACCTAGTTTACTAATGTTTTATTCTAAGTGTTTCATGAGAATAATTAGCAAAAGTCAAGATGGAGCAAAGGACCGGATTGGAGAAGGCCACAAGTGAAGGGCATTGACAGCATCCATGCAAATGTTATAAGTCCATCATTAAAGGTGTCCACAAGCTTCATCAAGGGATGAAAAGGAAGATGGAGAAAAGGTAGGAGCTCAAGGCAAAGGTATAACCAATTAGAGCTCTTTTGCTTTTGGTGATCAAGACCCTATAGAGAGAGTGATCACATTTAGGATAGATAGACGTACTATCAAGAGAGAAGAAATCGTTTGTGAAATACGGTTATCAAAGTGCCACTAGTTGTTCATATTTGTTGCATGTGCATGTAGATGCTAGTGACACTAACAAAACCTGTGGAAAACTCTTTGAAAAATGCTAACACACGTGCACTAAAGTGAGAGACACTTTGGGTTGTTAGCACCTTTGGAAACGGGGTAGTCGGTTAGTCCAATGGTCCGAGCGTCCGATGGTGGGTAGTTGGCACGAAGAAGTAGCCATTGTGATCTAACGTTCGACTTCAAATGGCTAGGAACACGTGGCTAACATCTAGAGCATCAGACCGTGGACAATGGTCCGAGGGTGTCGCGCGCGAGCGTCTGACGGTTCCGTCCGCTGCCACGCAGAGAGGCATAACGGCTAGGTTTGAGTGAGGAGAGTATTTATAGCTGGTTTGCTGGTTTGTGCTCTCTCTCTCTCTCTCGGCCATTCTTATCACTCCTGCTAACTAGGGCCTCTCTCACACTTTCCACTTGATTGAGATCATCTTTTAGTGAGATTGGAGAGCATCAAGTGCATTGCTTGAGTGTGTTCATCTAGAGGCACTTGGTGATTGTCTTTTGCAGCGGATTCTTTTGTTACTCTTGGAGTTTGCCGACTCCTAGACGGCTTGGAGCTGCAAGGATCGTTGAGGGGAGTTGGTGATTGTCTCCGCCTCCGATCGGTGAAGTTGTAAGGAGTTCTTGAGCCTTCCCTGCGGGAGATCACAATTGGCTACTCTAGTGGATTGTGCGTAGCTTGTGGATCCTCATCTTGTGTTGGTTGTGCGGCACCCTTGAGAAGGGTTTGGCGTGTGATGCCAATTAGCGCGTGAACCTCCAAATGGGTGTATCGCTACAACGAGGACGTAGCTTGCCGGCAAGTAAGTGAACCTCGGTAAAAATCATTGTGTCCATCTCTTGCCGAGGATTTCTTGTGTATTGTGATTGATCATATTGGTATTCACCTTCTCTTCACTGGCGGTATAAAATTCACCCCCTCTACTCTTTACATTTGTGCAATCACTTTTGTGTAGCTCTCTTTTAGTTGCTCACCTCGGAGTAGAGTAAATAAGGACTTAGCTTCTTGTGTGTGATCTTAGAGACATTAGCCTAGAACGGTTAGGTGGCTTGCATCACTTTGAGTAGGCTAGCGCAAAATTCGCTTCGCCGTTTTATTTACAAACCGCTTGTCTTAAGTGTTGTTTGTAGAATTTTTATAGGCTATTCACCCCCTCTAGCCATTTAGGATGTTTCAAGTGGTATCAGAGCCAGGTTCCGTTGATTTGAGGCTTAACAACCTACGGTGTAAAAATGGCTCAACTCAACATTCACATCAACAACACCAAGAAGCCACCCCAATTTGATGGCACAAATTATGCATATTGGAAGAGCAAGATGACATCTCATATCAAGTCAATCAATAGAGAGGTGTGGAAGGTTGTGGAGACCAAGATTGAGATTGCCAATGCGGCCAACCCCACAACCGCCGAAGAAAGATTACTTCAATTGAATGACATTGCTGTTTGTGCCATTCATGAGGCTCTAGATGAGATGGTGTTTGAGCAAGTCAAAGACATTGAGAGTGCTCATGAAGCTTGGAAGAAGCTAGAAGAATCATATGGGGGCACCAAGGGTGTGAAGACCGCAAGAGCATACATTTTGAAGGACAAGTTTGCTAGTTTCAAGATGAAGGATAATGAGAGTGTGCCGGAGATGTTGCATAGATTGCAGGTTATTGTGAATGATCTCAAGGCGGTGGATGAAGAAGTGAAGGATAGTGACTTCTCCATGAAGTTCTTGAAGAGCTTGCCCAAGAGGTTTGCCACATTGATCACGGTTTTGGTGAAGACTACCTTGAGTGAGTTGACACCAAACCAAGTGCTAGCAGAGGAGATGACCGATGATGCTTACAGAGATGATGATAACAAGGAGGAGTTGGTAAACAAGAAGAAGAAAGAGAAGGATGAAGACTCCAAATATGAGAAGAAGAAGAGTGTGGCATTCAAAGCCACATCATCATCAAAAGGCAAGGGCAAAGCAACAATTGAGTCAAGTGAAGATCCATCAAGCACAAGTGAGAGTGATGAAGAGATGGCTCTTCTAGTGAGAAGATTTGGGAAATTCATGAAGAAGAAGGGCTGCCGGGCAAGAAGAAAGAAAAATTCAAAGAAGTTTGATGGGCCAAGAAGATGCTTCAATTGTGGAAGCAAAGATCACTTGGTGGCCGATTGCCGACATTCTAGTGATGATGAGCACAAGGGCAAGAAGAAGAAAAAATATGAGAAGAAAGAGAAGAAAGAAAAGAAAGAGTCATCTCACAAGAAGAAGAAGAAGAACTACTCTCATGTGGAAACATGGGATAGTAATGCATCTTCAAGTGATGAAGAAAGTGATGATGACAAGAAGAGCAAGAAGAAGGCACATGCAAGCATCACTATTCATGACAAGCCTTCTATCTTCGACACTCCCTCATGCTTCATGGCCAAGAGCTCAAAGGTATCATCAGAAAGTGACTCTATTGATGATGACCTCACTAAGGAAGAATTAATTGACATGCTTGATGATGCTCCTATTCACTTTGATTCACTTAGAAAGGAATGCAAAGGCTTGCGCAAGGATAAACAATCCCCTGAGCAAGAACTTGATGAGCTTAGAGCATCTTATGAGAGTCTAAGGGAAGACCATAAGAAGCTTCAAAAGTCTCACACTAAGCTTGATGAAGCTCATTCCTCTCTTGTGACTCAAAATGAGGACTTGCAAAGTCAAATTAAAAAGAAGAAAACTAAAACTTGCAACATAGGTGTGAGTGTGTGACTTGTGATATATCTTGGGAACCTATTGTTGTTGCCACCACTAACCCTTCTTATAGCACTTCCACTTCTACCTCACCCACTAGTGATTCCTCACGAATGGATGAGAACAAGAACCTATAGGAGGAGGTTAAAAAGCTCAATCACTCCTTAGCTAAGGTTTATGGTGGTGAGGACAGCTTGCTTATGTGCTTGGGTAGCCAAAGAGCATCTCTCCACAAAGAGGGATTGGGCTATATCCCCAAGAAAGGAAAGACCGCCTTTGCTCCTCACAAGACTTGTTTTATGAATAAAAATGGCCGGTATTGCACAAAATGCAAGAAAGTTGGTCATTTAGATCAAGATTGCAAAAGCAAGAAATCCAATGCATATGTATCCTCAATTAAATTTGATTATTGCTACATGCTCACTAAGGGCTCAAGTGGTGTGAAGGCTAAGTTTGTTGGTACATCCATGTTGGGTCCAAAGAAGAAGGCCATTTAGGTACCAAAAAGTTTAGTCACTAACCTCTAAGGACCCAAGCAACATTGGGTACCTAAAAAGAATTGATCTCTTTTTATAGGTCAATTACAAAGCTGGAGGAAGGCATTGGGTGCTTGATAGTGGATGCACACAACATATGACTGGGGATTCTAGTACGTTTGGTTCTCTCAACATAAGTGCAAATAGTAGTTATGATGCAATTACATTTGGTGATAACAAGAAAGGCAAAGTGAAAGGACTTGGTAAGATTGCAATATCTAATGACATGTCCATCTCAAATGTGTTGCTAGTTGAAAGTTTGAACTTCAATTTGCTCTCGGTTGCACAACTTTGTGATCTCGGTTTCAAGTGCATATTTGGGGTTGATGATGTTGAAATTATTAGTGTTGATGGCTCAAATTTGATATTTAAAGGATTTAGATATGACAACCTATATCTTGTGGATTTCAATGCTAGTGAAACTCAATTGTCAACATGTTTGATCTCAAAGTCAAGTTTGGGTTGGTTATGACATAGAAGGCTTGGTCATGTTGGGATGAAACAATTGAACAAACTAGTGAAGCATGATCTAGTTAGAGGCTTGAAAGATGTCACTCTTGAGAAAGATAAGCTTTGTAGCTCATGTCAAGCCGGCAAACAAGTTGGAAACACACATCCTAAGAAGAGCGTGACGAGTAGTAGTAAAGATTTTGAGCTCTTGCATATGGATTTGTTTAGACCAACCACATATGCTAGCGTCGAACGCTAACCCAGTAGAGCGTCGGACCATTGCTTGCGTCCGACGGCTAACTTAGCGTTGTGCAGTTTCAGAGCGTCGAACGCTCAGTTTGTGGGCGTCGAACCATTGGTTCATGGTCCGACAGTGCGGCGTGGCGAGTTCACGTTCTGACTGTGTACGCCGCGAGCTTTGTTCAGGGCGTCGGACGCTGAGCATTAGTCCGACGCTGAGCCTCGGACAGGGTCCGACGTGTCTTCCTTGTTTTAGTTACTTTCTGGAAGCGTCGGACGCTGCTGCAGTTTAGTCCGACGGTAAGCGTCGGACGCCGTCCAACGGTGTTTCACACTCTCGGGAACTCTCTGGAACGTCAAACAGTGGCGTCAGTTAGTCCAACGGTCCGAGCGTCCGACGGTGGACAGTTGGTGCGAAGAAGTAGCCGTTGTGATCCAACATTCGACTTCAAATGGCTAGGGACACATGGCTAACATCTAGAGCGTCGGACCATGGACGATGGTCTGACGGTGTCACATGCAGGCGTCCGACAGTTCCGTCCGACGCCACGCAGAGAGGCATAACGCCTAGGTTTGAGTGAGGGGAGTATTTATAACTGGTTTGCTGGTTTGTGCTCTCTCTCTCTTGGCCATTCTTATCACTCCTGCTAACTAGGGAGCCTCTCTACTCCTCTCTCACACTTTCCACTTGATTGAGATCATCTTTTAATGAGATTAGAGAGAATCAAGTGCATTGCTTGAGTGTGTTCATCTAGAGGCACTTGGTGATTGTCTTTTGCAGCGGATTCTCTTGTTACTCTCGGAGTTTGCCGACTCCTAGATGGCTTGGAGCTGCAAGGATCGTTGAGGAGAGTTGGTGATTGTCTCCGCCTCCGATCGGTGAAGTTGTAAGGGGTTCTTAAGCCTTCCCCATTGGAGATCGCAATTGGCTAATCTAGTGGATTGTACGTAGCTTGTGGATCCCCATCTTATGTTGGTTGTACGGCACCCTTAAGAAGGGTTTGGCGTGTGATGCCAATTAGCGCGTGAACCTCTAAGTGGGTGTATCGCTACAACGAGGACATAGCTTGCCGGCAAGCAAGTGAATCTCGGTAAAAATCATTGTGTCCATCTCTTGCCAAGGATTTCTTGTGTATTGTGATTGATCATATTGGTATTCATCTTCTCTTTACCGACGGTATAAAATGCACCCCCTCTACTCTTTACATTTGTGCAATCACTTTTGTGTAGCTCTCTTTTGTAGTTGCTCACTTAGGAGTAGAGTAAAGTAGAGACTTAGCTTCTTGTGTGTGATCTTAGAGACATTAGCCTAGAACGGTTAGGTGGCTTGCATCACTTTGAGTAGGCTAGCGCAAAATTCATTTCGCCGTTTTATTTACTAACCGCTTGTCTTAAGTGTTGTTTGTAGAATTTTTATAGGCTATTCACCCCCCTCTATCCATTTAGGACCTTTCACATGGGAAGGACCTTTCATCATCGCCGTGGTGCTGTGACCCGGAACATACAAGCTAGCAAACGAGAAGGGCGAGGCCTACAACAATGTTTGGAACATCGAACAGCTACGTCGCTTCTATCCTCAAGATTCCAAGCATTGTACATTCTGTAAAATCTTGAGATCAATAAAAGACTCGTCCTCTCTTTTGCGAAAGATTTTAAGATTTTTATTCGAGCCCACCCTCGGGAGCGGGTGAGCTCATAACCTACCGCGCAAGCAAAAGTGAGGCTCGGCCCTTGTTGACACTTCTTAGCGCAACCACCAGAGACAGGGTGTTAGGCTATCTCTGATAACGGCGCCAGAAGTGCCCTGAGGGTATTTCTTATGTCTATTGGATAATTCCGCAAGCGCACAGAATATACCGCTGTAGCACTTCACCCGGGAGTATTCCAAGGTATTGTTATTTATTTTTATCCCAAGGGAAAGCGGTTGCTAGGAATAATTAATAAAAAGAGAGAGATCCTTAAGTCTATACCAACTAGTGGTAGGGGGGTAAATCGATAAATAGAGGAAAGGGTAATGACACCAACACACAACAAGTATTAAGATAACTAAAAGATAACTAGTAGAGTATAGGTAGGTGGGAGGACAACGAGTGAGTAAAAGACTCCTATGACACTTACTTTACTCTTATAACTTATCCTATCAAATAGATGACTTATACCAAGATAGTACCTTACCACCGGTGTGCAGGGGGTAGTGCGAGACAATAGAGGACAAAACCTCTACCCGAAGCGCCTACACTCTTATGGGAGCCTACCTTTTAAGAACTTGCCTAAAATACGTGGAGGGATACTAAGACTAGACAGGGCTGTCACCACCTGCTAGCACCCACAAACAATCCGTGCGACAAGCGGTAATCAAAGGCAAGATCTAGTCTAAGCACCACGCTTACACTAAGTCTCACTATTCTAGCTGCGTACCAACAACTAGAACACCCTATGACAGGCGATGAACTAACACACGTTGAGTTGGGACAAGATCACTATCAAGTATAAGACAAGTATAGAATAGGACAAGACACAACAATACTATAAAGAATAGTAAAGACTAAGTAAGAACTTAGTGAAGTGAAGTAAAGATTACATATATTGATAAAGAGAAAGTCTTACAGAAGGAAAGGAACAAGAGCTATACCAGACTCTCCAGCAGACGACTCCGAAGACTCCGAGCGCAGCTCAACTCGACTCTAACTCCCACACTATACTAATACTACTACTAAAGAGTAGAACTCTAGCTTGCTCCTTGAGTTGTATGGTGTATGGTGTGTATTGAAGAGGAGTGGGCAGCCTCTATTTATAGTGGAGAGTGGAGGGATGCCACGTCAGCGATCCGTGTGCTCCTCAACTCTCCACCCTTGGATCCACCGCCTTGTAACCGCCATAAGATGGACGGCTGTGGCAATTTGAGCACATGGGAACCATGCTTGGAGTCGGTGGAGGCCAACCGACCTAGCTGGGCACCAGGGGGGTTCGGCCGACCCCCCTATGACTAGTGGGCCTAGCCAGGATCTTCTAGAAGCTGTCCCCACTAGTCAGGGAGTGTGCAGGAGGCTTGGGCCCACTTTCTATGGTTCGGCCGACCCACCCCTGGTAGGCTGGCCCCACCAGCGTGGTCCCCATCTATCATAGACTCTCCCCATATATTGTTTCTGTCTTGGTTGCTTCGTTTAATGCCTCAATCCGTGTGCCTTTGATCTCCACCGTTGAATGAAAGCACAGGTTGATCTGATGGATGAAATAACTTGGTTGGAGTGTCACACGGATCCTGTCATGTCACCAGAGCCAGGTGGGCCCCATGGGTAGTTCGGCCGACCCATGGGTGGGCCCCCCTTGGCTCTGGTCTCCTCCATTTGATGTTGTATGCAATATGTTGAAAGGTGGTGGCCTGGGGCAACATATCATGGTTCGGCCGAACCATGTAGTTAGCCCCTAGCTACTCACTTTTGCACTGATTTAGTGTTTCCTGCAATCACAAGCTAAGAGTACATGTGGAACTAGTTGTTGATAAAATATGCTCATGATATGTTTATCTTCCCTTGAATCCGAGGCCTGTTGATGGTGTTTAAATGTGGAATTTTAGGGTATATCCACCGTCAACAAGATCCTCCAAGTTTAACCTTTGCTCGTCCCGAGCAAATAATTAAACTTAGCCTCGGTGGATCAGGAGTTGCTACAATATTCATGTTTCAATAATACCATGTGTACAACTAAATACTTCTCTTTTGAATGGAAAAATTGGCTATAGAAATTCACCCATTTTACCTTAGTCCTTTATGGGGCTAATGACTTTCCCTTTGCCTTAGGTGGTTAAGAGACAGAACAGTTTAACTTGAGCACTACTTTTCTCATTCTTTGCAAGTTTCATACTGGAGGTTTTAGCAATGTTTTACAAAAGACAACTTAATGTTCCTCATATGGTTCTCTCATGTCGCTCGAATGGTGTATGATTCCTTACCAAGGCATAAAGTAAATGTGGCCTTCTCCTTATCATCCTACTTCTAAACATGGTTTATGTGGAGTTTAAGGTAGGAATGACAGAATATAACATACTTACTTTGCATATGTTGTAGAGTCAAAGCTTGGATCCAAAGAGAGAAGTGTCATGCCCTTAGATCAAGATGTGCAAGTGTGTGGACAATTATGGAATATAATGCTCCTCTATTTGAATTGTATCTCTCTCTAATAAATTTTAGAGACATGGCTATCATTTTTCTTTTATTTATGAGCCTAGACTTGCTCAAATCTTTTTCTTTTCTTTTCCATGGACTTTCTTGTGTCCATCTTTCTTTCTTTTTATTTTCATTTTGCATAGCCTTTTGTCTCTACTACCATAATGACTAAGAGAGATTTTCTATGTCTTTAACACATGGAGCATTTATTTAGTGGAAATGAAAGGCATGTGATTGCGTACTTCCAGTGTAGAAGCAGCATGTATATATGGTATGTACGTGATCTTGATCTTGGGAGCATAATAAGACTCTCAATAAGGGTCAACAAGACTTGACAACACTCAATACAAAGCAAGTAGCTTAAGTGGAGGGTTTTAGACATGTATAACATATATGACTGTGGTAGGAATTTTTCACCATTGAGGAACAATAAGGTTTTGTTTGATTTAGAAATAAATCTCTAGTAATCTTACATGCTTAGAACAATATTATAGTTTCACTATATCATATCTCAAAACAACTTAGACTTAGTTCTAGCATTTAGCATCCATAAAGTTTTTAGGTTCATGATGATTTAAATGAGCCAAGTGATCCATACTCAAAGAAATACTAAGTTGTAAACTAGGCATTAAAGAAACATTAACAGAGCAACTATTCATCATTTCCATGAGGAGGATAAATATCCATGAAACATATGGGAATAAGGGAAATATTTTTTATATTTTTATCTTATGCATTTTTTTAAATGCAATAAATTAAAATAATGTAAATAGATAGGATAGTATACTTAACTTGGTGAGGCAGAGGATCTCCCCCAAGCTTGTCCTTTTGCTCATTGTGGTGGCGGGTAGTATTGGAACCATCCCGCCCAGCGTTGTGCTTCTTCGTCTTGGATAGCTTGCAATAGTTGAGCATTTTGTTGTGCCATATTCAAGGTTGCATCTAGCTCAACTTGCATTGCGCCCATGTCATTGATGAGTTGGTCCATTTCCGATCCTTGGCTTCGACGACCCCTCACCCGTGTGGACGGACGGGGAGTGCGCACTCTTGGAGTGCACTGCTGAGGCCGTTCTGTGGACCTTGAAATGTCCATGGAACTTGCCTCATCGCCTTCTTCTTCATATCTCCCTGCAGCTCGTGATGTGCCGCCTTGCTCAAATTGAGCGGCTTGTGACATGCTCCTTGTCACCCTTCTTGGTCCTGCAACATTTTGGCTTCTCGTCTCTCGGTCCCAATTTATGGTTAGCGTGCGCAGCGCATACAACCGACGCCTCTCACAAGGGAGAGAGATTTCGGCTGTATGGTCGGGATAAATCATTTTTATATCACCATTTTCATCTCTTTTTAGGACTTGAGTACTTATGAAGAAATCTTCGGTTACAACATCTCTAGGAGAGGCAATGTATTCAAAGTAATGTTTTCCATCTAGCAAGTCCATTGTTTCCGCAATGCGAGTGATAAAAGAAGTGAAGAATATGGGCTCGCTTCTATGGAAAATACCAAGCCAAAAGTGCACTAACATTTTAGCAGGTGAAACTTTTATTTTCCTTGTCATGGCATAGAGCAGTCTTAATTCATCATTGTAAAGAACTTGCACATTAGAGCCAGGAAGAAAAGTTATAGCCATCCAGTATCGGATCAAGCGCAAATTAGGATTATGAATTTCATCGGTTTTAGGGTCAGAGCAATCATTAGATCCTGTTATAGCTTTTCAAAATTCAGCTTTATCAAATCTTCTTGTTGCATTGACAAGATTTAGATGACAGTCATTATCAAAACCAAGTGCCATGCTAAAAACTCCCCATGTTAAATTATAGTCTTGGTTAAACATGCGAAAGTAGACATTATTTTTAGTGGCTTGTAAAGAGCATAGAAATTTAATGGTGAGTTTTTCTATTCCAAGTTCATGCATTTCCCAAAAACTTCCCCAACCGATTGTATTGAAAATAGTATTGAATTCCGCGGTCATACCTGTGCTGTCCAAAAGGACAGGGTCGATGATGCCGGTATGTTCATACCATCGGTGTCGGATGGAGGTGTACCTTTGGTACTCTCCTTGATTTAGCATGAGGCCGCTCTCGGGGTCGAACGTCCTCTCAGAAGGCACTCCGAAGCTTCTTCTTGGTGGAGCTTCTCTTCCTTCATCTTCATCATGGCGGGGTCGTCGGGAGGAACTCCCTACGACACTCTTGGCCTTCTTGAGTGCGGAGGAGAACTTCTTCATCCTGCAACAATAAGCTAACACAAGAACACACTACGACAGCAGGAATTAGCGTTAGCGTTAGCTATTCCACTGTTAGTAGTCCTTGCGGTGTATGGCTACCTCCACAAACAAGATTTTGAGAGCAAAGATGAGAGTGGGACAAGCTTCTACTACTACAATATTTTTGGGTTTTTGGTTGAGTGGCTAAACTTAAGCTAAACTTGAGAAAGATCTTGCTCAAATGGAGAGAAGAAGGGAGATTGTGTGCTCGGCAGAAATCAGCTGGTTTGAGTGTGAATTTGAGCACACATTGGAAGGGTATTTATAGGGGGAGAAGGGCTGGTGGCCAGGCCACTAGGCCCAGTTCGGCCGACCCCCCATGGTCTGGTTTTTGTTGCTTTCTCCCTTGGACATGGAATCTAGGTGATTTCAAATTCAAATTTGCCGACAGGGCTTTATTGATGGGTCGGCCGAACCAATAATCGCAGGATCAGAGTTGCTTTTGCCTTTGGACGGGGAATCCTTCAGAATTCAAATGCAACTCTGTAGAGTGGACCCAATTAGTGGGTCGGCCAAACCCTATTTTGCAGGCCCAGTGTTGCTTTTACATATGGACAGGGAATCTATTTGAATTCAAACTCCACTTTCTTGAAAGGAGCTAAATCTTGGTTCGGCCGAATTAGGGTTTGTCCCCTTTCAGCTTTAAACAGTGTGTCCAGGAATGTAGAGACTAGTGGTGGACCAAAAGTTTTGAAATTTTCAGAGATTCCCTTGTCTAGTGTTTTGTGAAGGTAAAAGGTGTATGAAAAAAGTGGGGACATGTTTAAAGTGATTCCCATGGACCATGGTAGCACTCATGCATGCCAAAGTGTCCACTTTTCAGAATTTGGATTGATGTGGGTGTTGGATTCTCTTTGAAGCATATGGGAATGGTCATGACAAAAGATAGATCGACCAAAATTCAAAAGGAGCTGGTGTTCAAATTTTGGGAACATGATCAGGACACCAGGCCAACACCACCAGAGGTGGGTGGGCCCCATGGTGGGGTCGGCCGACCCCACCTAGGTGGTCCCACCACCTCAGGTGTGAGCAGAACTGATCTTTTTCAACTTTTATTCATCTACTTATTTTATTTTATCGAAATAAATTGCCAAAATTAAACATGAAATGCAATGAAGAAAATTCAAAATTGAAATTGCAAGAATTAAATATGGGATAAATGCTGATTTGTCTTACCAGCAAGGGCTCCATGTTTTAGGTCCGTAGAGCAGGACCTCTCCAGTTCAGGTTCATTCTTCGGGTGCTTCAATCGGTCCTGGAGACGGAGACCGTAATGATCGCACCTCTTTCTTTCGCCATTCCTTCTTGGTTGATGCTTGTGATTCGGCAGAGTCAGCCTTGTTTATCACCTCAGCCTTACTTACCGGTTCGGCCTTTTTGGACCTTGGCGATTGATTCTTTCAGCGTGGTGCATATTGTGGCTTGTTTCTCCACAGATTCTTCCTTGCCTGTTGCATCGATTTATAGCCATTGAAAGGATATTTAATTCTCTTACCTGGGAGTTGGAAGTGGACTTGGCCGGATCCCACGTAGATGATGGCATTCACGGTGTTGAGGAACGGCCTTCCCAGAATGACGGGGACTTCGTCATCGGCCCCCATGTCAAGAATGATGAAGTCGGCGGGGTTGTACTCATCTTGAACTTTGATAAGGATGTCTCTTGCCAATCCCTCAGGGAACCGGATTGATTGATCGGCCATCTGCAATTTGACAAAAGTAGGGTACAAGGGTCCCCCTACCAAGTTCCCGTACATTACCTTGGACATGATGTTTACGCCGGATCCAAGGTCGCAGAAGGCGTTGTTGAAGGTGTGTGGCCCGATCTCGCAGGTGATGGTAGGATGGCCAGGGTCACTCTTCTTGGCCATGAATGGTGGATCAAGAAGATAACCCGGGTTTTGCCTAACCGGAGGCTTACCAAACCTCGTGGAAATTAACTTAACACCTTCAATTGGTTCCTCAGGTTTCCCAGGGATCTTACCTTGTTCAAATGATGGGACAGCTGCTGCTATTTGAGCTAATTGGGTTTCTAACATTTTATTAAAGCTCAATTGATTTTTCATAGCAGTGTTAAAGCTATCCATTTTCTCACTAAGATTTTCAAGAATCTTATCATTAGCCATTATTTTCTTGTTTATGCTATCATCAATTTTAGATTGGCCTAAGACAAGATCTTTAAGAGAAGGTTGATTACCATAAGAATTATTGAAATTATTGTTGTAACCATTACCTTGATTTCCTTGGTAGAAGGGGCGCGAGTTCCATCCTCCTTGTTGCTAGGGCCAATACCCATTGTTGTTGCTATTGTTGATGAAGCTCACTTCCTCCTTCGTCTCAGGACAGTTGTTGCCCGAATGATCTTCTCCACCACATACCTCGCACCATGGATCAGCTTCGATTGCTCGTGCGGTGGCAGTGGTCTAATGGCCTCTTGTTTCTTCTTGGAACTTTCCTCGATCTTTTTCATCAAGAGGTTCATTTTTGCTGAGAGCATGTCCACCTCATGAACGGTGTGCATACCCCTTTTCTTGGGCTGAAGGCGTTCCTCATTCCATCCTTAGTTGATAACCATTTTCTCAATGAGGTCCTTAGCATCCTTGACATTGTGTTGTAGGAATGCTCCTCTGGCTGCAGCATCAAGGTGACTACGGGCTAATCCAGTCAGCCCATGGTAGAAACCTTGAATTAGGAGCCATTCTTCAATCCCAAGATGAGGACAGGCACGAATGTACTCCTGGAGATGCTCCCATGCTTCGGGAATTGTCTCATCCGCTTGTTGTTGGAAGCTTGAAATTTTGCCACGGAGAGCACTTGTTTTGCCCACTGGGAAGAACTTCTTGAGAAAAGCGTTGGCACACTTCTCCCAGGTGGTGACTTCACTCTTTTTGGCATAGAACCATTGCTTTGCCTTCCCAAGCAGTGAGAATGCGAACAGGCGAAGACGGATGACGTCAGCCAAGACGTTCTTGATGGTGAAAGTCCCACACACCTCCAGAAAGTGCTGGAGATGAACATTGGCGTCTTCGTGTGGCTTTCCGCAGAATGGATTAGCTTGCACCATGTTGATGAGTGCAGGCTTGAGCTCAAAGGTAGCATCTCCAAAGTTGAGCTGCGGTCTGGTGGCAATGTTGTCAGTGGACGGCGCAGAGAACTCGGAGATGGTCTTTTGGGCCATAGCTTCCTCAGTTGATAATACGGAACCTCTTTCCTTAAACAGATTCAGGTTTGAGATGAACCTTTGAGGTGGAACCTGACGGGCGTCTAGTTCTTCTCAACAATTGCTCGGGATCTTCAATATAATTTGACGGCAATTGGAAACCGTTCATGCACTGTCTAGCTTCACGATAATGAGAAACACAGACAGGGGTAAGCCCCTAACACTAATCGATAACTAAATTGATAATAGACTCCGGATTCAAATTTTTTTATTAATATTCCTAGACTGATGCTTTCCCCGGCTACGGCGCCAGAAATGCTTGTTGACACTTCTTAGCGCAACCACCAGAGACAGGGTGTTAGGCTATCTCTGATAACGGCGCCAGAAGTGCCCTGAGGGTATTTCTTATGTCTATTGGATAATTCCGCAAGCGCACAGAATATACCGCTGTATCACTTCACCCGGGAGTATTCCAAGGTATCGTTATTTATTTTTATCCCAAGAGAAAGCGGTTGCTAGGAATAATTAATAAAAAGAGAGAGATCCGTAAGCCTATACCAACTTAGTACCAACTAGTGGTAGGGGGTAAATCGATAAATAGAGGAAAGGGTAATGACACCAACACACAACAAGTATTAAGATAACTAAAAGATAACTAGTAGAGTATAGGTAGGTGGGAGGACAACGAGTGAGTAAAAGACTCCTATGACACCTACTTTACTCTTATGACTTATCCTATCAAATAGATGACTTATACCAAGATAGTACCTTACTACCGGTGTGCAGGGGTTAGTGCGAGACAATAGAGGACAAAACCTCTACCCGAAGCGCCTACACTCTTATGGGAGCCTACCTTTTAAGAACTTGCCTAAAACACGTGGAGGGATACTAAGACTAGACAGGGCTATCACCACCTGCTAGCACCCACAAACAATCCGTGCGACAAGCGGTAATCAAAGGCAAGATCTACTCTAAGCACCATGCTTACACTAAGTCTCACTATTCTAGCTGCGTACCAACAACTAGAACACCCTATGACAAGCGATGAACTAACACACGTTGAGTTGGGACAAGATCACTATCAAGTATAAGACAAGTATAGAATAGGACAAGACACAACAATACTATAAAGAATAGAAAAGACTAAGTAAGAATTTAGTGAAGTAAAGTAAAGATTATATATATTGATAAAGAGAAAGTCTTACAGAAGGAAAGGTACAAGAGCTATACCAGACTCTCCAGCAGACGACTCCGGAGATTCCGAGCGCAGCTCAACTCGACTCTAACTCCCACACTAGACTAATACTACTACTAAAGAGTAGAACTCTAGCTTGCTCCTTGAGTTGTATGGTGTATGGTGTGTCTTGAAGAGGAGTGGGCAGGCTCTATTTATAGTGGAAAGTGGAGGGATGCCACGTCAGCGATCCGTGTGCTCCTCAACTCTCCACCCTTGGATCCACCGCCTTGTAACCGCCATAAGATGGACGGCTGTGGCAATTTGAGCACATGGGAAGCATTCTTGGAGTCGGTGGAGGCCAACCGACCTGGCTGGGCACCAGCGGGGTTCGGCCGACCCCCCATGACTGGTGGGCCCAGCCAGGATCTTCTAGAAGCTGTCCCCACCAGTCAGGGAGTGTGCAGGTGGCTTGGGCCCACTTTCTATGGTTCGGCCGACCCACCCCTGGTAGGCTGGGCCCACCAGCGTGGTCCCCATCTATCATAGACTCTCCCCAAATGTTGGTTCTGTCTTGGTTGCTTCGTTTCATGCCTCAATCCGTGTGCCTTTGATCTCCACCGTTGAATGAAAGCACAGGTTGATCTGATGGATGAAATAACTTGGTTGGAGTGTCACACGAATCCTGCCACGTCACCAGAGCCAGGTGGGCCCCATGGGCAGTTAGGCTGACCCATGGGTGGGCCCACCCTTGGCTCTAGTCTCCACCATTTGATGTTGTATGCAATATGTTGAAAGGTGGTGGCCTGGGGCAACATTTCATGGTTCGGCCGAACCATGTAGTTAGCCCCTAGCTGCTCACTTTTGCACTGATTTAGTGTTTCCTGCAATCACAAGCTAAGAGTACATGTGGAACTAGTTATTGATAAAATATGCTCATGATATGTTTATCTTCCCTTGAATCCGAGGCCTGTTGACGGTGTTTGAATGAGGAATTTTAGGGTATATCCACCGTCAACAGCCCTATCTCCGATAGGACCGACCCTCCCTCGGGGGCTGGGACGGGGGGAACCCCCGGACTCCTCCGAGTCTCGGCGAAATCAAAAATTGAAATTAAAAAAAATTTCGAAATTCTTACCCCGAGCACTGTTCTTGCTCGAAACCAAACGTAAACTTATAAGACTCAGATAACCAAAAGAAACCATAAAAGACAGAGCCAGCTGAGCCGCGAGGCCGCCTACGCCCCCGAGAGATGGCACCTCCACGAGCCACTAGACGCCTGAAAGGTAACTCGCGCTCAGAAGAGAACTAATAAGGTTGGCATTGGTGAAGACAAGAGGCTCAGGCAATACTGACCGAACCTTTTTTCTAAATGTTTGGCCCATCGAGGCCCCTCGGATTACAATCACGTCTACGCCGCTAAAGCTATGACGCCAAAAGAATCCCCGTGGCTCGATGGCTTGGGCTCAGCGCTATCTAAAGAATCACTTAAAAAAGCCAAGTAAAAATGAACTAAAAAAGCAAACGTGCAGCGAATATTTACACAAATATTAAGGCCATGAAGGGCTGCATGTTTGTTTCTCACATAGTGTTTTCTCAAAACGGGCATGATGGCCCAGCTTTCCTTCAATCCAGGTTCAGGGGGGAAGCTCTACGTCGTCCTTGAGGAGGGCCGCCAGTGCCATTCCAGGAACCTCCATCGAGCCGATCAACGCAAGGAGTTCATCGTTAGAGGCCTCAAGAAAGCCCTCGCTGACGGCGTCGGCTTTGAAGTTCTCATAGTGAGACTTCAGCACCGCCAGTGTCTTCTGGACGCCCATCTGAAGAGCTTCCTTGAGCTAGTTGCCGACCCGCCCATGGAGGGCTTCCAAGCGGCTCCTGAGCGAGCTCCTCGAGGGCTCTCCGTCGGTGCCAAGGGCGTCGCACAACACGCACGTGACCTTTTGTAGGTCCTGATGATCGACGACCTCGGCGTCGTGGGCAGCGTTGAGGGCGGCGATAGTTCCCTAGGCACTGACGGCCTCCACCTTCAGAGCTACGATGACAAACCAATTAAACGAGGAAGACGAATAACAATAGACAACCAAAGCGGATGAAAAGCAAAAAGGTAAGGCATACCTTTGACTTCCTCCCGCACCTTCCCCGCTTCCTCCCGGATGGAGTCGACCTCACCCACCGTCTGGCTCAGGGCCGCCTGAGTCCGATCCAGATCCGCCGCCAAAGTTTCGGCGACGGTCTCCTTCTCGGTGGAAAGCGTTCGTGTGGCGACCCGCTCCTGAACGGCCTCGGCCAGGGCAGCCTCCAGCCGCTGGACCCGCTCCTCCAGGGGAGAGACTCTCCCCCGAGCCTCCGTGACCTCGTTCCTTGAGCTCCTCCTGGGAGCGGGCGAGAGACTGCCCCTTGAGCTCAAGCTGCTTCCAGAGGCCAAGACCCTGGCGGAGGAAGCAGGACTTCTCGAGGGACGTCATGAGCTCCTGAAAGGAGTCGAAGACGGAGCGCGCGAAGCGAAGGCATTAAACTCGAAAGGAACACATCAAGCGAACGAAACACGCAGGCTTACCTGGAGCTGTTCCTGGAACTCCGAGTCGATGGAGTCCGCGAGGAGGCGCTCCGACCACTTGGACCCGAGGTCCTGGATACCATCCCAGCACGCGGCCTCCACGTCGTCCCGCAACGTGAAGACCGGCGGGGCCTCAGGGTTGGCCCGGTTGGTCCATTCGATACGGGAGCCTATCAGCATCCGGGGAGGCGCCCCTCAAAGAACCAGTGCCATGGAGTCTGAGGGGGGAGGAGCCACGGCTCCAGACGGTGGCAAGACGTCGATCTCCATGGCCGCGGCGCCGGCATCGGCTGGCTCCGGTATGGGAGCGGCGATCGGCGCCTCCGAGGCGTCCACAGAGACGGTTATGGAAGCCTCGGGAACCAGAGCTGAGGCCGACTCCTCGGTGGCAGCCGCAGCTACGGTGATGCCAGACGAGGGGATCGCCTCGACCACCACCGCCGACCCCTCAGCCGAACGGGTCTCCGCCGCAGGGACGCTCTCGGTCGCCGCACGACCTCCACCTCCGGCGGTACTTCAGTCCTGCACCTTTAGGATTTTCTGGTGCGAGACCTGTAGGGCCGGCCTGTGGTGCTTCCTGATGCGAGGGGAGAGGAAGAGTGGCCACCCACAGTGAGAAGAATGAAAGACCGACAATGAGACATCAGAAAAACAACTCACCTAGTCTTGGGGAGCGAAGTCTTCTTTCCCTTCCCCGCCACGCTGGCGCTCGTCGGAGTGCTGGGCCTAGCAGATGGCGCGGGTCGCGCTGCGGGTGGCGGGGTAGGAAGCACCTCGGTATCCGGGCCAGCCACGCTCTGGGATCCCCCCGACGACAGGAGCTCCGCCTGGCCACCGGACGCCACCTCCACATCGTCGCTCCTCGGCGGGGAGGCTCTGGCCCAGGCAGACCCTAGCTTGAGATCCGGAGTGCCGACGTCGCCCAGTTCCAACACGGGCGGCGTCCCCTCCCTGCTCCCTCTGCCTTCCATCGCACGGGTGACCACCGGTGCGTCGGGGGCGGGGCGGGGGCTCGCACCAGCAGCGGCTCCTAGACGCCCCCACTGGTGGCTGACGAAGGAGCATCCTTCGTCGACTCGGGCGCCGGGCCCAAGCCCATTCTCGGCCCCTCCAACAGCCCCTCGTGGCCGCCGGCCATCAAGGCCTCACCGCCAGAAGCCGCGGCTTCAACCGCGGCCTCCACGAACACTGCCCGGGGGCTCGGGCTACGGCCCCCGGCACTTCCGCGGGCGAGTGCCGACATAAGAGCCTTGCCCGGCTCATCGGCGCCCACCGCGGGCTCTGTGGCCACCGTGGGCCAGTCATCACCGTCATCATCATCATCTTCCTCACCATCCTCCGTGAAAGGAGACTCCTCCTCCGGCTCTCCAGCCTCCCACTGGCGGCGGCGAAGCTAGGCGAGCCTCTGGGTCTCCCGAGCCTTCCTCCTCTTCTTAGTAGTCTTCTTGTCCTTCTTCGCCTTCCTCTTCTCGTCTCGGAGGCAGTTTTGGGCCCGTTGAATTGCATCCTCTGGGACGGGGGGCAAAGAGGGCCTCCCCTCCCTCGAAAGGACAGTGCCGGGGGAAGAAAGAGGGTCGAAAGAAAGCAGAGGAATGGGCAATCGGCGGAAAGAAAGGATGCTCACCAGTGAGATGTAGCCTAGACACGGGCACATGGCCACCCTCCTAAGGTCGCCCTAGGTGGGGTGACCACCCGTCGTGTACTTGACGCGGCGCATGATCTCTTCGGGACTGATCCCCTGGGCCAACATCGCTGTGCCCTTCCTCGGTGCCCCCTCCTCCATCTCGTGCAAAGCCAGATGACGCTCCATCAGGGGCAGCACCGTCCGCGAGTGGAAGTGCGCCGCCACTGTGGCCGCCGTCAAGCCCCGGTCGCGCAGCATCTGCAGCACGACGAGGTAGGGCTCTAGGTGCTTGGCGTCTCCCACCGGACACCCCCACCTCCACTGAGGAAGGGGACAGAGATTACATTCCCCGTATACTCGGGAAAGGCTCTCCCGTCGTTGCGCAGGTAGAACCAAACGTCGTGCCACCCCTTGTTGGAGGAAGGGGCCTTGCAGGGAACGTAGTCAGTAGAGCGCAGCGTGAAGTTACAACCTCCGGCGCTCACGAGCTTCCGCGGGTTCTTCGCGTCGAATGACTTGGTGTACATGTCGAGCGGAAGAGGTGCCGCTAGAGGTCCCAGTGCGGCGCCACCCCGAGATAGCCTTCGCAGAGGGCGGTGAAAACCGCCGCCTGCGAGATGGAGTTGGGGGGTAAGGTTGTGAAGCTCCAGCTCGTTATAGAAGAGAAGCGCCTGGCAGAACCGGCTCGGTGGCGACCCAAGTCCACCCTCGTGGAAGGCGACAAAACTGACCACGTACCCCCTAAAGGGACGCGGCTCATGGTGGTCGCGCGCCGGTGCAATCCACTCCGGGCGCTGCAGGTAGGTGCGAGGACGCAGAAGCCCCAGCTTCACAAGATCCTCGAGCTGCTCCTCCGTTACCGAGGACGGTAGCCAAGGCTCCACTTCGAGCGGGGCGGCGGCGGTGGAGGCATCGACAAGGGAGGAGGAAGCCATGGCAGGGGAACAGAAGCACAAGGAAAGCTCGACAGCGGCGAAAGCGAAAAAACCAGTGAGAGCTCAAGGCGACGGCGACGAGGAAGCGAAAGGCGAAAGGCAACAGCAAATGACTAAGGTAAAAAGAAAAAGGTGTGTTTTTCCTTATATACCTGGGCTGCGAATCGTAACCGGTGAGGTAAATCCGCCGCATTAACTACGTGGGGGCCCGCCACAACTCCCCATATCGCTGCCAGAGACGCGCACACAACCGTCTCGTCAAGCACAGAACCGTCACGTCCGTCAGGCTCTGTGCCTCAAGAGGTGCGTTGAATCATTACGCTTACCGCCTCGGTTCTGCCGATACTCTCCATCCCGACAAAGGAATCCCGGGCTCGGGCGCCCGTTACATTCCCAGGGGATCGAAGACTGGCCCCATGGTGGCTCAAACAGTCATCCCAGGGAAACAGAGCTAGGGATAGTTAGTGGATGGACCACTAAACGGTCAGCATCCCAACGCCCGAGCGTCAAAAGGGACATCCCGCACTGTGTCTGAGTCCCAGCAGCGAGTTGATGATGTGGGATCCCCTCGGGGGAGGCATCAGGCCCTCGGGAAATCTTTGGAGTGTGCTCAGGCCACTAGCCAACCCCTAACGAATTGGGCAGGGACCTCCACTCGGACCAACCCGCTTGTAGCTCACTGGAAATGCCGACTCGCGCCCGCCGTGGGAAGTCGAACATGACCAAACCTTCCTCTTTTCGAAAAAGAGCGTGAAGGACGAATTAACGAAAAGACAAGGAAGTACCCGATCGACCTCCAACACGAAGCGGAGGCTCGAAAACTCTCCTTGCACCGCGGCAGGATGGAAGATCCCCCCGACCGACCTCATGCCCCAGGCAGAGGCTCGGGGGCTATAATTACACCACCACCACAAAGCACTCATGGCCCCCAAGCATGGCCCAAGGCCCGGGGGCTCGGGGGCTATGATCCCTTGCCAAGGGACGAATCACCAGCAAACAAGCCAAAGGGAACCCGAGGCTCAACCAACGCGACTTCAAGCCCTTGAAGGGATACACCATCCCTTCAAGGCCTCGGGAGCTACACCCGGCAGGTGCGTTTGCGCGCACCCACCGGATAAAATAACAAAACTCCATCAACACCGGCAGAAGAGACTAACTTGAGCCTCTGGAGGAGTGTCTTTACTCCACCATAGGCTCGGGGGCTACTGTCGGGTACCAAAGTATGGGGTACCAAACTTCAACGCCAAAACGCATTTTCCAAAACAAGGCCTAGCCCAAACAAGCCTAACAGAGGCCCAAGACGGCAACACTCGCGAAGGCCTACATCAACGACGCACCAACACGATGTCTCCCTCGAGCGCGTGGACCCTTCGGGCGAAGTTCTCCGATTCGCCCGAGCCTTTACGGCAGGGCTCGGGAAAACGGGACCCTCGGGTGCAATTCTCCGATTCGCCCGAGCCCCCCACCGTATGCAGCCGCCTCGGACGATTAACTTCTGACTCGCCCGAGCTCCCTACTATACGCAAACCCCCTCGGGCGCAACTCTCTGATTCGCCCGAGCCCTGCTGACGTCAGCAGCGCAATCTTGCATTCCAAGGGACCCTTCTGACCGCTTTACAGGCACGGTCCCATCGAGTGGACCCCTCAACGCGACTGTGCCTCACGCACACACGTCCACCATACCAACTACCATGTCTCCTCTGACAACCGATCTGACGGTCCTACTACCTCCATACCGTCCCAAGGACAGTCTGTAGTGGAATGCCCTGTTTACGGAGGGATTCACCTGCTACGATTGCGACGGACCATACCCCTGGTGCACGAACCGCATAGGGGCAGGAGAGGCGTCCACTATGCGGCCAACTTTGGAGATTGGGCAAATCTTCCATCCGGGCCCACCTATCCCTCGGGAAGTACCTCACACGGGAGGGTATGTGCCCGAGGGAGGACACTCCCGCCGTTTCGTTTCGCCTCGCTCCCGACGAAAGCAAGGTCTCTCGAGCCTCGAGGAGAAATGCCTGAGGGCAACCCGCCTTCTCGCCACACTGTGCAGGGTGAACAGCAATCGGGTACAACGCCACGACGCCATGACGCCACGCCACTCCACGCAGCGGCCATGTCCGGGACTGTGCGCCACCTTGGAACTTGCCAATCGAACAGTGAAAGATCATTCGAATGACAACGGCCATGCCTCCATAGTACCAAGTTGAAGCTATGACCGGCAACAGGCGGCGATCTTCGCGGCCACCACCATCCCAAGTACTATGTCTACAGCAAAGAATGTGTAACTCTTGCCCCTCCCTTGTAACTATAAAAGAGAAGGCAGAGGCCAACCTAAGAGAGACTTCGCGTCGACCGCAACACCCTACTGCCATAGAAAGCACAAACACACCACTCATACACGCACAAGAGACCTGCGAGCACCTCCCTCTCTCGCTGAAGCTTGTAACACCTACTACAAGCACCCTGGTGCAAGGCAACACGACTCGACTTCTCACTGGACGTAGGGCATTGCTTTGCCTGAACCAGTATAATTCCCTGTGTTCTCCCTTGCACACCATCCGTAGTCTCAACCGCAAATCACAAGTTTACTGGCCGGTGTTAGCACCCGCTAATCCTAGCACCGACACATTAATTTTTGGATACATGCACGGAGCATTAGATATTGATAAAATTTAAAACTAATTTGATAGCTTCACAAAATATTATCTTATGAATCTTTTAAGTCTACTTAGGACATGATTAAACACTTATTACAAAAGTTAGCACGTCGTTATAGTAACCTATTTTGCAAAATAGTCGTAACTAAGCAGGCCTATAATAAAAATATTCCCTTGTTTCAAACGAGTTTTCGGTACGCTTGATGATTCTGGAAGCAAAAGAAGGAAATCATGCTAAAAAGGAAATCATGCTGCACTTGACAGCTCTATTGAGTATGGGAAAAAAAAGATTTTTCACTGTGATTACAAAGGAAGAGACTGTTTAGTTAGGTGAAAAATGTACTGTACCACTTTCGTTTGTATTTGACAACTTTTGTCCAATCATGGCCCAAGTAGACTCAAAAGATTCATCTCAAGCTAGCCAGGTAAAAAGTACAAGCATGCAACAGCTGCTACTTCATTTAATGCTCCATGTAGACGTAAAGAACAATCGATGTGATGGGGAAAGAGAAAAAATAAAAAGTACAAATATGCAACAACTGCTACTTCATTTAATGCTCCATGTAAATGTAAAGGACAATCGATGTAACGAGGAAAGAGAAAAAATTTTGAGGAGTAAACATGGCCAAAATCTTCTACCATAATTGCAGGCCTGTGTGCGTTAGCCGTCAGGTCCTGTTGCCACAGGTTGATGAGGGAGTACTACTGTACTCCGTCTGTCTATTTATTCTCACTTTTCGAAAAATCTAATCATTTAAATTTTGACTTAATTTATATAAATAGTATTAATATCTAAGATATAAAATAAATATCATTAAATTAGTTATAAAAATATTTTTATAATAAATTTATTTTGAAACATAAAAATTAATATTATTTATTATAAATTTAAAAAAATGTAAGTTACTTTAACAGATACATTTCTCATCGTTATCTATATCTAATATTAAAGAGGGAACAATTTCTCCACCAAATTTTTTGTCTGGCCTGTCCGATCCATTGGCTCCCACACTCTTGCGCTGTCTGGCCTGTCCGATCCACTCACTCGCGCACTTAAGGCCCACCCACCCCTGTGCTCGCGCCCGGCCCAATGGCAGCCCACTACACAGTCACCACAACCTGCACAGCGGAAAAAAGGCCAAAAATAGCTTCGCACCATGGGTTCCGAACTCTGGTCTGCGGCATCCAAATACAAAGAGCTCACCACTAGGCTACAAGCTCGTGTGATGTTCATTGAAACTTTTTCTATTTAACAACGTTGTACTCTTCAAGCTTTTACAAGAGCTCACATTAACTAAAAGGAAACATGCGGGCAAAAAAAAAAATATCAACTAGCATTAGTAGTTCTTGTGGACTTAAGTGCGTGAAGACACCTAGTTAGATTGATCCAGTCCAGAAAGGAAGTTTGAAAAGCAAAATCAACTCAAACTTAACAACTCATTGGACGTCTTTGAGTTAGCATGCACTACTACAGTACTATTTGATTGTAGGACACGAGAAAGAATTGACGTTTTGTTTTCTTTTTGGTCTGGTTTTTCGTCTGGCCCTCTCCCACTCCCGTGGACTCTGCCCTCCTCTCGTGCGAGACTCCGTCCGAATTACGAGTCCCATACAGGTCGCTATATATATCAGATAAGATCTAGAAAAAAATCTAACCAAAGATTATCATGCAAACCAAACGTTCAAAGCTATAAGCGAGAGAAAAAACACAAAGCAGGCAAGCATCGTCCAGCCGACTGTAGAAGCGCAACGTTGATGGGGGATGAGAATGAGACCGCCGGCGGCACGGAGGTTGTTGAGCGTGGGTGGACGAGCTCGGAAACATGGACGTTGAGCCCAAGGCGGCGCGGGAGGTTGAGCGCCGAGAGCCCGCTGGCATCGCGAAGGTTGAGTACGGCATACCCACCGCCGGCACCGAGGTCAAGTGCGGGGAGGACGAGCGTCGAGCGGTGCAGAAGATGAGCGTCGGGTATCGCGGAGGACAAGAGAGCAGGGCATCAACGACGCGGAAGATGAGAGGACGAACAGCAGCGGGAAAGATTTTGCTCAAAGGTAACCATATTTTATTATATCTTTTCTAATATAATTCATCAACGAGTACTAACCAGCTCTCTGGTCATTCACAACAAAGCATGACGTTTTTCCATGTTTTCTTTTTACTTTGTCTGTAGTACTAACGTTCTGCCCGTCACTTTGGTATACAGTTTGTCTAGCTGACTTCTTTAAGAGTTGATAATATCTGATGAATTGGAGATTAAGATCTTAATTATTTAATTATCTTGAACTTATGACCGTACTCACGTGAGTTAGATAGCGTAGATTCAATTAACCTACGTAGTCTGATTCTAAAGTGTATTACAGATGCAAAGAAAGAACAGTATAGGTTATTAATAACTTAAGATGAGAACAACTATCCGTTGCAACGCATGGGCATTTGTGCTAGTATTATCAAATATACGGAGGGAGTACTGCATAACCAACTCTTTTTTTTTTTGGCTATGACAAAGACCGGCAGTCCGGCAGCAAAACCAGACGAGCATGTTTGTACTCAGTGTAATCGAGAGAAAGAAATCGAACTATCCTTTTCCATTGATGATGTTGAGTATTTATACAAGATGAATGGACGCCATGAGAGTAGGAGACGTCCGTTCGGTAACCGTGTTTCCGTGTTTCCGAACAGGTGTCTCTTCCAGCGATGGCGGTTCCTAGGAGGGAGATGTCCGTTGAGGAACGAACATATTTACAGAGAGATTACATTAATCATTAGATTAGATCTAAGGCTAGGATTAATCCATGTCACTAATCCTTATGGATGTGATCCTCTAATCCTATTGGTTCATCTCTCCAGGAACGGATTACTTCTTAACACTCCCCCTGATCGCATCCAGTCTTGAGATCTATCAATAGCTTCAGAACCTCCAAAAACCTTGTAGGAAAAATATAAGGTGATAATGTAGTTGATATGTCATTAAACTCCTCAAAAACCCCACTGGGAAAATTAGGAGAAATGATATGACATATTTTAGATTATTGTTCATTGTAAACTTATATGGAAAAACCTTTTGTAGGAAAAATCCATAATTTAGTTTAGAACAACACTATGGTTTATGCGCCATACTTAATAACCTCCCCCAAAACCACATGGGAAAATATGAGAAGGTAAAATGTCTTTGATATTCCCTTGAAAAACCTCTTATGAGGAAAATAGAAAATATGACATATTATGAATTTGATATTGCCTCATTAAAAACCTTAATTATGAGAAATGTTATAAAAACTCATAATAGGGAAAAGAGTACAATATAATGCTTAACACAAATGATTATTTTCAGAGAGTATCTCCCCCTGAAACTTGCAAGTCTTTAAGTCGTCGCATACCAATTCCATGTACCAATTTTTGAAACACAGAAGTTGGTAAGGACTTAGTAAATAGATCAGCGAGATTGTCGCATGACTTGATTTGCCTGATGTTAATTTCTCCATTCTTTTGTAATTCATGAGGATAGAACAACTTAGGAGAAATATGTTTAGTTATATTGCTTTTGATATAACCTGTTTCCATTTGTGTAATACATGCAGCATTATCTTCATAGATAATCGTGGGTGATTCAATGGAACCAATTCCACTAGATTGTTGTATATGGTTTATCACTCGACGAAGCCATATGCATTCACGTGATGCTTCATATAATGCAACAATTTCGGAATGATTTGTAGATGTTGTCACTATAGTCTGTTTAGAAGACTTCCATGATATGGCAGTTCCTCCATATAAAAATACAAAGCCTGTTTGGGATAGGCCTTTATAAGGGTCAGATAAATAGCCAGCATCAGTGTATCCAATCATAGATGGATCTTGGTTTCTTTGGAAGAATAATCCAAGATCTTTGGTGCCATTTAGATATCTTAAGATTTGTTTAGCTCCTGTCCAATGACGTTTAGTTGGAGCAGCACTATATCTAGCTAGCAAATTTACTGCAAACGCTATATCAGGTCTGGTACAATTTGCAAGGTACATTAGTGCTCCAATGACACTAAGATATGGAAATTCGGGTCCCAATATCTCTTCATGTTCGTCCCTTGGTCTAAATGGGTCTTTCTCCATGTCTAGAGTTCGAACAACCATGGGAGTTTTAGATGGATATGATTCATCCATATTGAATTTTTCTAGTGTTTTCTGGATATAAGTAGATTGATGCACTAAAATTCCTGAGTGAAGGTGCTCGATTTGTAAACCCAAGCAAAATTTAGTTTGACCCAAATCCTTCATCTCAAATTCCGTCTTTAAGAGATTGCGTGCTTCATTGATATCGTGTGGGTTGCCAATGATATTTAAATCATCCACATATACCGATATAATGCAAAATCCTGATTGGGATTTCTTTATGAAGACACATGGGCAATCATTATTATTAGTATATCCCTTTTGTAATAGGAATTCACTTAGTCGGTTGTACCACATTCGTCCCGACTGTTTTAAGCCATATAGTGACTTATTAAGTTTTACACAATATGTAGCGCGACTTGCTTTAGCATTCGGAATAGGGATTCCATCGGGAACCTTCATATAAATATCCGAATCAAGTGACCCATATAAATATGCTGTCACTACATCCATCAACTGCATAGATAGATGATTTTGAACTGCCAATGCTATTAAATATCGGAAAGTAATTCCACTCATTACTGGAGAATAGGTTTCATTGTAATCAATGCCGGGCCTCTGCGTGAACCCTTGTGCTACTAGCCTTGCTTTATATCTCACCACCTCATTGTTTTCATTCCTTTTTCGAACGAAAACCCATTTAAATCCCACAGGGAAGACTTTTGAAGGTGTAGGTATTACTGATGAGAATACTTTTCTTTTTGTTAGCGAGGCTAACTCTGCTTGAATTGCCTCTTTCCATTTGTTCCAGTCCGAGCGCTTTTTGCACTCTGCCATGGTCTTGGGATCTGGATCATTTTGGATGATTTTAGCAATTTGCTCAGCAAAGTATATGTCGACAATAGTAGTCTTTCGGTTATGTGATTCTCCAGAATCTATATAGTTTATGGAAATTTCTTTTACACCTTGTGACAGTTCGTTATTTCCCAATACGATAGGGTCATGGTGCTCCGATGTCCCAACATCAGATATTGAGTGCACTTTTGATGTGGGTTGTGAATTTTGTATGTTCACTTGGTGTCTATCAACTTGTTGTTGAGTCACATTTACTAGTTTAGAAGTTTTGTTCTTCTGTTTCCTTTGGCGCTTAGGAGCCGTATCCTGAGTAATTGCCTTACTTCTCCCCCTCTTACCTTGAACAGGTTTCTGAGGTGGGAGCTGAATAGTTTTGTTTGGTACCTCTATTCTTTCAGGCACATTCCTAGCAGGATGGTAGGATTTAGTGACACCTTTATAATCTGTAAATGCGTCTGGCAGATTATTTGCAATATTTTGCAAATTTATGATTTTCTGGACTTGGAGTTCAGATTCTTATGTACGTGGATCTTTATTAGAGATGTCTTGGGCATCCCAATTTATTTCCGGGCATTCCTTTTGGTACTTGTAATCTCCCCCTAATGCCGGGAAATGATCTTCATTGAAGATACAATCAGCGAATCGGGCCGTAAATAGGTCCCCAGTAAGGGGCTCCAGGTATTTAATGATTGACGGAGATTGATACCCGACATAGATTCCTAATTTTCTGTGTGGACCCATAGATGTACGCTTGGGCGGTGAGATCGGTACGTATACAGCGCAACCGAATTTTCGCAGATGGGAAATACTTGGTGGATTTCCACGTACTAATTGTAGCGGGGAAACAATGTGATATGCAGTTGGTCGCAATTGTAGTAAGTCAGCAGCGTGTAATACAGCGTGACCCCAACATGAAGTTGGTAGATTGCAATTTTGCAATAGTGGTCTTGCTATTAGCTTAACTCTTTTGATAAGAGCTTCGGCTAAACCATTTTGAGTGTGGACATATGGAACTGAGTGCTGAATCTGAATTCCTAGAGCCATACAATAGTCATTGAAAGCTTTCGAGGAAAATTCAGCAGCATTGTCCATTCTAATAGATTTTATTTGATGTTCAGGATGGTTTGCTCTAAGTCTAATAACTTGGGTTATTAGTTTCGCAAAAGCATGGTTACGTGTGGATAATAGGCACACGTAAGTCCATCGTGTAGATGCATCTATTAGAACCATGAAATATCTGAATGGTCCAGATAATGGTGTAATAGGACCACAAATATCACCTTGAATTCTTTCAAGGAATTTAAGTGGTTCAGCTTTGATCTTAAGATAAGATGGTCTTAAAATCAATTTCCCAGTAGCACATGCAGTGCATATAAAATTAGAAGGTTCTGGGAATTTAGAATTAGCTAAGTCATGACCATGGGAATTGTTTATAATTTTTCGCATCATTCCTATTCCGGGATGACCCAGGCGACCATGCCAAATTTGGAATGTATTGACATTCTGAAAAATTATTTTATAGGAAACATGTGGTACGGGTTTGATATATGTATAATATATTCCAGATGGTAAAGAGGGAATTTTCTCAAGGAGTTGTTTGCCATATCCAGTATCTTTGATTAAGAGAAGAAATTCTTCTTTATGTTCTTCATGTGTCTCCACGTGGAGTCCATTTTTACGGATATCTCTATAGCTAAGTAAGGTACGAGTTGAATCAGGATACAACAAAGCATCCTCAAGTGTAATTTGAGTACCCATGGGAAGTATGATAGTGGCGCGGCCAGAACCTACTATCGTTGCATCGCGTCCAGCGATTGTCATAACATTTCCTTGTCTCTTAGTTAGAGTTTGGAAATATTTAGTTTCCCTTAGTATAGTATTAGTGGTTCCGCTGTCCACTAAGCATAATTCCTCCTCCATTAGATTTGATCCCGTAAAATCTATATATATGAAATGAGAATTGTAAAAATTCTGAGAATGAGATGTATATATAATTATACATACTTTATTTAATATCAATTGTGCTTGATACATACGTGCTATATATATAGATATAGCAATCTAGCCATGAATATTTTACAAGATAGCTATATGTAGCAATACTTTACAACACATATTATTGGGACATAAAATATTATATTGTACGGACATAAGTACTTAGGACTAATGACTATAGGAGTCTAATTGAGATCTCCAAACATGTCGGTGGAGGCAAACTCCACGAGCATCTTGTCCGTGTCCATTAAGTCATCAGCAGGTGGTAGAGACTTGTTGTTGCTTGGTTCATTGGGAACATTCTTGGAGCAACTAGCTTCTGCCATTTTGATGTCGTTTTGGAAGTTGAAATGGGCTTCATACTTCTGTCCTTGATTTGGGCGATCACGGCCAACAGACTTTAAGTATAAGTCAACCAAGTGACGGGGGGTGCGACATTTCTTAGTGATGTGGCTGTAACAACCACACTTTTGACAAAGTTTGGATTTGTCAAAATCCTTTTTGGAAGTGTCTTTACCCTTGTTTGAATCATGCGATTTATACTCTCTTTTGCGCTTATTGTTACCTTTTCCTTTTCCTTTACCTTTACCTTTGAAATTCCTGAATGGTTTTCTATTTGTACCATCCTTCTTGTTTGTGTTCTGAGTATTTGTATGTACTTCAGGTAATGGAGCAGCACCCAATGGGCGCTTATTTGAGTTCCAAAGAAGGATCTCGTCATGCTTTTCAGCCTGAAGTAGTGTATTAATTAACTCAGAATAAACTTGGAAATTTCGCTCACGGTATTGTTGGTGAAGGATTCTGTCTGCAGGCATCATAGTAGACAGAGTCTTTTCTATTTTGTCTGCATCAGAAGGTTCCTTTTCACAAAATTTGAGTTTGGCGCAAAGCTTGTGGATTGCATGATTATATTCCCCGACAGACTTAAAGTCCTGTAGCCGGAGATTATTCCATTCATGCAAAGCTTCCGGCAAGACGATTGCCTTTTGCTGTTCATAGCGTTGTTGGAGAGCGTTCCACAAGGTACGTGGATCTTCTTCCAGTAAATATTCAGACTTGAGGTCTGGATGTATATGAGCCCTTATTATGTATAAGGCACTATACTTGGTTTTGTCGTCGGGTGCCGACGCGCCTTCTTGGGGTGGAACAATGGCATGATAAAATCCCCGTAAAGAGAGACTAACTTTGAGGTCCATTGACCATGTTGGAAAATTATGTCCATCAAGAGCGAGTTGCTCAAATTCTTTTTCTTTTAACGTGCCAAGATTTGACATTTTGCCTACATTTGTATAAATGTTGATAAGGCACGGCACATAATGTGTTATAAAATAGATGTAAAATATATTTAAACATACAAACTTAAAACTTAAATATGAATCGTAAATGTACACATTAAATTTGAATCAATAGTGATATATTTAATGTGAAAATTAAGCATTGGAAAAAAAAATCACTTTATAGATAATTATTATGTGATGACATAATTTATGAATCTTATAAAGTGAATTGTTTATTTGCATATGTAAAGAAAAACATTTAAGGTACACTTAAAGTGATTGTGACATATATATTTAAGTATTTCAACTTTGTATAAATAAAGTTGGCTTAAAATTTGTGTCTATTGCAAAAATATAAGGAACTTAAATAATTGCAATAAAATAGAATAGGAACAAATGCTATTGGATTTGTCAAACACAAATACTTTGAACATTTATCCGAATCCCTGACACAAGTTGCGAATCATTAATACAACATGCAGCACTAATTACATGAAAATCCGAATGGATTTGTAAATGATTGGCTGCTAACTATAGTCACTAGTCACAAATTAGAATATACTAAACAAATCATATGGGGAGACAGCTTTATTTAGGACGGGTGGTGCCAGACTTGCAGCACGACCGTGGGCAGGAGACGGATAAAATACTATAGAGTGGGGATAAGTTCAGAACATATCCATTCCACTGAGCACCGCCGCTCCGCCATTGCTGCCTCCGCTCCCTTCCTCTTGCTGCTTAGTTGGGCGAGTAGCCCCCCACGCCGGAGGGACCAGCCTCGCCATTGAAGCGGTTGGGGAGGACTCCATTGGAGAGCCTCTGGAAGGTCGCGGTCCAGGAGCCGGGACGAAGGCCGGGAGTGTACTCCGCGGTGGTGGTGCTCCGGCGACGAATGCGACGCTCCCAGGCCGGTGGAGGAGTTGCTGGCGCCAGATCCACCGGATTTGCCGCCGGGATGGCTGCAGGAGCCGCTGCAGCGGCGGATCCAGTGGTGTTGAGGCCTCCCATGGCCTGGCCGGCCTGCTGGAAGGTGTACGGCGCAGGGCCATCTCTTGGTCCGGTCGCCAGGGTGAAGGACCCAGGAGTCGGCGACGGCAGGCGAACAGGCATGGCCGGAGGAGTTGGAGGCGCGACCGGCGCTGGTGGGGCCGGAGCGGCCCTCGACGCCTGGGTGACGCCTGAAGCAGCGAGGCGCTGTTCGCGGTTGCCCCTGCTGCGGCAATGACGACGGTTGCCCTGGTCATTGCGATGGCGACGACGGCCGTGGCCGTGGCGGCCGTGGCGACGGCGACGGCCAAAGACACGACGGTGCTGCGCGCGATTCCTCGCAAGGCGAACAGCATCGACGAGCAGTGGAGCGCGGCGGGTGAGCGGAACTCCGAGGATGAGGGCGGTCATGATCGTCGGTGAGTCGAAATCCATCTCACCTTCTCGACGGAAAAACTTCTCCCTCTCGATCCCTCGAGCGTGCTGATAACGTGTTTGTACTCAGTGTAATCGAGAGAAAGAAATCGAACTATCCTTTTCCATTGATGATGTTGAGTATTTATACAAGATGAATGGACGCCATGAGAGTAGGAGACGTCCGTTCGGTAACCGTGTTTCCGTGTTTCCGAACGGGTGTCTCTTCCAGCGATGGCGGTTCCTAGGAGGGAGATGTCCGTTGAGGAACGAACATATTTACAGAGAGATTACATTAATCATTAGATTAGATCTAAGGCTAGAATTAATCCATGTCACTAATCCTTATGGATGTGATCCTCTAATCCTATTGGTTCATCTCTCCAGGAACGGATTACTTCTTAACAGAGCAAGCAAGCAGGAGTACATTGACCTTCCTGCCGCTACAGATGGCCAACTGGGCCGCCCACCCTGGCCCGGCATGGCTGACTCATTGGGCCGTGACGTGCCCGTCCATGGGCTGGCTTCTATGGCCAGGCACGGCCCTATAAGGCTCAGGCTGGCCCGGCCCGGTCCGTCGGCATGCCAAGGCCGCCGTGCCTGAGGTCTGCGTCGCCGCCGTGGGCGCAGAGCTGCGGCTGCGCTGCACGCCTGCACCGCGCGCTGGCCGCCGCGACCTCGAGCTGCTGGCCGGCACGCCACCCCCCATTCCGCTGGACAGCGGAAGACCGAAGACTGCGGCAGTCCGTTTGAACGAAGGCTGGACGTCACGGCGGCAGCTTCCTGCTCTTCCGTTCTAAGGTTTCGACACCCGCCAGACTGCCTTGTCTTTTGATGAATTAGATAATAGATAGAAGACTATTATTCTTCCGTATTTGATATTGCATAGTATAGATTTTTTGCACACCTTGCTATTGCATTTCATAGCTCTTACTCTAATCTCCGTATTATCTGATATATGTTTTCCTCATCCTTTATCCAGAACGGCGAGAAGTTTAGGTTATGACAAAGCTCTTGCACTTGCAGCTACATGTATATGATGCTATGACTATGAAGTCAGTTTTGACAACATATATGTAATTCTCCAGGTTTGTGACAAAATTGTTGCCGATGTGAATTTTTGCAGCTACTTTCTTTGCACATACACATGCAATGGTTTCAAACATTTGGTAGAGCCAGAAAAAAAATTTTAGCTGGGGCAAATAATACACACGGCGCAGTGGATGGGTGCAGGGCGCCACCTGGCAGGCGGCAGTGCGGGTGCCGCCGCTTCGGACGAGGAGGCAGTCAGGTGGTAGGTGGCAAGGCGGGCGCTGTCATGCCGGCGAGCCGCGAGCGGAAGTGTGGCGAGCGGCGAGGCGGGCGATGCGGCGGGCAGCGAGCGGAAGTGTGGCAGCCGGCGGGTGGAACCGCGAAACGGCGGCGGAAGTGCGGCGGGCGGGCGATGCGAGATGGCAGCGGGACTACGGGAGGTCGCTCGTTTGACGCCGGTGTGAGATCGCACGAAATTTGGGACTTTACTGGGAGTTTAGGACTGGGCTTCACGACCGAACAAAAAGGCCTAACAAGGAGGTGACCGACGCTCTTCCTCACCTCGTATATTGCCGGGACGCCGGCTTGCCGCTCTACCTCGTGTCGCGCTCTGCCGGACGCCGGAGATAGAGAAGTAGGGGTCTGGGGGTCTAGTATTACGACGCCGGTAGCTGAGGCGGCCGCCCCACCCCGCCGCTAGGGTGGCTCCGTCCTTGAGTGGTATGATCTCTTTGGCCCAGTGCCATGTTGATTGCACTATAGGGTATATCAAGATGCTATTTTGCCCCCTTAATTCTTAATGCATTTTTCCTGCAGTATAATCTGTTAACTGTTCAGATATTCTAATAGCCATTAGAATTGTCATCTCTTATTCCGTATTTTACTTAAAAGATATACTAGACCACCTGGTGACTTTCCACACTCATGCCGATCACGAGTTGACTTGCACTGATAGTTTGTCCAAGATAGCCGATGAAAAACAGAATATGGGTAACGGGCGGAAGATACTCACGCGACTTGTACATGCCACATACAGTCCTCGGAAAGCGACCAACTTAATCTATCGAATTGAAAGCATATCTACTCATGTGATACACGAAGATCAAGCTACACCAGACAGTCTGATGCCGCTTGTTGGGGTGGCGCACATCGGAGGACCCATGGACCATGGTCGGCTGCCGTCTGCGTGTCGATCTCGTCCTTTGGGACGGACCCGTGATTTGGGCCAATCTGTTCTTGCGTCAGTGTAGATGGAGACTACTTGGACACATCTCATTCGGATGACAGTGACACTGAGCAGTGAGCACCGGCATAGACTGTTCCTGAACTGAGACAGCTAAGCTGCAACCGTCAGATCGGTTAATTAGCTTGATCTGAAGCGCTTGCGGCGGCAGGGCGGCAACTCAACAAAACAACAACTACAATAGCCGATCAGCTGCTTCTGCACCAAGGAAGGAAATTCAGCAGCCGATCAGCTGCAGTGTGTTGACCTTCGGCTACATCGACCTGATGATCTTCAGACGATTCAGTAACTAGCCACTTTACCGCACCTACTGTGTTCACGAGAAGTCATATGCCAGCGCTCAGGATTTGCTACTGGGGTGCTTTTGAGACACAGATACAGGTTCAACCTCAGTAACAACAGTAATGCACTCAAGATGAGTTTTATTGATCTTTGCCAAAGGAGATGGACCTCAGCACAATTGACATTTTTCCAAGCCTCTCAGAGCCACCAGCACACTATGTCAATATCTGACAACATTAGCACACGAGATATGTATACACACTTAAATTACATAACTCAAGCCGGGAGCATTCTCTTTGCAACTCAGCAACTGGATAGGAATACCTTGATCAGTAGTAAGTTATCCTTCCTTGTGGGGAGCAGAAGTTAGCTCCTATGTCACAACTCAGCCAGAGATCTCATTTATCTAGATACCTCTAGCAAACTAGTAAGTAGCTCTCTCATTCAAACTTGGAGCAAGTCACTGACGCTAATATTGCAGTAACCTCCGAGTTAGTAGCTTGCGCGTCAAGATCAACATTAGTGTAACCACTAACTGCAGAAGATTCACAAAAGCAAAATAGGAGTCAGTGTAAAGACTAAAGAATTTGTTCGTATGATAGAACTAATGCCAGAACCACATTTCGAAGAAATAATTTCTTGCCTCTAATGTTATCAGTTGCAGGCTTGGACAGGCCCTGAGGGTGAGATGTTCTTCTTATCATCCTCATCATGCGGTAGGACAGTCTCAAAGGCCTGGACAAGAAGCTCCACTTTCTTCTTCCGAGCAGGAGCTAAGTTTGTCAGTGCCCGCCTAAGTGCATAATCAATCATCCATTCTTCAGCATTCTTCCGCTCATCCATCATTTGATGCTTGAGGTCAACCTTCTCTGCGTCTGGATCCAATTCCAGAGGAAGAAAATTCGGTGCTCGTGGATTGAAACCTCTCAAGTATTCCTCCTCTTCAGGTGTTCTCCTCCTCCTGGAGATGATCAATTTATTCCTTGGACATGTGGCAGACTCAGCAGGATCAAAATATACATCCCCCTTGAGGTTCATTCCACTGAATGCACCACATATGTCATCAATAGAAGGATCTTTTGCATCAGTAAATTTTGCTGGCATTTGCATATTGACTGATTGATTAGTTTCTTCAGTAACATGAATATCTTTACTTGCTTCTGTGGTATTAATATCTCCAGCAGCCTCTTGATGCACAGCAGGTTTTAAAGAAGCAGCTCCTGATTCACGTGGTGTAGATTCCAATTTCTTTTCAGCGCCTGCAGTTTCATCTTCATCCTCTTGACTAACATCTGGTTTCACTTGAGTACAATCTGAATCGCATGTGGTAACCTCATGTTCATTTTGAGCACAATCACTGAGATATACAGAGCTATCATCATGGTCAGCTTCTTGACCAATAATAGATTCTTCAAAAACATCTTCTGAGTTGCATGAAAGCTTGGATTCATTTTCCTTGTCATTACTGATGATAATGACTGCCAACTCACTTGTGGTAAGCTCAGATCCATTTTGAGCATCAGCACTGACATTTGCAGAACTATCACCCAGATCAGCTTCTTGAACAGTAGAAGGTTCTTCGGAAGCATCTTCCAAGTTGCACACAGAAATCTTCAAATCATTCTGAGCATCATCACTGACACACAAAGAATCATCTTCTTCTACAGTTTCTTCAGCATCAGATCTGACATTTGCAGAACTATCATTCTGAGTTTCTTTCATGGTATCAAATTCTTTGCAAGTGTCTTCCGATTTACACCCGGTGATTTGGATATAATTTTGAGCATCATCAATGAGACAGGAGTCATGATCTTCTGCGGTTCCTTGAACATCATCAATGAAATTTACAGAGTTATCACTATGATCAGCCTCCAGAGCGGTCACAGATTTTTTGGAAACATCTTCTGATTTGCAGTTATTGACCTCCAAATTGGTTGTATCATCAACAATAACACAAGTGGAGTTATCATCTTCTAAGGTTTCTTGATCAATTCCAGTTTCTTCAGATGCATCTTCCAACTTGCATCTAGTAATTTCTTGTCCCATTCCAGCATCATCTGTAATATACTCCATATTATCATGTAGGTTGCTTTCAGGGCAGGCTTCAGATTCTTCAGAAGCATCTTTCAACTTGCACAGAGTAACCTCCTGTTCCATTTTATCACCATCAGGGTTGCTTTGTTCGGTAATACCAGATTCTTCCAAAATGGATTGCACAATAGCAGTTTCTTCAAAAGCATCTTCATTTTTGCTTGTTGGATTACCCAATTCCTTTTGAGCATTAGCAGGGTTGCTATCTTGTTCGAGTACATCATCCGCAGAATTGTCATATTGTTCAAACACATCGTCTGCAGTACAATAATTTTGGTTAAGGTTATCTATTGATAGTTTATTGATATCAACATATCGACAATCAATTGAATTGAAGTAAGAAACTTCACCTGCTAACACAGCTGTGGAGGTTACTTCCTTAGAAAAATCCTCTCTGAATCCACCAACAGAGATGGCATTCTCAGAAATCTTCATTTCAGAGCCATCATCTGGCGTATGTTGGTCCTCCAGATCATGCTCCTCAGTGACCTGTGAGTCGCCATCAGATTCCACACGGCACTGATCTTCATCATCGTCATTCGCCTCTTGGTCCGATGAAATATCCTCTTTGAAGCTATCTTCCAGAGTACCACCTGCCCTTGCTGTTACTTCTTGATCAGGTATCTCAGATTTGTAGATATCATCAGAGAGCTTCTCTTCTGCCATCCCTTGTCCAGCAGATGTCTCCAGGATGTTGTCTTCATCTCTTCGATCTAGCTCCTCACATGCCTCCACTCTCCAAGCAACACCTTGATCTATGACGATCTCATGGTCAAGGACCAAACTCGATGTGTTTTCCTCAGCAGCAGCAGCCTCTTTGTGTTCATCAGAGGATCTACCAGATGTTCCTTGTTCCTCTTCTTGCTCTGCAGAAAACTCTGCTCCAACAACCTCCTCTTCGATAATTCTTTGTTCTTCCAAGATCTCATCATCCAAGCTATCATCATACTCGTATCCATGGTACCTCAACCATGGCAACTCCTCGACGAAATCGCTGCCGGTGTGCGCTCCACTGCAGTCCGACAAGCTGTCCCGGAAGGCACCACGCTTCTCTTTCGACACCAGGCGAGGCTCAGGTTCACCATCATCGCAAACAGCAAGATCCTTGCCCTTCTCACCGTCCTCGTCCGCGCCGCACCGATCGAACACGAGGAACTCCATCCTCCGCACCGTGGCATCCATCTCGTCCAGAGACATGTCGCTGCAGCTCATGTCCGAGCTCACCCTCGGGCCGGCATACACCTCGACGAAGAAGTCGCCGACCGCCTCCTCGTCGATCAAAGGCGCGATCTTTGCACCTCCTCCACTGCCACTGCCGCCGCTGGTCTTCACCTCGGACTTCTTGCGGAAGGCTGAGACGCCCTTGAGCTTCATGCTCTGCTGCGTCTTGATGAGCCGGCGGCGCGACGCGAGGAAGCTCCGGAGCGGCACCGCCGGCGCATGGGCGTGGCCGTTGAGGGAGCAGTAGGTGTAGGGGCACACCCGCAGCGCCGCGGGGCCCTCGGCGTCGGTGGCGCCCGGTGCGAGGTCGAGCGCGTCGGGGAACTTGGTGTCCTTCATGGTTGAGGAGCACGTGGCGCGGCCCAGGCCGGAGCCGGAGCAGGGTGCCTCATCCGCGAACAGAACCTTCCCCTTGGTCAGCACCCGCACCGCCGGCCTCCGCCTCGCGGGCGACGCGGACGCTGACACCGACGCCGCGGGCCTCCGCCTGGCGGGAGACGCCGACGCCGACACAGCCGCCGCGGGCCTCCACCTGGCGGGCGACGCCGACGCCGACACGGACGCCGCAGGCCGCCCGCGGCGCCCGGCCTTGGCGTCAGAGCTGCTGGTGCCCCGCATGTAGCTGGGCACCGAAGCCGGCGGTGTCGGCGCCGGGGACATGGCCGCGCCGCCGCGGTTCCACGGGCGGCCCTCGTCCAGGAAGCCGAAGCCACCCCTGGGCTTGGACGGAGGCGTCAGCAGCGGGTCTTTGGGCTTCTTCTTGGACGGCTCTTTGCTCCGTACCATGGCTGGCTGCTGCTTTCTTCTTCGGCAACCGGGGGCGTGAGCGTGACTTCCTGGATTTCTTGCCTTGCCGCTGTTTAATCCTCCACCGGATTTCTCCTTGGCTTGCTGGGATCCACGATCTCTCTCACGAAGTTCTTGTCTTGTTGAAACTGGAGGCTTACTTGTGCTTGTTGGCTGCTTGCGTTGGAGGGCGGCACGAAAGCAAAGCAAAGGGAAGCAAAGGTGATGTGAACTGAGGGAGGTTGGGAGACGGGAGAAGGAAGGAAGAGGGGAGGGGATTAGGAGAGGGATAAGAATTCACTTGATGGAGAGGAGAGCACAAGGAGGAGGAAGTCAGGAAGAAACGAAAGATGGTTTGTGAAGGACGGCAGCACAAGGAGAAGAGGAGGCGATGGAATGGAAGATGGACGGGACGGGGGGGAGCCGAAGACAGTGGGTGGGCGCCTCAAAGCTCAAAGCGGCCGTCATCTTTGAGACTTCGAGAGCGAGAAAGGTCCACCCTCCACCGAGAATTTTGACAACGGGCGTGCATCTTCTGTGCCGGCCATTCTGGGACCGTTTCTGTGCGGGTGCTTTTTGAAGGCTGCATTCATTAGTTCCTGGTGAAAGTTGGGAGAGAATGGATTTTGTAGCTCCCAGTAATTGTTTACTTAGCACTCCCTCCATCCTAAATATTATAATCGTGTTTTATGCGGGGAAAAATAAAAAATTAAAGTTTGATAAACAATTATTCAAATTATATCGTACTCCGTACTATAAGTTTAGGACATAAAACTTGTATTGGTAAATTTGTATTCAAAGTGGCTCCAAAATGACGACATCTATTGTGTTTTGACTTTTTCATGATCAAAAATATGCTTACTATCCTAGGATGGAGGTGGTATATGAAGTGTATCTTTAATCTTATACATATACATATTGATTTTTATAGTTGATGACTAAGAGTAATCAAGATCAGCAAGTTGTTGGGCTTGTCCTAACACTGGCTCTTTCTAACCATCGAATTCTCATTCTACACTCCCTAACTATTGAATAAACTCAGCTGAGTGGCATTTTATAGGCATCTCTTAGTTTTGTACTATGTCATAGTTATCAAACTTGTTTGGCACTATAATAAGGGACATGATTTACTTGAGATGAGGGATCGACGTTCAAGATTCCTAACATCAAAGTTCTTCCTAATTGATGTGGATAGTTTAACATCAAACTTATTTTGGAAGAAATCATTATCCTTGATTTAGCAAAAAAAAAATCATATATCTTCTGGCTCTCTCCCTTCTATCCTATTGTTTGAGGAACAATGGCAGGTGTGTTCTTCCTTTTCATTTGAGTTAGAAGAGATTACATCACAAAAGAATTGGCTCAGACGAGATCAGCCAGTTTTAGCAAAAAAAAACAAAAAGAACATAATTGTAAAAGGCACAACAACAACAGCCCTTGGGATCCTGCAAAACCTAGTCCTGATGCTGATCGGCTGAGAGAGACATAATTGTGAGCTCTTACTGAATCTAAAATGGTTTATTTATTTTGTATACATTACGAATCAAGGCAATAAATTAGTTTTAATATTTGGAGAAAGTTTATATACCGCATTTAAAAAATTGTATATATGTTAGCATGGGTACACTAGTAGTAATAAAAGTTTAAGGACGCTGTGTTATTAGTACTATATATTTATCTAAGGAAAATTTAGGCGCTCATGGATTGGTGGTTGTTCATGAAGTTTCGTCTCAGAGGATCCAAAAAAGCTAAAATGGGACGTCAAGATAAGATGCTGACGTTGATATCCACAGTACTGATGGAGATTTGCAATAAGCTTTCGTGGGGATTATTGGTCTTTAATTAAGTGCTTGGCCAGCGGGGCCCAGGTATTCTTTTTGGATTATTGTTGCTGGAGCACCCAAGAAAAAGTTGGCTTCCTCTCGTCTCGATGCAACTTTAAGGTAGTAGAAACTAGAAAAGAGGTTACCAGGCTTTACGGCTGCAGGTGAAAAAACGACTGAAACCCAGCTTGATCGGCTAAGATTTTATCATTTTTTATTATAGAACAGTTTTTTTCTCGCATCAAATTAACATCAGCTGAAATTTACGGTTTTTACACCTGTATTTATTAAGTCCCCACAATAAATCAATATCAGCTGAAATTAGTGTTTCTTTTTAGACAAGCGAACAGAGCAACACCTATATTTTAAGTCCCACTTTTGCTTTTGTTTTTCTTTCTTGAGGAAGCTCAATGAGCTGTACTGTGGTTTTTTTGTGCTATTTTTTGAGCCGGGCACTGTACAACTTGAGTCTAAAACTTGCAAAGATTTATCATCATCATCAGTGGCTGTTTCTGGTCGGACATACTCCATGGTTGATGATTGATTTTCCTAATCTGATGGTCCGAAACGGGCCAATCATCAGAGCATGCTTGCATGACAGGCAAGACGGATCTAACATGATTGAGTTGCGCCACGTCGTCTGACGTGATGTTATGCACACACAGCGCACGTGTTACGTGTGGCGATCTCATCTCCGGTGCCGTATATGACAAATGGCACTAAATTATAAGTTTATCTTAAGTCGGACTAAAATTATAAAGAGCATCACAAAAAATTATGACATCAAATAGATATGTTATGAAAATATAACTATGTAAGACTAACGATGTTTAGTTGGTATCATCATAAATATTATTACCTTATTATATGAATTTAGTTAAACTTAAAAAACTTGGACTCTTCAAGATTTTTATAATAACTTATAATTTTAGGATAAATGGAATATATTTTATTATTATCTCTTGAACCTCACTTGGGTTGTCCAGAGATCTTATGGTCATGGCGTGTAGACTCGACCTGGCAAAAAATAAAATAAAATGCGCGCGCACGAGTGAGGGAATATTAATTAGGTACGGGTGCTCATCAAACGCTTGATGGTGGCGCAACGTCCTTTTCAGGAACCCTAACTAACATTAACTGATATGCAAGTAGTAGTCTAGAGCAGGAGCAAACTTCCAGTTTGCTTGCGTGGCATACAAAGCTATAGCTAGCCTGAATGAGAACAAACGCTTAAGTTTGGGTGTGTTTTTGGTTGGAGGACGAAGTTGGATGGGATTTGATGATCTATGGATATTGGGATAAGGATATCTATAATGTACGTTTAGTTAGATGCATGGGACGGACCATTTTTCTGTTTGATTGGATGGATTGAAGTGGATAGGATGTCAATATTCAACCAATTATATCTATTATTTAAAAATAATAATAGCTAATTAAAAACTAAAAAATATGCACTAATACTATTTTTGTCATGATAATCACTAGTTTAAAATAAATATGTTAGTTAGCACCATTAATAAACTAATTAGCACATGGAACATGCACTAATCAATGTATTAACATTAATCAAAACTAATCTGACCATCGTAATTACTAAGTAATAAAATAATATACTAATAATCCTTAATTTGTTTATTAATGATAGAGATTAGAAGACATGGATGAGTTGGTTCACGAGATTTTTTACGAACCAGGAAATCCAGCATTTTGAGGTATACTCCCTATTCAGGAATTTCCTGATCTCAGTGATCCATCCAACCAAGCACTACTGATCCATGCAAATCCATCCAACCAAACATAATTATTCATGAATCGTTACACCTTGTACAAATATTAATTAAAAGTAGGAAATGACAAATTCCATGTCGTAAACACACAAAGACGTGATAAAAAGTTCCAAGCACATATTTTTATCATTAAACCTCCACCCATGATCGATAAAGATGTTCGTCACCATGACTTGCAAGCTTTAAATAATTAATTAACATGGCCATAATGCTCTGCCAAGCGAAGAAGTGTTTTCTTTCGACACGGCCAAATGGTTGAAACTGAGGTTTTTTTGTTGCCCCCAAGCCCCCAGCTAGTGCAAGGGTAGGATGTCGGTTTAAGATTCACTTTACTCGGCACTAGGATCCCTTTTAGGACGCTTTAATTTGCCACAGAGAGACTAATGTTCGAGGGAGAGAAAGCGAGTTGGTGGGTACAGTACATTCACCCACTGCACACGGTAGCTTCGGCAAACTGATGGCACTCGCTGGGACGGAACTCGGCAGAAACGTGTTCTGGTTCTGCTAGCAACCCACCCACCCACCAACCACCCGTTAGGACAAGAACGTCTAGCAGCCGTGCACCGTCAGAGCAAGTATACTAAGCCAGCTCAATACTGACGTGAAGGAAAGAAAAAAAAAAGAAGAGAAGTGGACTGTAACCTTACAGCCAGTTTAGGCACAGGAACCAAGAAATCTGTGAAAGGAACAGGTGAGTCATGCAGTAGATGTGAAAGACTGACTACTATACGAGTGGACTAAGAGAAGGTTATAAGAACCTTACAGCCAGCAAACAGGCTGTATTATTAGCCTTGCTCTCAGGTCGCACGGGCGCACCGCACCGCACCGCACCTCGGCCGGGGCGCCAAAAAACTGCGGGACGCGATCTCTGTTCTCGCACCGAAGCCGAGCGGCCGGAAGCCCGTTGGCGTCTTCGCGACCGGGGAACAAGGGGGGGGCTCTCTCTCCTCCGATTTTATTAATGTGCGTGCAAATCGGGGAACCGGGCGGCAGACCCGAGTCACCACGGGCAACGACGCGATGGACTGCTTGCTCGGGGAGTCGCCGCGCGGGGGCGTCCAGCCCAGGCCCCAGGGAAATGAGTGCGCGCACGCGGCCTGGAGCAGGGGCAGGGGCGCCGGGCGCAACGGCTACTTGGTTCAAACCAACCGCCGCACGCACACCGGGGGATTTGGCTCCGATCCAGCGTCTGGTTTCCTGGCGCCACCGGCAGCGGACGCCACTGGGCACATCAGCGCCACGATGGGTTGGGTCCTTTTCCTGCAGGGATCCTCTGTGCCGGTTGTTGTCCTTACCTACCCACTGGGCGATCCGAGTGGAGTGACGGTGATTTCCGCCTCTCTGTCCGATAGTGCTGTCTGAGTCCCGATCCCGACTCCCGATCATCAAAAGGAGAACAAAAAGGTGATGTCAGTCCAGCTCCAACGGCTATTGTCCGGGGGGAAAAAAAAAGACGACTTGGCTTGCCTTCCCTACAACCAAGCCAAGTGTGTGTGATGTCCTACTGATGCATGCTAATCTAGGTTAATTACTGCACCAACAGATTTCTGACATGGTTATAGATTACAGTTTGATTATTTTGCCTACTTTTACCTTCAAAGGGATGTCGTTCTAGCATATTCCACCTTATCAAAACTACACCCTCCATAAAAAAAAAAGATGCAAATATGAGATTCAAGACATCCCAAAAAGTATGTAAACTTACTCGTACCACATCATCTTCTTTTATGTTTGACCCATTCCTCTATAAAAAGCAATACTTTTTAGAAACAGAGAAGCATTGTTGACACCTGGGGTAGCACATGAAAATGACTGCAAGCGCACGGCTGTCAGATATAACTTTTCCCTAGGAGTAGTCACAGGTTTCTATCGAATCCACAGGAAACGTGTGTGAAGGGAGACAAGATCTAAGGTTTAGGTAGAAAGAGAAGATCCGAATGGTAGCCCTAAATAATTATGTGATATACCAAGACTTGTTTACTGTGAGCATGCAAAGTCCTAAACTCGTCTAGGGTAGGAATGATTAGGCACCGTACATCGCGAAGCTCTACGATAAAATTAGGCCGAACCTAGTGGAATCCAGAGGATCTTAGGGCTGTCACCACCTAGAACCTACCACTATTATCCGTGGGCCTAGCCGCACTCACGGGTAAGATATAGCCTAAGTACCGCGCTTAATCTATAAACTTACTACTCTAACTCGGATCCAAGAACTAGAGCACTCTAACCAAGCAGTGAGACAAGCAAACAAATATTTAAAGTATAACAATAATTAAATAAGGAAGTGGGACTTTGTTACCATAAAGAAGCGCAGATGTGCACCATAGACGAAGTTGCCGATAAGCCCGGCTCCTCCTCGGACTCCTCTTCTTCTCTTTAGAGATGAGACTCTCTCACTCTCTAATGTGTAGGAGTACTACACATTCTACTTGAGACTATCTTTTGTATCTAAGTATCGATTTCACTTAAGCTTCATAGTTTGCTTACAAATGAACCTTTAACACCTATTTATAGTGTTTAGGGACCCCTGGGGTACTTGTAGGAGAAGTTGGAGTTGGTTCAGAGCAGGTGAGGCAGCGGGCGCCCTGGTGGGTAGGGCGGCCGCCCTACGATCCACCGTCTCTTGCATCCAGCGGCCTTCCATCACTCTCCCAAGTCGGTGGGCACGTCGATTCTTGCTTGAAAAGGCGGTTTGTGACCCGTAGGGGATGACATGTGGGCCCATGAATCCTTGGCTCATCACATGATCTCCCTTGGATGAAAACCGACTTCAAATGGACGGTTGCAAGAGCTTGGGAGCCTTTCCCTCAGATTGTGGTCGTGGCAGGCCATCCTGACAGGGCGGGCGCCCTGCTCCAGAGGGCTACTGAATCCGAGTGCAACGTCGTTTCTCAGCCCTTGATAGTAAATCAACGTGCCATAGCTTGTTTGGAGAGGTAAACCACGGATCCATGACGTGGCAGGATGCAAATGGCACCAGGAGGGGGGCGGGCGCCCTGGGACTTGGCTCCTACCTGTCTCCCATCACTTGCATTGCTCATATGTGCCTCGGTTTGCCTTATTTTCACCTGTTTTGTACCTGCACTCACAATTCTCCAAGTACAAGTGGAACCGAGTAAAATTCAAACATAATATGCATCTTTTCCATGGATTTTGTCACCTTTATCTTGTTATGTTGACGGTATTTTGAGGTGTTAGCAGCCGTCAACAAACTCTCCCACACTAAACTCTTGCTCGTCCCGAGCAATTTACTTAGTGCAAACTCATGCTTTTCTTCTAAACTTGATCAAGTATAAACATTGTTCTGTGATCTCATACCTAGACTTATGATCTTTCCGGTGGCTAAGATCATACCTTCGGTTGTTGAGAAGTGGAATGGCTATGAACTAGCGAGTTCCATCTTACCTTGGAGTTTTTTTATTTTTTTCAAAGAAAACATGATTCATTATCTCCTCATATGAGACTCTCAATCACTCATAGTATATGTTTCTTTCTAGTTTTCATGGGAGTACTCACATCTATCTTAAGGCTTTTTGTGGAGCTCAAGGTATGTGGAATAAAATGAGCATCTTTGATTTACTTATTTTGCTAAGCCAAACAAAAGATCCTAGGAGGGTTAAGTCATGCTCTCTAACCAAGATATGTGGTGGTAACTGGGATTAGCTTTTACTCTTTGATCCATCGCTCTTTCAATTCTCAAGGGATCATGGCTTACTTTCTTTCTTCTTCTCTTTTTTTTCATCAGAGCACTTGCTCTCTCTCTCTCTCTCTCTCTCTCTCTCTCTCTCTCTTTTAGCCATGTCCCTGAGATTGAAATTTCATGGGATCTTTTCAAATTGAGCATAAGGGAATGATGGAATCATGAAGTGGAAGAATACTTCTTATGTGGAAGTTCTCTCAAGGGTGCATGGAATCTTGGTTTTTGAGGCATGACAAAACTCTCTACTTAGATCATTAGGCTTGGCAAAACTCAAAGTATAATCAAAAGAGCTATATGGTTATTTTCCTATGCTACTCATTTTGGCCTTGGTAGGTATTTCATCACATATGAGGAGCAATGAATTCATTCATCATTTTTTTTAATAAATATTCTCCATGGTAAGAATGGACAACACTAGACATCACTATATCACACTAATCAACAACTTAGGAAGACCATACTAAAATGAGTAGATCACAAGTTTTAGGCATTTGACTAGAACAAAGCTTATACAAGTCATGTCTTTGAAGTATGGCATGGTGTTCAAGTTAACTTTTTAATTATGGGGGTGACAAGTTTGTTTTTAATAGTTCAGGAGCATTTATGGATTAAATAACACGAAATAAACTGACCAAATCAATTGTGAAGGAGTCATACCTGCGCTGTGTGTGAAACTGGTCGTGCTGGGCATCAGAGGCCGGGCGGCCGCCCTGTTAAGGGGGGCGCCCGCCCTACAACTCGGGCCAAAAGGCACTGGATTCGGGAAGGCGATGCAGCACCTTCTCATAATGGCCATCCGGCAAACGACGACCCGAGACAGCATACTTCTGTCGCTTTGGATTGGGAGTTGTGCTGCGAGTTGTGCTATCTGCCAGGGAGTCAGAGTTGGAGATGGACACCATTGCCTTCTCCGGAGGAGTTAGCGTAGGGAGGTCCTTCTCTGAAGGATATGTCAGCGCCTTCTTCGGGGTGATCTCTCCGGTGGTAGGACGAGCGTGCAGATCACCATGGGGCCTCTTCCCGGCCATTCCTGACATAGGGGAATGTGCTGGGATCGCGGGGGAGTGTGGCCAACGAAAAGGAGGGGGCGCCCGCCCTGGAGATGGGCGTCCGCCTACCCCTGGTTGGCTTTCGGGCTCTGCCGTGCTGGAGATGCGATCTGGACAGAAGGAGGGGGTGCTATGGCTAGTGGAACGGCATCAACAATGTCGGTAGGAGCATCGTCGTCGACTAGGAAGCGGAGCATGGTGGGCGACATGCTCTTGCGCTTGAAGGAGGCCATGGTTAGGGTTCTAGATGTGTTTTGGATGCTGGAAGGTCGTGGAGTAAAGAGGGAGATGGAGTTGGCTATTTGAAGATGGTCATGGTGGAAGGATAGGCTTCTTTTGCAATATTCCCGGCGAATCTCTTCGAAACTCACGCGAAGAAATATTGCAACAACCGTAGATCATCGAGCACGTGCCAAAGGGTCGCGTATCCGCTGAATAGGGGGGCGGGCGCCGCCATAGAGGGGGCGGGCGCCGCCCTGGTGGCGGCGGGTGCCTGCCTCTGGTAGGGCTTACCCGTCCACGTCCCTTCAGGTGCTCTTTAGGGCCCTTGAAAGGCTCTCTACACGGTTTTCAATGGGCCTTTAAACGATTATGGCCGAATATGATGCTTCTAATTAAAGGAGATAATGTTCAGGATTTATGAACTCTACTACATATATTTCTCCTTCCTCTTCCATCTCGTGATAAACTTTAAGACGTTGACCATTTACCTTAAAAAGTTGGCCATCATCACTCTCTAGTGTGACGGCACCATGAGGTGATACTGCAACCACCTTAAATGGTCCTTCCCATTTACTCCGCAGCTTCCCATGACCAAAAAGACGGACTCAGGAGTTAAAAAGTAAAACCTTATCTCCTGCGTGAAACTCCTTCTTTTTGATCCTTTTATCATGCCATCTTTTAGTCCTCTCTTTATATATTTTAGCACTATGATAGGCTTTCTCTCTCCATTCTTCTAGTTCAGAGATTAGCATTTTTTCTATTTTGTCCAGCCATCTCAAAATCCATGTTCCATTTCTTGATGGCCCAATGTGCCTTGAACTCAAGTTCTACGGGGAGATGGCAAGTTTTGCCATAGACTAATTGGTAAGGAGACATGCCTATAGGGGTTTTGTATGCGGTTCGGTACGCCCAAAGGGCACCATGCAACTTATGAGGCCAACCCCTTCCCATTTCTTCCACCGTCTTTTGTAGAATGTTATTTATTTGCTTATTAGAGGTTTCAGCTTGGCCACTGGTTTGAGGATGATATGGTGTGGCTACATGGTGTTGGATTCCTTGATTGGTCAGATATTCCCTAAAGCCTCTATCTATGAAGTGGGATCCTCCATCGCTAATGACTAATCTAGGAACTCCAAACCTGGGAAAGATGGTCTCTTCAAACATTCTTTTGGCATTTTTGGCATCTACTGAGGGGCAAGGCATAGCTTCTACCCATTTAGACACATAGTCCACTGCCACTAGGATGTATTCAAAACGACCGAATTTAGGGAATGGTCCCATGTAATCTATTCCCCAAACATCAAACAGCTCTATTTGCAGATTGTTTGTAAGTGGCATGGCATCTCGAGTACTAATGTTCCCATGTTTCTGGCATCGGGCACATCGTCGGATAAAGTCCTTTGTATCTTCATGCATAGAATGCCAGAAAAATCCACTCTGCCAGATTTTAGCATGTGTTCAGAAGGCTCCGTAATGTCCTCCGTATTCAGCGAAGTGACATCTTTCTATTATTTTAGTTGCTTCTTTCAGAGGGACATATTTTATAAGCAATCTATCAGCGCAGACTCAATAGAGATAGGGGTTATCCCATAAATGAGTCCGGTTTTGGTAAAGCAACTTCTTCCTATTCTCTCCTGGTAGAACATAGCCAGTGACTATAAAGTTCACAATGTTGGCATACCATGGATTGGTATTAGTCACCCTTAAAAGAGTGTCATCGCGAAGGAAGTCATTTATAGGAAGGTTGTCTTGGTCTTGGCCTTGCAAACGAGACAAATGGTCTGCTACTGAGTTTTCCACTCCCTTCTTGTCCCTAATTTCTAGATCAAACTCTTGAAGGAGCAAGATCCAGCGGATCAAGTGGGGTTTAGCATCTTTCTTGGTGAGTAGATATTTCAAGGCGGAATGGTCGGTGTAGACAATCACCATAGCTCCTACCAAGTAAGATCTAAACTTGTCTATTACAAAGACAACAGCTAAAAGCTCTTTTTCTGTGGTTGCATAGTTAAGCTGGGGTCCTGTCAAGGTCTTACTAGCATAGGAGATAGCATAATTCTTTTTCTCCTTAGTTTGACCAAGGACGGTTCCCACAGCAAAATCACTAGCATCACACATGATTTCGAAAGGCAGGTTCCAATCAGGCGGTTGTATGATTGGGGCCAAAACTAGAGCTTTCTTTAAAACGTGAAAGGATTGAAGACATTTATCATCAAAATTGAAAGGGATGTCTTTAGCTAGAAGGCTAGTCAAAGGTCTAGCAATCTGCGAAAAATCCTTGATAAACCTCCTATAAAAGCCTGCATGGCTTAGGAAGCTTCTTACTCCTTTATCATTCGTGGGTGGTGAAAGTTGCTCTATTACACTGATCTTAGTTTTGTCCACTTCTATCCCACGCTCTGATATTCGATGGCCGAAGACAATTCCCTCTCGTACCATGAAGTGACACTTTTTCCAATTGAGTACTAAGTGTTTTTCTTCACAGCGTTGTAGGACTTTGTTTAGATTTTCTAGGCAGTCATCGAATGATTTTCTATAGACGGAGAAATCATCCATGAAAACTTTCATGATTTGTTCGATCACGTCGGAGAATATGGACATCATGCAACGTTGGAATGATGCAGGTGCATTGCAAAGTCCAAAGGACATGCGCCTATAAGCATATGTTCCATACGGGCATCTAAAGTTTGTTTTGCTTTGATCATCAGGATGGATTGGGATTTGATGGTATCCTGAATATCCATCCAAAAAGCAAAAGAATGAGTGTTTGGCCAATCTCTCTAACATCTCGTCGATGAAAGGTAGTGGAAAGTGATCTTTCTTAGTGTCCTTATTGAGTTTCCTATAGTCTATGCACATTCTCCATACCATAACAGTGCGTTATGGTATGAGTTCATTCTTATCATTTTTTATGACGGTCATGCCACCCTTCTTAGAAACTACTTGCACAGGGACTGGATAAATAATGCCTGCATGCAGAAGTTTCAATACTTCCTTCTTGACAACCTCACGCATGGCATTATTGAGTCTTCTTTGGGGCTCACGAGATGGAATTGCATCAGATTCTATGGGGATTCGATGGGTACAGAGAGTTGGACTGATGCCTTTTAGATCTTGTAGTGAATAGCCAAAGACTGAGTGATGTTTTCTAAAACAATGGTAAGCCTTTCAACTTCCTCTGCGGATAATTTATCACTAATTATGACAGGGGTCTCAGGGTTATTGTTAAGAAAACATACTTAAGCCCGTCTAGCAGAGGTTTAAGCTCAATAGGTGTCCTAGTTGGCTCTTCAAATTTGTCTAGGTGATAGGTATTATTGTCTGGAGCTTCTTCCTCTATAAATGACTCAGATTCTTCATTATCTGGTTGGGCTAGCTTTTTATGATTAGCTATTACTACTTGTTCCAAAGGATCTGGATCAGGAGGATACTCAGCAATAGATTTTATTGCACGAGTTGTAGGCAAAGCATACCTTTCCCTCCCTAATTTGACATCAACCTTCCCCTTGGTTGTCCCTTCATAAGCTAGGTTGGACCAAGGTTGTTCTATAAAGACTTTGAATCTGGTGGTGTCAAAGATATAGAAGTCCAAGAGTAGGTCCGTATTATTAATGTGGCAAGTGATAATCTTAGCAATACCTTGGCTCTGTATAATGCCACCATCGGGGTCTTTAAGGCATTGAGATGTAGGTTGAAGGATAATGTTTGAGAATTTCTCGGATAGAAAAGTGCTGGATATCATGTTTATTCCAAGAATGGGATCATAAAAGGCTGAAATATGATCTCCATTAAATCTACATTCTATCCTATTGGTCATATTGTCTATGCGAGGAACCTTTCTTGATACTTCAGCTTCAGTAGTCCACTCGTGGCTCATGATAGCAGAAAGATGTTGCATATCTTGCTAATCAAGAACTTCGTCAGGAGATTCAAAAGATGAATTCGAAGGTGGTTTAGGCTGGGCAAGTAATTTGAGGCTTTCCCAAAGTCTTCAAATATATCAGTTTCGATTTCAGATAAGAATTCTAAGGGTACTTCTTCTTTCTCCTCTAGAGTTTTAGATTTGTTTTCGGGAGGTTCGATTAAAGGTTTAGTTTCTTTGGGAATTGAAGGCTTAGCTTCTTCTTCTCTAGGAAACTCATCATGCATTTCGGTGTTTTGTAGGATTTTCTTAAGAATATATCTACCACCAGATGCAGAAAGATGAAGGAATGAACCTCCGGATGCTAAATCAAGATGATGAGCATCATGTTTTCCTAATCCAACATACAGGTGCTGAAAGAGTACCTGGTCTGGAATGGCTAGGTCAGGTCCAGAATTGATTAAATCAAGTAATTGAGCCCAGGCAGCACCTAAGGTTTCCCCTTCCTGTTGACGGAAAGCGAGCACCTCAAGTCGGAGTTGGGTTACTCGGGTTACTGGGAAGAAGGCTAAGGTAAACTGAGTGCGCAATTCTTCCCATTCTCCATTTACACCACCTACGGTCCGAGCGTACCACAGTTTGGCTATTCCCGTCAAAGTGAACGGAAATCACTTCCACTTAAGGGTCTCATGTGACATGCTTGGGATATTCAGACATGCACACAATTGCTCGAATTCTCGCAAATGAGTATATGGGTTTTCTTTCTCATTTCCTGAGAAAGTATTTTTTCGTACCATAGTTATGAAACTAGGCCGCAGTTCATACCCATCGGTAAGAATAGGTTGAGATGATGAAGGTGGTTCCAATCGCGTACTCTTAGGAGCAGCGAATTGGAAGATAGATAATTATTCCATAAAGGATAGATAGGGATAAATATAGATCTTAGTCTCACTAAATCAGCTATCGTTACCCGGCAACGGCGCCAGAAAAGCTTGTTGACACCTGGGGTGGCACACAAAAATGACCGCAAGTGCACGGCTGTCAGATGTAGCTTTTCCCTAGGAGTAGTCCCAGGATTCTATCGAATCCACAGGGAACTTGTGTGAAGGGAGCCAAGATCTAAGGTTTGGGTAAAAAGAGAAGGTCTGAATGGTAGCCCCAAATAATTATATGATATACCAAGACTTGTTTACTGTGAGCATGCAAAGTTCTAAACTCGCCCAGGGTAGGACTGATTAGGCACCGTACATCCCGAGACTCTACGATAAAACTAGGCTGAACGTGGTGGAATCCAGAGGATCCTAGGGCTGTCACCACCTAGAACCTACCACTACTATCCGTGGGCCTAGCCGCACTCACGGGTAAGATATAGCCTAAGCACCGCGCTTAATCTATAAACTTACTACTCTAACTCAGATCCAAGAACTAGAGCACTCTAACCAAGCAGTGAGACAAGCAAACGAATATTTAAAGTATAACAATAATTAAATAAGGAAGTGGGACTTTGTTACCATAAAGAAGCGCTGAGGTGCACCATAGACGAAGTTGCCGACAAGCCCGGCTCCTCCTCGGACTCCTCTTCTTCTCTTCAGAGATGAGACTCTCTCACTCTCTAATGTGTAGGAGTACTACACATTCTACTTGAGACTATCTTTTGTATCTAAATATCTATCTCACTTAAGTTTCATAGTCTGCTTACAAATAAACCTTTAACACCTATTTATAGTATTTAGGGACCCCTGTGGTACTTGTAGGAGAAGTTGGAGTCGATTCAGAGCAGGTGAGGCGGCGGGCGCCCTGGTGGGTAGGGCGGCCGCCCTACGATCCACCCGCCTCTTGCATCCAACGGCCTTCCATCACTCTCCCAAGTCGGTGGGCACGTCAGTTCTTTCTTGGAAAGGCGGCTTGTGACCCGTAGGGGATGACATGTGGGCCCATGAATCTTTGGCTCATCACATGACCTCCCTTGGATGAAAACCGACTTTAAATGGACGGTTGCAAGAGCTTGGGAGCCTTTCCCTTGGATTGTGGTCGTGGTAGGCCATCCTGACAGGGAGGGCGCCCTGCTCTAGAGGCTACCGGATCCGAGTGCAACGTTTCTCAACCCTTGATAGTAAATCAACGTGCCATAGCTTATTTGGAGAGGTAAACCACGGATCCATGACGTGGCAGGGTGCAAATGGCACCAGGAGGGGGGCGGGCGCCCTGGGACTTGGCTCCTGCCTGTCTCCCATCACTTGCATTGCTCATATGTGCCTCGGTTTGCCTTATTTTCACCTGTTTTGTACCTGCACTCACAATTCTTCAAGTACAAGTGGAACTGAGTAAAATTCAAACATAATATGCATCTTTTCCATGGTTGTCACCTTTATCTTGTTATGTTGACGGTATTTTGAGGTGTTAGCAGCCGTCAACAAGCACTCACCTGTAGAAACGCTGACATTCATCAGTAGGGGTAAAAAAGTATATATACGATAAATCACGACATATTCGCTAAAGTTCCACTAGGTTTGTTAGTGCTGCTTTTCTTTTTTTATTAAATGAAGATTTGTTAATGTTTAACATGGTTATAACATTATAGTATCTCTAAATGAAGCTTGAAGTACAAATACTTCATCTTTAATAAACAAGGAAAACCAAAATCGATGTAGCCCTGGAAACAAAGAATCTTTAAATCTTTGGCTCTTGTTATTATGTTCTAAAATGTAGCTCAAGAAGAAAACAAACTCCAGTTTCTTTTAATTTTGCCTGACGGGGAAGAAGAGTTCCACAACCCTACAACATTGGCTCCTCTAGTTCTGCCACCTCTCTCCGTCACTAGATGTTATGCTTATCTATATCTTATAAATAATCCTAAGCCTTACTAGAATACATCTCAACACGCAAGCTATCCAACTGACAAATCCATTATCAGATGTATTTATAGTCAACTAGCATTCGCAATTATAATCTAGAAGTCAGCAAGACACATCATCATCTCACATGCATTTAGTTGTTCACATCAACGTGCCACAACCACTGACATTAATTTGTAATAATCGTTTATACCTTTGTATAAATAATTTTAGTTCTAATCATCACCAATTTTCGTGGCAACTCATGGTCTATGCTTCTAGTATATATAAATAGAGCTCCATGTATGCACAATCGTAAGTGCTTGTACATCAATATACAATTAAATATATTAGAGCCTTTTGTGAGTCTGTGTTAATAAGTTTCGCGTGCAGTTATAAAACTAGAACAAATAAAAGGGTAAATTAAGAGGAATGCTACAGGATAACCGGTTGCTTTGGCAGCGGGCAACATTCGATTTTTTAAGCCGTTGGATGAAGAATCGAGCGTCTTCTGTTTGCGATTTGTGCTGTTTGCTTTGTCACTGATTTGTGTTGTCTGTGCGTGTAGTGTGTTTGTACGTGTGTGTCATGTGTGTATCGTGTATGTGTGTCGTGTGTTTATGTGTGTATCTTGTGTGTATCTATTTATGTTTTATTATTTCTATAGAATTTTAAAACTACAACTATTTTATGATGGTATCTTTATTTTTTTGTGTTCTTGTTGTTTAGGATTATTCTATTTTTTTGCGTCGTTTGTTTCATCCACTGCGAACACTCGATTGTCGGCAAGACTACTAAACAACCGAACGTCCTGTAGATAGTCCCTTGCCAAGAGCAGGTCGGGTACGATATGGGGTATTTTTGTTTGCAAAGAGTAATTTTTTTGTACTACTCCGTCCTAGATTTGGTGACGTTTTGGATTTTCGTATCACATGTTTGATTCGATTTTGTAAAAAATGTGTGCTCGTGCTTGCCTCGCCGTCGCCGCCTAGCTAGCACTAGCACTAGCACTAGCAGGTAGCAGCTCGGAGGCCGGCACGCGCAATAGGGTACTAATAGTATGTGGAGACTGACAAATCGTGCTCACTGGCCGGCCGGCCGGCAGGCACAGTAGTGTACAGTATGGCTGCCTCTATCCACTGTTCTATGTAAATCAGCTCGTACTAGTAGGAATACTATACGCGCTTGCAGTGATGCGAGCTCGTGAAATCTGGGAAACGTTGTTTTAGATAGCAGCAGGTGAAACGACCTCGATTTCCGCGAAGGGAAATCCACATGCTCGAATTGTAATTCAACAGATTGCTTGGGACAATCCATGAAATTACCCATATCTCAGTTGACATCAGGATCCATACAACGGTAATTAAGTCTTACATAAACATTTATTACATCGCCACACTGGCGGAATCAACATTCAGAGAAGCTTTAGAAGATGCGGAAATGATTCATCCTTCACGGCCAACTTGAGTGTAACACGTGACCCTATTCCTCGCCATTGTCTTCCTCGAAGTCGTACTCATTCTCGTCACCTGACAGCAAATTTATCAGTACGATATGTACTGGCCACGGAGCCCACCTATGCAGCATTTGCTTTGTGGAAAGTGGATGCAAGGCTATACAAGCAGACCTATAGGCTGAGGTTTCCTATGCAGCTGTAATCAATGTTTAAGTAGTCAAGTTTTATCTCCAATTACACCATCATCCCTTTTTCCATCACCACATCTCACATACCCACACCTCACTCTCATTCGACAGGCCCAACTCCCTCTCGGGCCTATCTCAGCGGCACACTACCACAGCGGGTACACTGCCGGAAAATGTCATCCAGGGGGAGAAGAGAACACTCACTACACTAGTAGAAGCTTCACAGGAAAGGTCCATAGCCAACAAGTTGGCATATGTATCGATCGATCAACCGTACACTCTGCAGAGGTTTCACTACCCAAAAGATTAGCCATCATAGGTGTTGCGCAAACACCTAGGCAGAATTCCGGGTGCTTGCTTGCCTAGGTCGATGCCACCCTACCACTCAGCCCTAGGATATTCCGGATCCTACACCGTTATGCTGAGACTGGGAGACACAGTACCGGGCCCATCCAATGGTACTGCGCATCTAGAACGGAACGGGAACCCATCGACCGTCTCCGCCCACCCTTATCACCTCTCAACCTAGCAGTAGTGGCACCGTCCTACCAAGTAGTCCAGCCGTCTCCCACCCATCAGAAGCGAGTGAGTAGAAAAGGATTCCCATGAACCTGAAACTAGTCCGTCCTAGGTTTGACCAAGCAGGCATCTTCACTTAGGGGATATTCTCCCCGTGCCATCACAGCACCTCCGTCCACGGGCTTCAAACCACCAAGGCTATCCCACCCGGAACCTCCTCAACAACTTTACCCGCCACAGGTATCTCGCTTGGGGATGCCCAGGTTGCACCCCCGGCACGACTTGCCCCATGGGCTTGTCTCACATCCCACTTGGTCGACATCAACCCTTACCACGCACCCAAGACGCACGCAGCACTCTCTCCCAGTGGTTATAATCAGATATTCACCGTCCCAATTCCACAACATAGCATATAGCAAGTAGAAAGTAGTGGAAGAGTAACAGTAAATTAAGCAGCAGCTAACCTAGCAGCGGACAGTAGGGTAAAGTCTTATCAAGGCAGGGAATTCAAATACACTATCATGCAACCAATCCATACATAATCGTAAAGCAATAGCAACAATGTCATTTGCAATGCGTAAATAGGATCTAAGGATTTGGTGGGACGTGGCACCTTTGTAGGCGTCTCCTAGCTCCTGATAGTACTCGTGGTCGTCTTCCTTAGTCAGATCCTCCTCCGGCTCTGAAAATCGAACATGAAATAGTCGCGTCAGCGACTCCTATAGAGTTTTTTAGAAAAATCCAATAAAATAAAGAGCCAAATGCACACAAACATAGTCTTAGATTGTAGATCTCATTTTTCTGAGAATTTTGATATATGGTGCGCAATTTTTGGACATCGTATGAATAAGTTATGAATTTCCGAATATTATCCTATCTTCTGAAAATGGAAATTGGCCGATTAATCAGGGGATGACAGCTCGGGATTGGTCCACGTGGCGCGCGGGTCCAGTAGCGCGGCATGTGGCGCCTCAACAGAACACAGACCCGATGGTCGCCCACCAGGTGTTCGATGCTGGTTCCCAGAGAGTCGCCGGCGTCGGCGTAGCTCGGCGTAGCTTGGGGGTGGTCGGGAGAGCTCGACGGTGGTCGGGGATGGTTCTCAGAGGTCGGGGGTGGTTCTCAGTGGTCGGGGGTGGTTCTCACAGTCAGCCGTCGAGCTAGTGGTGTGTTCTAGAGTCCAAAAGGTGTCGGTTTTTGTTCCTGGTCGCGGTATTGAGAAGCTCCAGTCGCCGGCGGTGAGGCCGTTGCGTCGGCAGGGCTCCGGCAAGGCGCGACAAGGTCTGAGGAGTGGTGAATCCGCCACCCCGAGCTCTGTTGACAGGGATCCGACGTTCAATTTGGTGCTAGCAGGGTTCCAGGGCGTCTGTTCAAGGCGGCGGTGTCTCTCCAGTGCGGCGGACGATGACAGGGCGGCGATGACCATATTTCGGCAAGACAGGGCTTGGCTTTCCCCAATTGGCGTGCTCAGTCAGTCGTCCGACCAGATGGTAGCGGGTTAGAGTCGTGGTATGGCCTCCTTCTCTCCCACGGCATACGGCGGTTCTCTGACGAGGTCGCGACGCACACGAGCAGGGCGGACGAGGCTTCCCCTAGCGCTTAGATCCGCGTAGCTAGCTCGGGGGGGTCGTGGCGGTGCTCCACGGCGCTCTAACCTATCCGGGTGCTAGTCGGAATGCTCGGAACGGGTGATTCGGCGTTGGAACGCGTCGGTGGTGAGCGCGCTCCGCCGAGAATGCGTCGTGCTGCGTTCTCGGTCTAGCAAAGCTTGTAGTCCGGGGGTTTTGGCCGGTCGCATGAGTGCATGGTGCAGGTGATCTTCCTGAGCCGGTAAAGGCTCGTGCCTACGCGTTCCGTGGGCGGAACGCCATGGCAAAAGCAGGGCGAGGTTCGGACATGGCGTGCGGTGGCTCACCGTGGTGTCGGTGAAGCTAGGATGGCGGTGTAGTGGCGAGTCGGAGCCGTGCAGAGCGATCGCAGTGCCGTGCCGCTCCTCGTCCGCAGCTCGGGCTTCTCCTCCGTGTCCGGCTCCGGCGTGCTCCGCGGCGGCAACGCTTCGGCGGTGCTCCCCTCTCTCTGCTCCGCCCTTCTTCCTTCTCCCTCTCTCACACGGTGTGGTGTTGTGGCGTGGTTGGTGCCACCAGTGGCGGCGGCGAGTGGAACGAGGCTAGGGCGCCGTGAGGTGCTCCAATTTATAGCGGAGCTCGGGTGGCTACCTATGGCGGGCGGCTCTGATCTGCTCGGGCCGATCGGAGGGCTGTGGCTTGCGCGAGCTAGGGTTCCGGTGGTGCGCGCGGGCTTCTTGGCGAGCAAGGCAGGGGACAGCGGGGTCAGGGCTCTGCCATGCGTGGCGCTGTCGGTCACGCCATTTGCATGACTCTGTCGGCCACCGTCTTTCGCGAGGTGAGAAGAAGAACAGTAGCGAGAGGAAAAACGCTGACGGGTGGGGTCGTTGCGGCAGTGACTCAACGCGCGCGCGTGAGAGCGTCGAGGGCGGTCGCGAATGTTGGGCTGGCCCAGTGTGGTTGGTGCGAGTGCGCGCGAGAGATGGGCCGTGGCGGCGTTTGAGCTGGTTTAGCAGGCCGGCTGGGCCGAATGGCTAGTCTTGCTCTCTCTCCCTTTTCATTTTCTTTTTCTTTTTCTATTTTCACTTTAGTGTATTAATACATATATTACCCATTTTAAATATTGAGTAAATACAAACATAAATTGTAATAAATCCTAAATATGATGTATAAGTTATTATTCTATGTGAATGGAATTAAAATGCAAGCTATACTCCTTTATTACCAAATTTATAATGAAACATATATGCTTGCACAAGAAAAATGGGTTTTCATAATAAATAAATGAAAAATTTTAATTGGTTAGGATTTTAGGTTGCGTGAATTTTTAGGGTTGTTACAGCAGGTGCGTGTAGTTGGAGTGGGATTGGGGGAATCTGGTTGTTTTGTTTCATTGAAATAACCGGTTGTTGATTATACACCGAAATAACCCAATGTCCCATAGACAGACTCTAGTTTTATCTATATAATTTCGTTTTCAACTCGTAGCTTTTCTAATTTTGCTACTCAGAAATGCACTACAAAAATAAGGCCTAAATGGATCAGGCTCCAGACCAACATGGAACAAAATTAGATGCAAACGTAATAACTAGGCCCAGTCCTTTTTTCACCTGGCCAACCGGAAGACAGACAACAAACAAAAACGTCAGATTAATATCCAACGGAAGAAAATTCGTGCGTTGAAAGACATAAACACACGATTATTGTTTTGGCTGTATTCGGTTGTTTTCGTGTGCTGTAAATATACGGTTGTTGGGTACGAGTACATGGTGAAACATCCGAATGTCAGGTAGACAAGCCCTAAATTAAACACCTTGCTTGTTCAACACTTCCTTTCTTTTAACTACCACCACCACTATCTGTACGCGCCCTAGTAGAGCTACAAGCCTACAATAAGGGCTGATGACTGATGAGAGGCAGGCACGATCACGTACGGGACCGAAGACGTAAGGACAAAGGGCGGGGCGAGACGGGCGACGATGATTTCAGCTCACGCGGCGTGCCTTGAAGCCAAGAGACGGGAGGGGACGCCCACCCACGTACCAGTCGCCTTTGTCCACCGTCCCACACCGACTTTTGAGGCCACCGTCTTGCTGCCCTCAAGGTCAAGGCCTCTCAACAAGAGCCCCCTCCCGTCCCCGTGGTACACGCATAGCACATGGTCGTGCCGTCGTGCTCTCTGGAGTCGTCCAAGGCTCGCAGCAGCTTTGACTGAACCGGGCCTGTGCGAATTATACTCTACTTTACGCAAATGCGACCATATACGTACACGCGCGTACCGGCATTCTTACAAGTGAAGCATCGGCACTTTGGCAGGACGGGCAGCGGAAGGTAGAAAGAAAAAGGGCTACAGAAAGAGAGGCGGAGAAGGCTCAGAAGGTGGAAAGCCGATGCCGGGACCGGGACACGGCAACTCGCCAGCTCGCCTTGCCGCTGAGTCAGCGCGGCCCGGCGTGGGGAAATATGAGCGGTATGTGGCCGGGGGGCCGGGGCGGCCGCGCGGGCCAGCCCAGGCTGTGGTCGGCTGGAAAGCGAGAGAGCTGCCTGCGGGGCCGAATGGGGACTTGTGGTCCGGCCCAAAAACGACCAGCGCGGCGGCCGCTCCATTTCATCCCATCCCCATCAGGCCTTCACCATCAATTCTTGCAGTCCCGCCCACGGGCAGTCGGGCATTATTGATCAAGGACGGGCGTCCTCCTGCGGAGAAAGTTGGCAGCTGCGGCGATGAACAATTCCTGCTCCTCCGCATTTTCGCATTGGTCGGGGGGGGAATGACCCCGCCGCCGGTGGTGCCGCGTGTTCCTGGAAGCAACAAACAAAGGCATCCCTGCCACCCAAGACGGCAGGGCGAATCATCGGCGGCATACGGACCTTTATGGACCAGCTTTACGCTGAAACCGCCGCTCCATACCTCAAAAAGGAACGCGGTCCCGGGAACAAATCAAAACGTGAGATCACCGCTGCGATTATATCTTCGGCCACGGCCCACGGAGAAAGAAAGAAAGAAAGAAAAAGGGTTGCGTGAGGCGTACGATGGGTCGGTGGCAAACTAGCAAAGCAACAAGCTGGGCAGTGTTCGATCGTGAGACGGTGAGCTTCTGAAACAGTCGTCCACATGCCATTCCGTAGTGAAATCGGGGACCGATGACCCGGTAAGTTTCTGGGTTTAGAATTCAGATGCTAAGACTTGGGCGAATGCTGAGCCCTTGCCGTCAAACTTCAGCAAAGCGCCAACTTCAAGGAAAGCAACCACAGAAACCGAACCGGAAGAATGCCCGGTAATTTGGGCCGCCAAGCAGGCCTTTGGGCTTCCACCAGTGGCAGAAGGTACATAGAGCATTTCTAAAAACGAGCACATGTGAAAAATGAACGCTCGCATACTCAGCTGTACAAAAGGAGTTAATCTTTGATATACAAAAACAAAGAAAAAGCTTTACCAAAATGATGATCTTCTATTTACCAAGCTATATGCTCCTATATTGGTAATCAAACATCAGCAGTTCGTCAGTGCTTTCTGTTCACAGCTGAAAGGATTTTCTCAGCGCAACAAAAGCAACGATAAATATCGGCGAAACCAGAAAGATCATGTACGGGATGATCTGGTCGATCCCAACCTCTGGCTCGTCTAAGCTCGCGTAGTAATTCTTCTGGCCGCCAAATTTGGTGAAGTACGTCTCGTAGCCTGTGCTTTTGGACACTGGAACGCTGCTCACCTTCATGAAATCCATTGCCTTCAGATGATCAGGAGAGAAGGGAAAGATGTCAGTCAGGTTACCAAGGAAGGATGTGTCACACCGTGCTTGGAGTCTCAGTTCCAGAGTAAGAAAGGAATGGCTTAGGTCCCAACACTCACCTGAAAGCTGAACACAAACATGTTTGCTTTCTTCCTGATCTCAATATTCGGGTGGTTTTTTAGTTTGCTATACATGCTCATTGCTTCCTTGGACCTGCAAAAGAAAGGCAATCATGATATACAAATATGCAACATGAAGGAAATCTCAGATAGCCAAACACGCCAAGTTAATATTCCAAGCCAGGAACATGCCAGTTTAACATACTAACAGTCCCGATGTTAGTCTCAATGAAACTGCAGTTTAGCTAAAAAAAATACAATGTATGGATATCATAAACTGAACTGATCCATTACTTAGAAGTAACCATATGGGCATTTTTGCATCTGAGGAGGAAAAACATAAAACTTCACGAATATAGTTATTCAGGATAAGGGCATAAGAATTAAAAAAAATTAAGGGTACTACCTGCAGAGTGAATCGAGACAGATGGACCACTGCAGAGCAGCTTTTCCATGAAGCTCAGTCTGCACTTAACTTAGTGAGGAAACAAATACATAGTAGGAAACTGAGAAGGCCACAACAATTAAAAAAATGGCAAAGCATGAACATATGCAGACTAGAAGGCACACATAACATGAGAAAGAAAAGAGCTGAAATTCATCATATTAGCTGAAGTATCTAATAGGACAACCATTATATTGCATACTGTTTATACATCACTGCACTATAGATGCGTAGTAATTGCCGAATTCTTTTGATCTTTCAGAATCTTAGCATAGCAAACAGGTCATGTTTCACTGTTTAGCTATATTACAAAATTAGGAGCTCCATATCCAAAGCAATTAATTGATTGCTGTACTGTGAGGCTAAGTTCATTTGCTATGACATTGTTCCTGTACTACAATGATAAGTAATTGAAACCAAAGGTGGCTCAATAGATTCTTCCTAAAGGAGTTGGCGGGTGATAGAGAATAGGGCTTCCTGAGTTTAGGATGTTGCCAAAGACAGAGTTCCTAAATTATCACATGGGAGTGCAATTTTCATCACTACTATGTTTATTAAGAAATATTCTAACAGCATAAAAGTATGCCTAATTAAAGATTCAACGGTTAAGTACTAGACTTCTCATCAAGAAAAGGGTTCCATTGAAAAGTTCATTTTTCTAGAGTTCCAGAGAAACCCCAGTCTATCAGCAGTTATTCAGCACTGCAATCAGGACCTTTATGGTCTGTTACAGTTCAGGGGAAAAAAACCACAGCTGGCTCAAACCCATCTCATCACCATCTAGGTTCCTAAGAAAATACCTCCAGGTTTACATAATGTTTCACCCGGACATAATAGAGACATTTATAAAGAATCAAGTCTCTCAGTCATCATAGCATCCTTATTGAAAGTGCATATTCTCACCAGAAACCAACAATTCACTAATGATTCAACCACATATATACTATATACATCAACCCAATAGATTCAATAACTTTTCCTGTACGTGTATAATATAGTAATACCTTAAAGTCCACAGCGTCCATCACTTTTTCATAATAAGGCAATGCTTGTTTAAGCCTTCCAGTATTCATCATCTCATCACCTTCCCTCAAGGCCTTCCATATGACAATTTTACAAATACATACCAAATACATGTGCATTAAAGCAAAGATGAAAACAGCAAAAGTCCAAGATGTTACAAAAAATACTAGGAACAGAAAAAGGCCACGAGGTTAAACAAACAGAAGGGGAGCATAAGTGTAAATTAAGCTGATACTGGCATTTAATACACATTTTATATACCTACACAAATAACTTTATATATGCTGGCAACCAAATTTGAAACTAGCAGCCCATTTGAAATGCTGGAATTTCACCAAAGCAGTCCAATTTCCATGGTAATGAGAAATTATTGATGAGATGCAAATGGAACCTAAATGTGGTAAATAAAAAACATGATCCTTACAAGCAATGTTGGATGTTCTCAATATCAAGATGGGCGAAGCTTTTATTCTCTTTCTTTTTTTAAAAAACATCAGTTAATTTTACTACTTATATGTCAAGTATAACCTAATATAGCCCTCTTATTGTGTTCCCTCTTGGTTTTCAGGCAACAATCCCACTTCTTACAAAACATTCGCTAACAAAAAATTGTGTCTCATTGTGTCCAAGTTCATGAGCGAGCAATGCATATAAGCACATGAAACACCTAAAAGTTCATATGCGTGCAGATGTAAAATCATACTGGAATTATCACATACATCATCACAAAAACATACAGTAGTAATTACAGAAAATAGCACTCTTGTCTATGATGTTCTGCACTTGAACCATTTAAATTTACTTTTCAGCTTATGCTTACGCTCGCTCTCTGTTGATTCTGAATTTCTGATTCTTTCCAACAGTGTATAGCATGCATCCTATGATTGATGTTGACATGTTTTCAAGTAACGAAACGATAAAAAAGGTTTAAGCAAACTACCAGCACCCACGCAGTTCAATAGTAATAATAAAAATTGAGCCTTGTTGATAACAAGGTCCAACATTCAAAACAAAATGAAATAGGAACAAATTGTCCTGAACAATAAGTAAAGTTAACACGTAAAAGAACTAACACAGTATAACATTGAATAAATAAAATTTGAAGATAACTCCCATAAATGGTATAGAAGTCCCATAGAAGTCCAATCATTAAAAGGATAAAAAAGGTCGAGCTAGATCACTGGAGTTTCAACTTAAGTGGAGTAATGTTTGAATCAGTACCTCGATGCACTCTGCTTTTGTCTTTGCATCGATTACCATGTTTTGTCGATTCCTATATGCAGCTATTAGCTCTTTGGTGCGCTTATCCTTGGCTGCTTTTTCTTCTGCACTTTGAGTCTCTCCACCAAGGCGTATATTTCTTCCACCGCCATACTAGAAGGAAAGGTAATGACAAATCAGAACCAGGGAAACACAGCAATACCACAAAGCATATCACACTGTAATCAAGCTTCATCAAGAACAGTGGCATAGATCATAGAATGGCAACAGTTTACAAACATGCCGTATATCAATATCAGCTAACTGAAACCAAAGAAAGGGGAAAAAGCAAGATATCATGGAATGATTTATAAAAGTTTATTTCAGATGTCATCTCTTAGCCTATCAGCAAAACAAGAAAAAAAATGTTATAGAGAGAGAATTTTAAAAGTGGTTCTGTAAAGTGTTGCTTAGCAATCTTTGAAAGACTGACTATCCAAGTCAATTCAGTCTAGTAATGGATACCTATTTCTGGTCCTGAAAGTGATTCTTGGACAATGGTTGATGAGCAATGTAGCATGTAACTAATTAAATGAAATGACTGAGAACATGGAAAGGGTGTGGATAGTTCAAACTAGTTTTAGTGACAGATTGTCATCTGAATTCCCTATAATAAGTTTATGGTTATTGATGTCCAAACTTATGAGTAGTTTGTTGCCAATGAGTAGCATAGTAAAGAGTTCACAATTAGAGTCAGTATGTAGATTCAAAGAGAACATTTACCACAAATAAAGTAATATTGTAACAGGATGGATCTAAGGGAGAAGAATTACATCACGATCATAATTTGACTCAAGAAAAGTCATATTACACATCCAGATATTTCCAATCGATAGACAATTCTTGTAGCATTAAAGGTCGTAACAAGATCATAAGATCAAAAGTGAATTCAAATATATCATACTAACCCTGGTAGTCTTTTGTTTAAAGAGAAGATATACTCCAGGGAAGTTGGCAAGTTGAAGAGTTTCATAGAACTACTAGATGGTTGACTTCTCCACTAAAGTTCCAATTAGCTTCGAAAATAATTGAAATGAATATACCTTGTACAACTTCATTCAGAAGTCGAAATCAATTTGTGTCTGGTATTTTTATGTTGTTACGCTTCAATCATAATTCAACATTCCAGTTAACCTCGCGCACGCTAAGTAAAAGAAAGATACAAATACAACATTGAGATGTTACAACTATCTCTTACCGCCTTTGAAATATTTTGTGGCCTTGGAAACATTCCCCATGATCTAACTGTGGGTCTATAAATATCTTCATCTTCTTCTGGCTCAAGAACAGTTGAAGGAGGTGCTACCTTGTCAGATTCATTCGGTTTAGTAGTCGATTGAGATGTTTCCTCTGACTCCGTGTCGTCTACCGGTTGGATTTCTGTTGGGCCAAGAGATTTCTCAAATTTGCTAGGGTCTCCAACTATTATCTCCACCTCAGGAAAATCATCATCACGTAAAGTCTCAAAAGCTGGAGCCAGCCCAGCTGGTAGACCTTTAGAACGTTTTTTCTCAAAGAAGTCGAGACCCAAAAAATCAGTCTCATCAAACTCGTACCCTCCTTTCTTGCCAAACGAGACTTCTTCACTGAGTAAGGCATTCTGACCTAAAAAAATCATGGGCAGTACAAATAAAAACATATGGCATTGATGAAGACGATCAAAACACCGTTACTAAAATCATTTCTAATTGTCCATTCACTGGGTCCAAACCCAATTCATTTTAATCGGAAATGCTACTGTAGAATGAGCACTAATAACATCACTTAAACAGGGACAGGAGTACAATGTATCTTAACCATCCTTCAGTCAATTCGTTGGATTTAATCCACTCACCAAAATCCGGCGAGCCTCCCAGCAGCGGGGAGTCACCACCAGCCGCGCCCGCTCTGGCCCCGTTGCCGTTTCTGTACTCCAACGCCCGCTTGAAAGCCTCCTTACTGCCGGGCTCACCCACGGAAGCCTGCGGCTGCGACGGCGGTGGGGATGGGGCCGGCGCCGTGGGCGGTGGGGCCGGCGCCGGGCTCGGGCTCGGGCTCGGGCTGTCCCTCTCCTTCTTGTACGCGGCGGCGCGGGCGAAAGCTAGCTTGACGGGGTCCGGCTTCTCGACCCCCTCGGGCGGAGGCGGAGGCGGAGGCGGCGGCGAGGCGGGGGCGGATGAAGCGGGCGGGCACGGCAGACGGAGGAGGATTTTTTGCGGTGACGGAGTGAGGGCCTTGGGGACGGCCGCGGCGAGAGGTTTGCGGATGTGGGCGGGAGGGAAGGGGAGGCGGCGCTGGGGTGCGGGGGAGAGGATGGAAGATGCCGCGCCCGCCGCCGCGGCGGCCATCGTTTTGGGGGCCGGTCCCGGCGGGGTAAGAGGTGATTGGTGGCGGCGGGGGACTTAAGGCGACAAGCCGAGCGTTTGTTATCCGTTGCCCGCGTGGCGCGGAGAAGGCGGGAGCGCGACCGTGCGAGGAGAGGAGGGCAGGAATTTTTGTGGTTGCTTTTATGTAATTATTATTTAATCACGAAGGTAGAAGAATTGAATTGAATCTCCACTCAATTTGTCGATGAGGTAGGGATATTTTGTGTTGTACCAGGAGGAGAAATATAAATATATTTTTTTACGGAAAAAAGAAATACAAATATCTTCCCTGTCTGTTTACATCAAAGTGTTCTTTTTAAAAAGCTAAATCACAACCGAGTATTGTAGCTGATTTTCACACTTAAATTTTTCGAGTGACCCTCTCCCTCCCATGCCCTGTGCCACCGGAGATAAAGACAACGGCGGAGCGGCTAGGGTTCCGACAATAGCATTGGAGACGACGAGCTCGTCGGCATCCCTATTCTAACTCCTGTGTTGCCTATTCCAATGCACTGTCTATAGCACGCAGACGGACATCACTGATATTATATTTATTTTTATATTTCTACTCAGATTCGTATTCGAATACGGATAGTATCAGCTATGTCGGATATGATACGATTGGATATCGACATCATAAATATGATATTTGAGCATTCAGATACGGATACGGTATCGGATGTTGAATATCCGGACTCGGATACAAACGGATAAAAACTCCTCTAAACGGATTCGGTCTCAAATACGATCGGAAAATATCCGTAACGTTTTCATCCCTATCTGAGTGGTAGATACCTAAACATATGCGGATACAATTTTTTCTGTACAAGGGGTTGTCAGTGGTGTAAGGTAGTTGCTTAAAGGCAAATGACATTCGCAGAATCAGCATGGGTGTGCATTTTAGACAATGATTACTCAGCTTGCTTGTTCCCAACATGTTTTATACAAAATGCAGAACAAAACAAATTGTTGCAATTTGCAAATGGTGCAGAAGTAATAGGAATCAATACACGTTGGTTAAACCCATATCTTCAAATAATTACCTTGATTTGATTTGTGAATTCCCTTGGCATCACCATCAAGCAAAAAGTTCTTCTTTTTTTTTTTTTGCAAACATTGATATAACACAAATTTGAGTTATGTACACCGGTGGGATGTAACAAACCACCTAAGATAGATAACGCAGACGAAACCAGTTAGCATTAGTTCACACATAGTTCATCTCTGATCTCTCCATCGCTGGGAAGAAGATAAACATGTTGATTACAACAGAAAGCTAAATCGGCCTATTTCACATGGTAAGCAAATTGGACCCAGAATACTTGGTATTGGGCTTGATCAAACGATTGGGCCAAGGAACTACTTTCTGGAAATTGCCTCCTGTCGATGAAAGAAGAGTCAAGCAGATCCATGACAAGAAGTTCAATTGGTTTGCTCCAAAAAAAAAAAAAAAGTTCAGTTTAGGATCAAATCGTGCCTACTTAAGAAATGAGGATTATAGAGTTACAGTCCATCCGTCCATGCTATAAACAAAACTATGTTTTTAGAGCTATGTGGTTTGTGCTGAGTAGACTAATACTAATACACATTACACTAACACACTCATGCTTCTCGTTACCTTTAGTTCTGTTGGTTAAATAGTTTCATCTGAATTCACTACCTCTGAATAGGATAAGAAATGCTAGTAGCTAATGAACAACTGTCCCATATAGCAAGTGATAAAACATATAGTTTAATAAACTGAGGGAACTCCCCTTGAAATTATTATGTTATTTTTCTATATGATTTTCTGATTGGTCACTTAATCGATAAATTTTAGGTTTTGTCCTTTTTCAAAAAAGACCGATTCCTACAATGTTTAATTAAGCAATGTTGAGAAAGAAAAATGTTTTGAAATGAGTGATTCAACGAGAAAACCATACGTCCAAATAATTATGATAAACAACTAGAGGAATATGAAAAAACTACTTCATCTATCCCATTGAAAGTGTTGTTTTAAGGTTGGACACAAGTACCAAGGAAGGAGCACAGGGACATGCATGTCCCTACATCTACCAACAAAGAGCATTAAGGCTCCCTTTAGATGCAGTTATAATTTACAATTTGGAAAAGGAATCTTTTTTAATAAATGTCCAATCATGACCCAAGTAGACTTAAAAGATTCGTCTCGTGATTTACATGCAAACTGAGCAAACATGCAAAAATTTTATCTACATTTAGTGCTCTATGCATGTGCCGCAACATTCGATGTGATGAGAATCTTGGAATTTTGAAGTGCATCTAAACAGGGCCTAAAAGGCTATGCTTTCAGGCATCCAAATACCGCTACCACACCATCTCTTTGCTGTCAGTGGACGAGTGGACGAGAATGACCTGAAAAGAGTGTTGCGACGTGACTACCTTTGGGCTCATGGTGCTCTAGCGACACTCTATGAGACAATGACTAGGCGTCACAATAACAGTCTTAACGGGACGGAGAGAGCATATACCTAAAAAGAAGTCAAACTGACTTGGGACAATTTAGAATGAGAGGTGTCCAAGTCTCGTAACAGAAACTATAGTACTAAGTTACATGTAAAATCAAGTAACTTAACCAACAATTTATTCTAATTCTTGTACAAAATAATACTAGGGAAGCATATAAATAACCCATGCCAGTGTATGTTAGTGACTTGGTGTTCCAGAAGGCCTCGGCCTTTTCAGTTTATATAAGGAAGACAAGTCAAAAAAAAAAAAACGCGACAGCGATATCTCTTGATACCCAACGTGCAGATACAGAAAGAACAGGTTGGTACTTTCTTTGTGCTCCTACCTTGAAATACTACTAACGGCCCAATGCTTTATTCTAATACTGCGTTATTATTCCGCGCGCAAGAAATCATTATAGAGAACGGCATCCAAAACGAATACTGTACTCATATCTTATACTAGGGTTTTATTCGCTTCAACTAAACAGCACATATTTTTTACTCTGCAATAGTATTTCTCTTCACAACAAATCAGTTTCAATCAAAATCAACTCAGATTCTTAGCTGAAGCGAACAGAGCATAAGAAGCTTCGCCGCTGTTTCTCAGATGTGTACTCCGTAGATTGATCGTGCCCGCGGAGCGGCCGTCTCCACTGACTATAGCATCTTCAGTGAGCAACATCACATCAAAGACGGTGCTCACAATTTGACCAGTGAACCGGAGAACTTTCTAGAAGAATCTGATTTTAGCAAGAGAGACACAGAAGGCGCTAGTACTCCTTTCTCCTATGTCGTCATCGGATGGACGCAAGGACGCACGTCGACGTGAAGTAACTCCACGTGTCCTTTTGACTGGTCCTACTTCCGCTAGTGCTTCAAGATATGAATCGTGATGATAAAGAAAACGACACAGGGGCAGCAGAACCACAACAGAAACAGAACGAGACAAAAAGCTTTGCATGATTGGTTGCTGCATTTGGCTCAGCCGCTCTATTCGCTCGAGCTGATAAGATGAGTTAATTTTAGCTGATGTTAATTTGTTGTGAGAAAAAACTATTTTAGAGTTAAAAAATAATAGCTGATAAATTGAAGGGATATACCAATAATGTATGTCGGATATACCCGTACATACACGATGGGAAGAAGGGAGTACGTATACGAAGCACACAGTACATATGGTTTAATACTATAGAAAATTTTGATTAGATGATAACTCGATTTGTATGTTGAATTTTGTCTGTCTATATTCAGAAGTCAAGAAAAGGACGGTGACATAAGGTTTCGTCAGTTACCGATTACCGTCGTTTTATCCTACATTTGCTCCGCTTCTTGGCCGCAGGCATAAAACACTCTGTTCGCTTGAACTTACCAGCCAGCATCAACCAACCATTTAGTAGTATTTTTCTCTTAAAACAATCAGTCAGCCAGCTGTACAATCCAATTAGCCGAACAGAGCCAGGCCGTCTTCCCTGTCCTAGTGCTTGTGTGCACAAACTCTGGGAGAGTAGGACTCCGTAACACTTGCCGTCTACGTGTTCTCCTGCTCAGGTTAAGGATTGCAATTGCGTTTTTGGAGAGTGTTGTTCATGGCACGACTACTCGCTGTCAACTAGTACAACCGACTCTAATGCCATGAGGTGTGCTCTCATTGGTCATTTATTTTTATCTACATAAAGGTCAAAACGATTAGTATCATCTACAAGCTAGTTAATACCGCTTTGTAAGATCACAAACCTATTTTAACCATTTTCAGAATTAAATAATTACTGAATTTACGCAAAATTCTCACAATTAATGATCACAATATACTATCTCGATCGGGCAGAAAATCCTAGTGCTCGTGACGCGCTTTTGTCAGGCAGCATAGATACAGTATACACATGTTGTGCAGATCGAGGTATACGAACTTACGAGAGACATCAGCAATGGGGAAGTCATTACATTGTCTCGTCGAGTCGTCGTCGTGGTTGGATAAGCATGCAAGATTTTAATCATCTTAGGCTCTGTTCGCTTCAACTAAACAGTACATATTTTTTTAGCTCTGAAACAGTATTTTCTCTCACAACAAATTAGTTTCAGCCAAAATCAGCTCAGCTTTGAACAGAGCCTTGAAGACTCTCCTCGCGTCTTCTCTAAAATAAAGAATGAACTTACGTACACCACCGACGCGTATAGATGTTCGAACCGTACCTTCCAGTTGGGCTTTCTTTTACAGGAGAGAGCACGTTGCGATTCGCATGCAATTTCAAGCGAAGTCGGTCTTCGACTTCGAGGAAAAAGAATACACCTACTCCGTACACTCGTTTGGGGGGTGGGGAGTGGAGAGTTCATATTGTCTGGCTGCGTGCGTTCGTCAGCTTGACGCGCAAAAAACAATTATTGACAGCGGAGGACATACGTACGTGTACGGTCCTGCACAAATCACAATCGCCTTCGTCCTTTCGGGGTTGGGGTTGGGGTTGGGCCGTTGGGGCGAGCACAGCGCCCGTCGTTTCCGATCCGGAATCGACCAAGCGATGAAGACCGACCAACCAAACCCGGCCGCGGTCACCGCGCACGGGTTCAGGTCCCAGCCGACGAGAGACGGACCATGAGTCGTCGTCATATGTCGCCCCTCTCCGCCTCCCCACGCCTGACGCCACGGGCACGCGGATGCGATCCGAGCCCGAGCACGTCAGCTGATGATGGATCGCTCATACGGAGTACTCCTACTATATGATTATTACGTAGTTATTATATACTGTATTACTCACTCATCCTTCTATTTTTATTACTCCAGTACTGTGTGCTACTCTACAGAAGAACGGCACCGTACCGAGTTCACTTCAAAGCGAAAGAGAAGAATAGATGGAAGCGATCCAACTACATGACACATGGGCTGTTGGACTTGGATCATACAGTACATACCACGTACTCCAACAGCACAGCCACGGAGATTTTTTTTAATCCCCTTTCACATTTTTTTTGGCGTGAATCCGCTTTGAGGCCTCCTTTGGTTCGCGGGATTTCTGTAGGAAAATCAGAGGAATGAAGAATCCTATGGAATGAACACTGTGCAATCCTTTGGTTGGTAGGAAATGATCGAAGAAAGGCCCTGTTCGGTGAAGCTGAAGTGCTGTAGATAAGCGCTGAAGTGCTGTAGAAGTGGTGAAATCTTGTGAGAGAAAAATACTGCTGAAGTGCTGAAAAATAAGCGCTTATAAGCGCTACCGAACGCAGCCAAAAAGGATAGAAAATTTTTCTGCCATTCAACTTTCACGAGAAAACATAGCATAGAAACATCCACCGGAACCTCATGTTTTTCTTGACTCGTGCGGAGGATCAAGGCAATTACTGGTGGACGAGACTTTGACAGCATGCTACGGTTATGAGTGTCAGGAATTGTTTATTTTTTATTATTTTATTTGGTGATTTGCTTTTTGTATCTAAGGGCTAAGAGCACATTAAGACTCTGATTAACTTACACGTACTATTTGGTTCCCATGTTTTTCCTACACTCATCCAAACACTCTTTTCATCAAAATTCCTATGTTTTCCATTTCTATGTTTTCCATGTGCATTCCTATCATGTTCCTACGTTTCTCATATTCCTATGGTTTTCTAATCCCGTGTTCCAAAGGGGGCCTCACATTCATGTATGTTGAGTCGATCCGAAGAAAATGTGTTAGGCCCTGTTTAAATACATGACAAATTGCAATTACAACTAGTCACATCAATGTTGCGGCACATGCATGGAGCATTAAATGGAGGCGAAATATTTGTATGTTTACACAGTTTGTATGTACACCACGAGACGAATCTTTTAAGTCTACTTGGGCCATGATTGGACACTTATTGCAAAAGATTCTCCACTACTATAGTGTCAAAATTGCAAATTGCAACTGCATCTAACCGCACGAAGAAAACATACTATTCCGTAGTACTCCCTCCGTCCTAATGAATATATAATTCTCATATCTCGAGAAGTCAATCGTTATAAACTTTTACTAAAATTATATGAAAAATACTAATTCTTATGAGACAAAATAAATACCGTTAGATCAATTATGAAATATATTTTCATAATAAATTTATTTCGAGACATAAGTGCTATTACTTTTACTATAAACTTGGTTAAAGTTAATACAGTTTGACTGGTACGTTTCCCACGATTGTATTATCAATGACACGGAGGGAGCAGGAAGAAAACGTACTATTCCGGCTCCATCCGTCGGCCAAGCCGGAGCACGTGTCTGATATCCTTGCCTGTGTGGAGGGGGCAAGCAGCAAGCTGGGTTCCAAGCTTGCAATCCCGGCGCTGCTGGATCCACGCGCCGCCGCATAATCTCCAGCTAGCCTCCGCGTCCCAGCCGCAAAACCGCGCGCTTCCTGGCGCCCCTATCCGTAGCTGTGTATATCATCGACGAGTGACGACTCGTTCGTCCTCATCCGCACGCGAGAGAAACGCGCAAACCGCAGCGCAGAGCCAGCGAGCCCAAACCCCAACCCACCGCGCGCGGCTTCGTTCCACCTAGCTGGCTGCCTCCCGAAAGTTTGGCGGTGCGACCGACCCGGCTGCCCCACCTGCCAGTGCCCACCGCCGCCCACGCGTAACCGCCCGCCTTCCTCAGCCAGTCTAGCGTCTAGCGGAGCCCGTAACGGAAACAACCACCACCGTAACCGCGTCGGCTTCCGCTTCCCGCGGCCCGCCCTATAAAAATCCCGCGCGCCTCGTTCCTCCTCGTCAAAACCAACCAGCACCAGTGCCAGCCTCCATCGAATCGCAACAGGCAGAGTAACCCCTGTAGGTAATCAATCACCAGCTAGCGGCATCAATTCCTTCCATTCCTTGACGAAAACAGAACCTCCATTTCCATGGGCAAGGTCCGCTCCTTCTTCTCCCGCTCCCGCAGCGGCAAGCGCGCCGCCGCCGCCCGGGAAGCCTCGTCGTCCTCGCCCCGCTCCTCCACGGCGAGCGCCGCGCCGCCCTCCCCGTTCGCCCGGAGGTCGTCGTCGGCCCGGGGCCTGCCCGGGGACGAGACGGAGCGCGTGTTCCGCAAGTTCGACGCGAACGGGGACGGGCAGATCTCGCGGGCGGAGCTGGCGGCGCTGTTCGAGAGCGTGGGCCACGCGGCCACGGACGACGAGGTGTCGCGGATGATGGAGGAGGCGGACGCGGACGGCGACGGCTGCATCAGCCTGCCCGAGTTCGCCGCGCTCATGGCCGCCGACGCCGCGGCGGTCGAGGAGGACCTGCGCCACGCATTCATGGTCTTCGACGCCGACGGCAACGGCCTCATCACGCCCGCCGAGCTCGCACGCGTCCTCCGCGGGCTCGGCGAGCCCGCCACCGTCGCGCAGTGCCGCCGCATGATCCAGGGCGTCGACCGCAACGGCGACGGCCTCGTCTCCTTTGACGAGTTCAAGCTCATGATGGCCGCCGGCGGCGGAGGCTTCGGCACCATCGGTGCCTAGGACGGACGAATAAGGATTCTGCTCCGCTCCCACAAATTGGATTCGTTTCATTTGATTATGTACATATATAATAATATAAGTAATCACGGAGATATTAGTAGGTCCGGATTGCACGAACAGCACTACATAAAAAGCTCCCATTTCGTTCGGTTTGTGTATATAAAATTGCAAATCTGCATCCATTGTGCTACTACCATGGATGGATGTTCAATGGATTGTTTTGGCTGCATCAATTGCAATCTGCCCCTGACTTCTGCGCCTCATTGTTTTGGGGTTCTCTTAATTTGGTACAGTTGCGTTCATCCCACAAACACAGAGGCCTTCCTATGGCCGGACAACGAGCCTGATTGTGGTAACCAAATTTTGGTTCCTATAATTTGGCAAACCAAGTAAAATTTGTCAGCATCTCTTATTTACCTTACCAAATCTGTGGTAGTTCTATGGTTGAAAAGAAACCAAAATCTTAACTGATTGGAGCAGCCGAACAGGGCCAAGCCAATCGGACGGACCTAACAATCCCATGTGTTGATTTTGGAAGCATGAAAGCTAACATAGATTCCTACCAGCACAAGCACCCTACCAAACAGCCCTCGAAAGATGACAGTCTTTTTGCATAACTCGAGAAGTGACCACGACCCTTTACTTTACACTCAGACACTCGGTTCAGTTCAGAGAACCAAAGCTAGCAAAGTTTCATGTGAAGTTGTAAGCTATTCCACTGATGATATTAGCGCCGTGCCGTGGTTTTCAGAGAAGCGGTGATCGATGATAGGAGATACAAGTTCAGTTCAGAGAGCGAAAGCTTAGCAAGGGCTGTGCATGTGAACCATTCCACTCATCATCACTCATGTATAAGCGCCGTGGCTTTGACAAAAGCAGTGACAACAGGAAAGGATGAAAACGACCACTCGTCTTGGATTCTCGGGTGTTCCTCAAAGTTGTTTCCGTGAAAACAACACTCTAACAAGGACATGGTTAAGTTAAAAAAAAACGACAGGTAATTGTAGCCCAAACTTAATTTCTCCAGTAAAGGCTAAAAAACATACCAAACTCGCTTTCTCCAGTGATCGATAAAGGTGAAATTTGCCAAGTTGGAATAAACTGAACTCTCAACAAGGACGCGCCGCCAACAACACAAATTAGTGTATTATATAGTCGTGCACAAGGTTTGGCGAATTACTCTACTATACTTAAATAAATACATTCAGAAGGACTACAACTGAGCGGTGATAGTGCGATGACGAGGACGTCGACTTGAGGGTACTCCAAGAAAATGAATAGAATCGAATAAACAATTTTTAAAATACTCGTCCTGTAGTATAGCGTGTACAAGCATTTCAAGTTTTACTTAAATATAAGAGATTTTATACAGGAGACAGATAACAGTTTTGCACTGAATATTTCCACAAAATAAAAGTTTTGCACTGAATAGCATCATAAATTTGATAGGTACTATATTGTTACTCGCCATTTATCAACCAATCACCATTAATGATATCGATAATAGTGCCCGATTAGGAAATAATGTGAGGACACGTGTTTTTTCCCCCTTTTCTAAAGCTGTCCTAAAATTTGTAGAAAGAGGGTGTATCAAATTCGTCCCTGAATCTAGGACACATTATTTTATTTATATTGCCTTATACAGAGATCATATTATTTCTAGACTGTTAGGACAAGGAATCAAAATGCCATCTGTCAGCATTGAGGAACGTTATCAAATCACAATCTTCTACACCATGTGCCTGAATGGCAATCAGATCATGTGGCAAGAACAGGCATCCCACGAGGCAGATCTGTCTGTCCTACACAGTGAGCACGGGAAACTCATGCATGATCCGGCCGGGATGGCCAGTTGCTAATCGCTAGTGCATGCATAGCTTGATTTGCTACATTGGGTTATGTTTAGAGCATTTAGTAAATGAGATTGCTATCCTTAAAAATTTAGCAAAACAAAAAAATTATCTCTCCAACAAATTGGCACAGGTCAACTTCACAGGCGAACATGTTTAAAACGGCTTCATATGCAATTTGTTTGGTGAAGCTGAACTGTTTTGGGAATATTGTTTGTCAAAACAGCTTCATCAACAACTCTATACATGGTCAGAAGAGAGAAATGAGAGAGAGAGTTAGGATAAGCTACTTTTTTCAGCTCATAACAGCTCATCGTTTTGTGAGAGGAGAAAAAATTGCTTCACACATGAAGTTGTTTTACAAAAAGGTGTTTGGTAAAAAAAAACAACTCACAACAGCCTGTGAACCTATTGTGAGTTATGCCAAACAGCCACTTATTATCACAGCAGCAATCAGGCGCGCCTCGGGCTTGGCTTCCATCCACGAAAAAGACGAAGGAGCTATCGAGAGGATGTTTTTGTTTGTTGCAATGTTGGTGTTAGGTGACTGAACGTGACAGGCCAGGCCTTCTAACGCCCAAAAGAGAGTTCAACTTCTGGAGCATACTGACGCCAATGGGGTCTGTGATTCGTGTGAATGTGTATGACTAGTAACTTTTCAGATCATGAGAGTCCTAAAAATGGACTAATGGAGATCATAAAGCAACGGGAGAATAGGAAATTGTAGTTCTAAAAATAATAAGAAAGAACCACAGGCAGAAGAAAAAAAAATCATGACGACATGTAGTGCTGTATTTTCCTTGGCTTGACTTCTGGCTGCTAGCGCTGAGTGGGTAGCCTTTTGCTGGTGATCTCGAGATCTACAGAAGTTCGGAAGAAGTTCTCTAGGTACCATCACCTCCAGTCCAGGTTAAAATTTCTACCTATGATGAGAGGCAGTGTATAAGTGTTGTGATATTTGGTTGGTTGCCGGCAACTTTGTTATGTTGGTTATGCCAGGTTACTTCAGTTTGGCACTCCAGAGGTTGCAGCTTTGTATCACTCCAGAGGGTGATACTAATACTTTGTTCCTTTCGGCAATTCGTTCAACTTCCCTGTCCATAAAACTAGTATCAAATTTATGTCTGAATCTAGAGGACATCATTTTATTGTCTTTCTAGGAAACATCAGCCAGAGTCAGAATTAGTATACACAGCATTATACATTAATTAATGAGTAAATTCCACAAGATCAATCCAATCTGGCTAATGATTTTTGTGTGGCCGTTGAGTGACCCTCCATTAGACCTGATCAAAAATCGGATCAGGTTCTGATCGGACAAGAGAAAAATGTTGAATAAAAAGTTTTGGTCCGAGCCCGATCTAATCCAACATGGAGGTATATGCTCCATGATGTTTTTGCTGCTTATGGATCATGAATCCTCACACTACTGTATCTCATTTTCGCCTGCAGAAACAACCCTATTAATTATTTAAGTGCAAAATTGAATAATCAGGTTGTTGAATCTGTGTTTCCCGTATTTTTATATGTGAGGTGTGAACGAACTCAACGTCCGTGAGATTTTATAATCTAACAATGCAGTAACAGGACACAAATCCAATATGTAATTTCTAGTGCGTTGCGGTCATCACCGGCAGTCAGTGATCACATTCGGTCATTCGGCATCCCACGTGCTTCACTGAAAAGTACTTCGTAATAGGCAAATAAGAGAATGGAACACCAAAGCTGCCGCCAGATTTCAACTTTATCAGTTCAAGCGGTGAAGGGGAAAAAACTTGCAGTATACAGGACACAAGTTCTAACATATAAACCTGAAGTTATAGCATGTTTAATTAATTCATACCGTTGCTTTTTATTGCAATGTGTGCATAGGTTAGTGTCTTTTTGTTATAGCATGTTTCATTTAGCATCCTTTTTGTCACGTTTCTAAAAATGCTCCCTCATGCAATAAAAAAAAAATACTCCCTCATGTGCTAGTTGGCCCGTGGCCCAATAGAACCAGCAGCAAGCCAGCCAGCAACAGCTACTAGTGCTGCCTTATCAATCTAAACCTTTATTCCTGTATACCAAATCTGATAAACCGTACAGCCACACCACGTGTTACTGTTCCACTGATTTCCTCCTTCCATCGTAACTTCCCTCAGCCTTATCGGAATTCCTCCTGGCCAACAAAAAAGTCTGAAAAAAGAACAACGAAGCACTAGGCAACCAGGCACCCTCGAAGCCTCCTCCCGCAAAACGCCGCCTTCTCATGCGCCTCCGCTGCCACCTCCACGCGCGCCGTGCCCACGCGGCCACAGGGGTTCGCTACCTCCCTGCCTGCCGTTCCGACGGCCCCCACTGCGCTACCCTCGCCAGACGCCGCCAACCGCGCAGAGCAGCGCCGCTGCGGCGTCTCGCCTCGGAAGCCGGCGCCGTCTGCGGCCGTTCCGCTCGGATCGACATCCACCGCCGTCCACAACGCCCGTGAACGCCGTCTCTAGCGCCCCCGCCTCGCCAACACGCTCGCCCTGCCGCAGTCATCGCCGGTGCCTCCTCCATCGTCCTGTGCGGGTAATGCCACCGACTACTCTGCCCTCCGGTGTGGGCGTCGGGTAATCTTCCTCCTCCTGTTCACTCCTACTGCCACGACTACTGCGATTGTCCTGTTTTCCCTCTCTTCCTTAGGTTGTTGTTGCTTCACTTGGTGTTACTGTTCAATTGCAGGTGGCGATTCTATGTCACGCAGTCATGAATTCTATGCTTACTGCAAAATAGATCAATCCAATTTCAGTTCCAAGGTTGCTTGCTGTTAAAAACAGATCAATCCTAGTTCAATTTTAACGTTAGCTGCAACAGGGTAACATTGAATTGGTAAGGCCAACCTTCCACCGTTTTTTTTTGCTAATCTTATTAGCAATCTACAATACATTACCATTTTTGTTTGGTTGGCCATCACAAAAACTTTCTTTAACTGCATCACAGTAACCATATTGTCGACACAATGGCTATATTGTATACAAAATTCCGAAACAATTATATGCTGACAGCTTCTGTGTGTTAGTTGCCGAAATTATGGTGCTCCATAATTATACATAATCATTACAGGACTGTATTGCAAAAAAAAAAAAAACTGTACTGTCTATGCATTATCACCAGTTCCCTTCATCGCAGTGACCAATTAATTGAGCCACACACATAACATAAGGCTAATGTTTCATTGAATCTTAACATAGCATTTTAATTTTGATCTGCTTTATTGTATTGAGTCCACATTATTTTGTTGTGCCTTATTTTGGGTTAATTTTATTTACACAGGTTGCGTAACATTATCCAATGTCTTCGTCAAAATAGGCTAAGGTAATCTCACATTTCATGCTATGTCTTCCTTATTGCGGTACTCATATTGAACCATTATTTTCCGTATGCAGTTACTCTATGAGTACCTTTTATTAACTTGCCATAGAATACTTCTAACAGTTCACAGTAAGTCTTTTTCTGCTCACTAACCTATGGATTGAAAGCTACTTGACTCAGTAAGGGGTTCCATATGTGTTTACACCAAAATTTGAGCCGGGAGCAGATAACCGATGTTAAGAGCGGATAGTCGATTTCGGGAGCAGAGTCTATCAGACGAAGAGCTGAGAACAGTCGATCAAGTCCCAAATCGGATGTTGGGCTAAAGAAAGGAAGGCGCGGTCAGAAGACAGAATCGATTGATGGATGACGTCATCATGGGTCTTCAGCGCCAGAAAGCGATCACGTTCGGAGTCCATTCAGGGAAGGGAAGATTGGACTCCAAGTTACCTTTAAAATAGGAGAGTTTATTAGTTTCCGTATTTGTTTTGAGTTGTAATTCAACTAGAACTCTATCTTATCAGTTCAGGGTATAAATATAAACCCTCGGCCATTGTAACAGATCTCAATACACATCAATACAACACACTTTCTGGCTCCGGCCAAACCCTTAGGAGTAGGAGTAGAGTAGATCTCGGCGAGTTTCTTCGAACGGGCTGGGTATCATCTGGTGGACGTAGGCTTGCTTGTAAGTACCGTCATGCCTTATTAAGCTTTGTTTCTTTAATGTCATCCGGTGGACATGAGATCATAGTAGATCAAGGTTTGATTCTTGTTTGGCATGAGTTTAGCGTCATCCGGTGGACCTGGACTTAGATCAAATAAGGATTAGTTATCGATTCATGTTTATTTTCTTGATTAATTTATGTTTAGCGTTATCCGGTGGACGAAGGCTTAGATTAAACTGGTTAATGTGCATGAATTAGTTATCGGCTCTAACTAAATTAGCATCTTAGTTAGATTCATTAAGTTACCGGTGATGTTTGAGTTTATTTGTTTAATTATATTCAACATTCACTAAATTTGCCCAATCCTGATCTAATTGTGTTGGCTCTACATTTTATAGATCTATTTGTTCCATAAACGATAATTGTTACATGTTTATACATTGATAAATAGAATACACTTGTATTAGTTGATAGATCTAAATTTTGATTGTATATAGGTTGCACTCAAGTAATGGGATAAATATTGTCTAGATTTGACAACTAATAGATTTGAGTCGTGGTTTACATTATGGCTGTCTCGATCCGCTCAATCCCCACTATTGTAAACGATGAATCGAATATGTTGGTTTGAGAGTCAAAGCATTGTTTATCTTATAAGTTTATATGTTGGCTATATTTGCCGAATCGGCTGAACAACTAATTTCTCTCTGTTTTGACACTCAGATATCTTTTATTAAACAAGTTTGACATACATGCATTAATTATGTCGTATTCTGTCACACGTGAACTATTACCTCTGTTGATAAGTATGGATCGGTTAAATAACATTATAATGCTTATTTGATGAGAATTTGATTCATGAGATTTGGATATCGACTCTTTAGTCGATAGCCTAAAAATAGGGCCTACGGGGACGGATATTTGGAACTGTCTGGACAAACCAGCAAGTTCCGCCTTGTGTTATTGATGATTATCTTTTTTTTTTATTAATTGCAGGTCAAATTGACTGGCACGCTTGGGAGTCAATCGACACTCTCAGACCGGGTTTGAAGCTAGCTAGATCTACAAAACTCCAGCGCTCTTGAGAATCGTTTTCGGCTTCGCTAGTGTGTTGACCGCGGAAAACCACTTTTTGCGCAAACAATATGTAATATATGTTTTGGCATGGCAGTAATTAATTTACTTTCTCAGATTAGTAGGATATATACCCATCCATGTCTGGATGCTTGACGGTTCTCTTCTTAGCTCAAGGTAACAGCTCCGAAATCTGTTTTCTTTGCCCAGGCGGTTAGGATTCGTCAGTGTTTTCTTTTTGTTCTGTTGCCTTCCGCTTTCCCAAATAGAATTGCAAATCTTTGCCATGCACATTTCTGACGTAATAATAATTTCTACACATTCATCGAGCAGGTATAGTCGAGGTGCAGCCTGCGCAGTGTGGCGGCTTGGGTTCGAGTTTTGACTTCTCTGTTCCGTTGTGCCCTTATACGGTTTTGCGTCAATATGCATATAAGAAGACAACAAAGATAACAATAAAGAATTTCAGACAAACGACCTTTGGTGCTAATGTATTCTTCATATTATTCTTTGCTATCAGATCAGTAGTACAAATTACTTATGTAGTACATTTTATAGATGGCCAAACGGGTCGCACGGCACGGCACGAGCACGAGCACGGCGAAGCATGGCACGTCGGGGCACGACGGCACTGCCGTGCTGTGCCATTCGGGCCACCGTGCCCAACCACCAGCACGGGCACGGCACTACGGGGAGGGAGGCGTGCCGTGCCGTGCCGTGCCGAAGGACACGACGGCACGCCGAGGACGGGCCAGTCCGCCGCCGCTGCTCGCTGCTGCTGCTCGCGCCCCCGCTCCTCGCGTCCCGGCTGCTCGCGCCGCCGCTCCTCGCGCCCCCACTGCTCGCGTCCCTGCTGCTCGCGCCGCCGCTCCTGCTCGCACTGGGCGACCGTGCCGCCCCCGTGCCGGCCACTGGAGCGTGCCGTGCCCGTGCCGTGTCGGCGTGCTGGCCTTGCGGCCCGAGCACGGGCACGGGGCCGGGCCGGGCCAGCACGGGCACGAGGAAGGCCGGGCCCATGTCGTTTGCGGGCCGTGCTTTTCCGTTCCGTGCCCAGGCCGGCCCAACGGGCCAAGCCCGTTTGGCCATCTATAGTACATTTTGCCCATTCTTTTACATATTCAGCTCGGGAAGCACACAACTTTGTACTTATGGAATTTGTGATGACCAGAATACCGACAAGACTAATGTTCATTAGCTCCAATTAAGGCGTATTGCCTTCATAATTTTGCCAACGACGCTGCCAGCCAAATATTACTATGAATTCAGTTTTAGTTGTAGTTCAATATATATTTGAAATGGTACATGTTGTTCGTTGCTTTGACTTCCAAACAACTACCAAACGGTCTCCTTATTATATTATGTCTTACTGCTCTTTCTCGTTCAGGTGTTCAACACCTCTCATGGCTTTGTTCTTTACTTCTATATAAAAGCATGGGACCTGGACAACATTAATTTGTCGTTTTATGATGCAGCAGCTATGCATGCCGAATTATTTCGCATGTTCAGTTACTACCTGCAATCACATATACTATCACTTTAAAAATAATGGAACACAAATATTCCTATTTTCAATGGTATTACCCCGCGCAATGCGCGGGGGAACTGGCTAGTATACTAGTTCACTTTGTTTCTCTGTCATTCTGGGCCCGGGATGTCCTCTGTGTATTTCTTCTGAGTCCTGCCTGATCTCCTCCGTATGCACGCACGAGACCAAGCTAGACTGCTCGAGTTGAACTACTGTTGAACTTGAACCGAAACAAACGGAATCAAACAATATCTGTTATGTGATCAAATGGCGTTTCAAATTTGTGAACCAAACACCATCTACGTAGTTGCATTGCATATATACGGTTTCTGTTGGATTCAGTTTTATTTTTTGCTTCTTACCTGAAGATGCCTACATTCTTTATCTTTCATTGTATAGAAAAGTAAAAATACAGCCCTACTATCGCCGACCGATGCAAGGAAAAACCCGGATTGCCCAGAGCAATTGAACAACTTAAATGTCAAATGTTTGGATGAAGGGTCAAATGCCACCCAAATGATGATTAGAATCTTCATTGTCACTTCTCAGTTGCAAATAAATAGAGTAAAACATGCATGTTTCATGGTGAACATGCCGCATGCTATCATCAAAATTAGTAGAGGCATAATCTCGCGAAGAAAGCAAGACATGCATGTTTTGTTTCCCAACTCTTGTGTATTTTCTTAGGCTATCTACATCGCTCCTCCTCTAAAATAGCATTTAAACAGGGTATGCCCCGTATGGCCCATCGGCCTATACAGGTTGCTCATCTTGGAATGATGTCACCAGCCGCCTGTATCTTTGCCTGTAAAAGTCTGCCGCGAGAGGAGTGGCCGTTGCGATGGAGAGGATAGCGGTGGAGAGGACGAATGCCTGATTTGCATATTCGCTGTGGAGAACGGAAGGATTGGGAAGCAAAAGTTGTGAGGTACGGGAGTGTGAACTATATATTTACACAGTTGAGGACGGTTTGGAGCTCTGTAGTGCCGATAGCCTTAGGGTGCGTTTTCTCAGGGATAATCACTTTGGCTATCAAACGTATTTTTGAGCGAGAATTGATTTTCTGATTTCTGTGAAGTAATTCTCTGAAATGAACTAAGGAGTTGAGAGCTGAAAAAAATAGCTCCTCCTGATTGTGTGAAGTGATTCTCCATCTTGATTTTAAAAATTTATGCTAAAGAATCAAAAAGAATTATTTTCAGACATAGAATCACTTCACCAAAGAATAGAGAGCAGAGCTAGAGAATCAGGAACACAACTCTACCAAACATGCCCTTTGAGTATTGGCCGCACCCTAGAAACTGTACTAATCAAATAGCTCGAAAAAATAAACGAGACTTGCCCCAATCTCTCTACTCTACTTCTAAGTACTAAATGAATTTTTATCTATTCAAAAAATAAACTTATATATATGCTAAAAAAAATTATCTGTACTCAGACCCCACACTATTGCCATGTAATGTACATCTAACTACATGGCAAAAGCCACGTATATTTGGAACGGAGAGATACCTGGGCGAGCAGGTGCTTCGAAGTAACCTTTTTTTAGTCCCGTTGGTTGCTTGGAGCTGAATTCAGCTTCTGAAAATTGCTGCTTGCAAAAATCCCAAGACTCTAGTGCAAGCGCAGTATCTTCTGAAAGCTCTATGTTCACTTTGAGCGGTTGAGCCTGAAGCCCTGACTGAACAACAACAATCGCAGTTCAAGTCTATTGCTTTTCGATTATACGGTCGAGGAGACCACCCTGTATTATCACCAAGGATCAACGAAAATTACAGATAACCGCTATGTGTGTGTACAAGCAACCCAAGGCAGGAGCTTGGGAGCTTTCCCAGCAGAGACATCTTATTCTGAAGAAGATCAACTCAATTCTCTTCTCTGCAATCTATAACCCCTCTCGTCTTCACATGACGCTGAAGACAAACGAAGATCATCATCTCGATGATATCTTGCTCGACACCGTCCGCACCGTCAAGCTAACATTTGGCCGCTGCTTCAGCCCGCTCATCGGGCCACCGCCGACACCGACGCCGCTGTCCCGGCTCCTGTTCAGCGACAGCCTCGCTTTGATCGGCGACACGAGCCTTGTCGCCAACCTTGACGGCGAGAACGAGCAGCGCCGGGTTTTCGCAGGTGTTGCCTGCGCCTTCACGGGCGGCGGCGGCGACACGCTCGCCGGCAGAGCCTTCCCGTGGATCCTGAGCTTGGACCCCAGCGTGCTCGGCGGCGACTTGACCAGGAACTTGTGCGGCGTCTGCCGGGCCACGACCGGGGACCGCGTCTTGTATAACCGCTTCTGCTTCTTGGAAGGCGACGGCGTCGCGCACGCGTCGGTGGCCGCGGCGGCGGCGGCGGCGGTGGAGGTGGATGCGCGGAACGCGGGGTTCGGGAACATCACCGCCTTCTTGGCCCACGGCCGGTTCTTGGGGGAGACGCGGTTGGCGGACACGGACGGCCGGCCGACGGCGACCGGCGACGCCGGCTTGAACTGGATCCGGGACCGCACGCGGCCGCGCGACGGCGGCGTGGCGGCATCGGCGCCGCGGCCCCGATGGCTCTGCTTCTCCCGCGCACGCCGCGCGCGAAGGGGCGTCTGCTCCGCCACCGCCGGCGGCTTCCTGGCCCTGGGAGCCGGTTTCGGGGTCCTCGGGGCCTCCCGATTCGTGGCGCCGGCCGCCGTGACGACGTCCCGCGCGAACTGGCTGGCCCGCACGATCTCTAGCACGGTCTCGCCGAGCAGCATCGCCGGCAGCGACATTCGCCGCCACTGCGCGCCCTCTCCGCCGACGCCGACGCCGACGCCGCCGCCGAACTTGCCGTTCGGGGATTTCTTCTGCGCCGACGCGCCGGTCCTCATCCTGCGGCGGCGAGAGTCGGAATCAGAGACAGAGAATTCGCACGCTCGAGCTAATAATCTAGTAGGACCGAATCGAACGAATCCGGACGAGAGCACAATCAATGAAAACACACTTGCCTGACGGTCTCCTGCTTGCATCGGAGGCTGGTGCGGAGGTACCCGCGCGTGCTGCGCGGGCTGAGGCTGACGCCGGAGACGACCTTGGCGCCGCCGGCCACCGTGTACTGCAGCTCCTGCAGCCGCGCCATGCACCGGTCAACCTGCGCATCCCAAACCCAACCCCACCCGCCGAAAGACGTCAAATTCCCCGCAAAACCAAATCGGATGAGTTGAGAATGGAGTGTGCATTCCAGTCAGCTCCTACCTTCTTGAGTGTCTCCCTGACGAGAGCCGGGTTGAGCGCGGCGGCCGCGGCGAGGGCTGCCGCCGTCTGCCTGTCCGGCTTCGCGTTGGGGCTCCTCGCCACCATGATCGTCGTCGTCGCCGCCGCGGCGTCGCGTGGAAGGGTGAGGAGGAGGTGGCGCTGGTGAAGGTCAAAAAAGGGAGCTCGTAACGAGCCGGAATGGGGGGACTGTGCTAACGGTCGGAGGCGCAACGGCTACTTCTCGGGAGTAATCACGGGACGAGGGGAGGGGACCGACGGCCCGGCCCGGCCCGGCCCGGCCGCTTCTTCTAGAGTAAAAGAAGAGCAGATGGGCCCGCCACGTCACCCGGTGGGATAATAAAAACAGATTTCTTCCTCTATTTGGAGGGGGCAATATTTGAACAGTGTGCAAGCAGTACGTTGTTCAATTCTTGTTTTTTAATCGCAGTAAGTAATGTAAGGCCCTGTTTAGTTGGTAATATTTGCCACTATTTATCCATCATATCAATTGTACTTTCCGGCTATATGGAGCACTAAATGAAGTAATAGCTGTTATATGTTTATACTTTTTGTCTGGCTAGGTCGAGATGAATCTTTTGAGTCTACTTGGGCTATGATTGGACAAAAGTTATCAAATACAAACAAAAGTGCTACAGTGTACTTTTTACCCCTTTTCTCCAACTAAACGGGCCTAAGAATACAAGGATTTTACCGGCGTGTTGTAACACATGTCAGGAAACCACAATAGAAATGTTTGGTGTTGTTCTAGGTCGCCAAGTCAAAAGTCTAGATGGTTCATATCCATATGTTGTTAGATGACTTGGGTGCAAGTAGTTTTATAGAAAACTTTATATCATCAAACGCATATTGCTTGATTAAACATTGCCATACCTTTCAAGAAAACTCTATATATCATCAAAAGGGTATTGCACAATTAAACATAATAGATTTTTATTAAGATTTGGTCCTATTTGAGAGCAAATGAAATGGCATACCATTTTTTTTAAAAAATAGTTGGAGAAAGAAAAATGTGAATACAATGAAAAGTGAAAACCGTAATATCCATTTGGTATTACGATATTATAAGTGAATATTACAGGAAAACTTGACACCAAATACCTCACCACATCGCCAGCCCACCCTGTTGCCCTTCCATAACTCATTATCAAGAAGACAGAAAAACACAAGTAAGTAGAAAAAACTGTTATCTCACACATCAAACCATGTGAGCAATTATGCACAAAGGAGGAGAAAGTTTCCACTATTGTACTTTTAGTCTTATATATTTAAAAAGATGTTAACATATCCAAGTGGCAGCTAGTAGACTAATCTTTGTCACTAGTATTGTGATTTTATAGTTTTATTAATCTTTAGAGAAAGATAATAGGGGCCAATACCTATTCTGTATTGATCTCATGGCTTATATATATATATATATATATATATATATATATATATATATATATATATATATATATATATATATATATATATATATGTTGTACATCTCGGAGAGTTGCCTTTGGCAACCGTTCAATCTACAGCCGGTGCACGTCGTGCACGAGCGTGGTGACCGCACGCACTCTTGCGAGTGGTTCTACAAGATACAATACATGTATACTCAACATAATCACTAGGAAGTATAATAGTCAATTACCTTACCCATACACTTTCCATGAAGATATAAATGTGTCGACGGAATATCGTCGATAGTCTACCGAGCGGTATGCCCAAGATAGTAGATGATCGGTGAAGATGCGCCTGAGACGAACAAGCGTAACGCAGAAAACGTGAGACACAAGATTTATACAGGTTCAGGCCGCCGCGAGGCGTAATACCCTACGTCCTGTGTGCTAGTGGATTGTATTGCTATGATATAAGTTGTGGATATGAGTTGTGGGATCTATCCCTATCCCTCCTTATATAGTCTGAAGGGACAAGGTTACAAGTAAACTATCCAAGTTGGTACAATAACCATACGGTGCAGCCTTGCGCCGCACGTTTTTGTCTTCTGGGCCGGGCCATCTTTGATCGTGCAACCCATGTAGTGACATGCAGGTATATGGGTCTATACCCTCACAAATGCGATACTCGAAATACTCCTGAGTAAAGTGCTACTTTGATAGTCTGTGTGCTTGCGGAATAATCCAATTGAGCATAAGAGATATCAATAACACTCTCCTCACTTAAAAGCAAAAATGAGCTCGTGATATTTCGCGAATCACCATTGCAATAAAAACACAATTCTAAGGGATTGTTTACAAGGACCCTCCAATTAACCGACTAAATTAGAAGAAGTTGAAAGGACCGGATAGGCTAGAGGGGGTTGAATAGCCTATAAAAATTTCTACGAAGAATTAGACCACAAGTTAGTAATTAATAAGGCTATCGCAAAGCATTAGCTCTATGCTACACTATGCAAGCCACCTAACAAGATATACTACTTACAAGAATATGCACACAAGTGCAAGAAACCCTCACTTCGATCCTATAGTGAGAGCACCTAAACACGAAAATATACGCCAGTGAAGGAGTACAGAAAGCTTTGCCACCGAGGAGAGTAGGGGTTGATCCAATCACCGGGAGATAGCCAATGAGCACAATAAGGATCAATCACCAAGAGAATACCGGAAGAACAATCTTCCACTCGAAGATGGAGAAGAGAGAACACTCGATTTTTTTACCGAGGTTCACGTGATCGCCGTCACGCTACTCCTCGTTGTGGCACCGGTCTTCCTTGGTGGATTGCGAGTTAGGCTTCACACGCTAATCCCTCACCAGGAGCCGCTCACCAACACAAGAGAAGTGGTTATCAACCACGAGCAATCCATTAGAGCCGGTTTTGGCACTTCGCCGGGGAATAACAGCAAGAACCCCTCACAAACAACACCTCGGTGTGGGCTTGAACAATCACCAATCAACCTCACACCGGAATCGCCTCCAAGCCTCTAGGGACACGGCAATACTCCAAGAGAATAAGAACTCAGCAATTGCTTGCTCTCAAGTGCTCTAGAATACAAATCACTAGCAATGATACACTTGAGCATCACTCAACTCATAAAGATGATCAATGGGTGAACAATTAAGTGAGTGGGAGGCTAGAGAGTGCTCACAAGTGTATGAGAATGAATCAAATGCGCAAGAGAGTCACCAAGTGACCAGGGAGGGAGTATAAATACCCCAAGTGCACTCCTAGCCGTTACCCACAAGAAACAGCCGTTAACATACTTTTCTGGGCGTCGGACCCTACTGTCGGACGGACCCCGTTGGACTAACAGTCACGGTCCGACGCTCGGATTGCTGCCACGTGTCAACTTAGTTCAACCATAGCCGATCGATCCCAACGGCTACTTCCTCGCACCAAAACATGGATCGTCGGACTGGATAGCGTCGGACTAAAGCACAGCAGGGTCCGACGCTTCTAGAGAGTTACTCGAGAGCACAAACCCCATCAGACGCTGTCCGAGGCTAAGCGTAGGACTAACAGGCAACGTCCGACGTCTAGAACTTTCCTCGCCGCGCACCTCGCCAGAACGTGAACTCGCCACGCCAAGCCGTCGGACCATGAACCAATGGTCCGACGCTCTTCCCTCAACCAGCGACGGACTGTCCGACTCTCACAGCACGAACCACCATCGGACTTAACTCAGTCAGCGCGTCGGACCAACGAGCTCCACCGTCCGACGCTTCCAGAGAGGTCCAGAAACGCTAAACCACCGTCGGACGGTCCATCGGACCAAGCCAAAACGTTCGACGCCTTTACTCAGAGAACAGCAAGTTTGGGGACCGTCGGACCCTACCAGACAATAGTTCGACGCCCTGCATCCCCAGAGTCCGACGCTCGAAACTCAGTGTTTTTCTATTGCGACTTTCTCCAGAAATCGCCGAATCCTGCCTTGCAAGCTTGACAGGAGGGAGAGAGACCCCAGGCACCTCTCTACCACTCCATCCCTTGTTCCTGAGTGCTAACACCAAAGAATCTAACGATTGTGCACGGTGTGTTAGTTTTTTAAAACATTTTTCAAGGGTTATAAGTCAAAGTCTAGGTTGAGTTAGATTCAATGTACATGAAATGCAATGTAGAGCACTTGAAGGTAATCCAATCACTTAGTTCTCCCCTTAATAGTCGGCTATCTATCCTAAATGTGATCACACCCTCTTGATGTCTTGATCACCAAAAGAAAAAACCTTCTAGGGGTTATACCTTAGCCTTGATCACCTCTTCAAGTTGCTTTCTATCACCTTGATCATCTCTTCACTTGATCCACCTCTCTTGTTCTATGGATGAGCCTTCTTGATCATCACCATCACCTCATAGGCTCCTCACTTCCATGAGTAGGACTACCTACACTTAGCCATTCACTTAGCAAGTAGGTTAGTCCCTAGGGTGTCATCAATTATCAAAACCAAACTAGGGCTTTCAGTTGTCACTTTTGGCCCTACACTCAAATTAATCTAGCTAATCCAACTGCCCTCTAGTAGCACCACCCACGTTAACCAACTAGCAAGTCTTCCTCTATGAAACTCACACAGATCACACAAGATTGTTTTAAAATCTTACTACACAAATTCACCTGGACATGTATGTTGGCAAATATCTAGCGATTATCCCATATGGTTTCATGATTACATACAAGTTGTGTGACAATAAATTGTATCTGTAAGTCAATATAAATGTAGTCAAAATTTTGCAAATGTTAACATTTTTTCACAAATTTATAATAACAAAATGAATGCATATGATCTTTTCCTATTTTTGTTGTCAGCATCCCTACCAAATACATCAAAAAATGTTATTTTGAAATAGAAGTAATATCACAAAGATCTTTAATAAACATGGGTATAATCACATGAGCAATCTTATTTTCCCCAAAAGTTAACAATGTTAACAAGACTCCACAGAATAAGGGCAAACTATTTGTTCAATCTGAAAGGGCTAGGATAATCACAAAGTTTTAAACGTGAAGGCAAAATTAAAATTTCCATTGACAATGAGAGCATGAATGCCAAAACCCTTGTATATTATGATAACACCTTGTTTGGATATAGATATTTAGGCTCAGAATTCGGAATTGTCATTGGCTATCTCCAAATACAAGTGTTTGGATGGTTTGAAATTCAGAATTGGTATTCATCTTCAATGCCAACTGGTGCTCACCACTCCTATGTCCCCTCATCTTCAATACAAAGCTCTCCTCCTCTATATTGGATAGAATTAACCTATCATCATCCTCGAGACTTGTCTCCGAGCTCTGTCTATGCCCACTGTCTAGCTTTGCCCGTCGCGAAGATTCGTGAACCATGGTTGCGCTCGAGCTCCCCCATGGTTTGCAGGTGTTGAGATACTCCAACATGGCGATGGATACCAACCTCGGCCTGCCATGGCTGGGGTCAAGCTAACCCATGGCTATGCTTGCTGAGATTCGCCTGCCATGGCCGGGGGCGAACTCTCCCATGATATCATCTGAGATCCGTCCATCATGGCTGGGGTTGAGCTCCCCTCATGGCCATGATTATGATCAAGCTTCCTTCGTTGTGGTCGGTGATGAGCTCCCCTCGTTGTGCCCGGGGTCGAGCTCCCCCATGGCCGCGGTCAAGCTCTCCTTGCCGCAACCCTGCCATGGTGGCCTCTGGCGATCTTCGTCCGCCATGGCCGGATTCAAGCTTCCTTAACTGTTGAGATCCACCCGCTCTTTTGTCACGGGGACGGTGTTGTGCGAGAGTTTTCAATTACATGCTTTTACGTCCAAGGTGTAATGAATTTGAGATACCTGCTAGGATTCCAAAAGATAATTTAATGATCACCCAAACAATAACGTTTTAATTATGACTATTTCAATTCAATACTATGGCTGTTTTGGTATTGAATCCAATTCGATTCCAGCTCCCTCACTATTTACATCCAAATAGATGCAAGTACACGTGTTATGTCCATGTATCGTAATTAGCTTTGGCAAGTAAAAATTATCACAAATGTAATCTTATATAGGTGTGTTTATATATTTATATTTATATTTGATAAAAAAATAGAATGATTAACTGAATCATACTAAAGAAACAGTTCTTCTAAACTTTTTTTTTTTCAAAGTTAATCCTCGCTTAACCAGTGGATTGTCCCCAGCACCAAACCAAACCAGACTAGGAGAGCAACGAGCGCGAGGCCAACTACTGTCCTGGATCCCCACCCAGTCCCCAGTTTCCGCTAGATCTCCCTTCCCTCCACTTCCAGTTCCAGATCCACCCCCATATCTCTCCGAAGTCCGGCGCCGCCATGGCAGCGCCGCCCCCCACCACTCCCCGTCTCCTCCTCTCGCCGACGTCCAAGGACCTCCTCACAGCCGCCTCCTTCGCCTCGCCGCCCTCCCCCACCTCCGACGATCCCGCCTCCCCGCTGGACGCCTTCGCCTCCGACCCCGTCCTCTCCGCCTTCCTGTCCCCGTCCTTCTCCCCCTCCGACTTCTCCTCCGCCGCGCTTTCCTCAGGGCTCGCCGCCTCTCGCGCCGAGCAGCTGCAGGATGCCATCCGCCTCCTCCGGCGCCATCTTCGCGTCGAGGTGCTGCGCCGCCACCCGCTCCTCCTCTCCCACCTCCTCTCTCTCCGCTCCGCCTCTGCGTCGCTCTCCTCGCTCCCGTCCCACCTCAACCTCCTCTCCTCCCACCTCTCCCTCCTCTCCTCCCACCTCTCGGCCCCGCGCTCCCATCTCGCTCACTCTTCGGCTTCCCTTTCCAGCCTCCTCGCCACAGCCGACTTCCTCCTCCACTCCCACCGCCTAGTGCGCCTCTCCTCCCGACTCCTCGCCTCCTCCCCTGCGCCGGACCTCGCGCGCCAGGCCGAGCTCTACCGCGAGATCCGCCTCCTCTATGAGGAGAAGAACCTCTCCGGGATCAATGCCGTTGACGAGGAGATGCGCAAGGTGGATGCCGCTGCCGCCAAGCTGCGCTCGGAAGCCAGCGCTGTGATCGATCGCGGCGTCTCTGAGTCCAACCAGAACGACGTGTGGTGTGGGCTGCAGGTGTACTACAATCTTGGGGAGTTGAAGACAGCAGTGGAGGGGCTTGTGGCGAAGCACAAGGCAGCAGGTGCAAAGAGTGTGGCTGTTGCACTGGACATGAAGGCAATATCAATGGCTGCTGGAGTTGGAGGTGGCCCTGGAGGGGTGCAGAGGAGTGGTACGCCGCAGATTGGTGGGAGTAAGAAGGCTGCGGAGGCACTATGGGATAGGATGAGGCAGTGCATGGAGGAGCTCCACCGGGCAGTGACCGCTGCTTGGCAGCTGCAGACTGTGCTCACTAAGAAGCGTGTCCCATTCACCCAAATGCTTTTCCTTGAGGAAGTTTGGCAGGTATGTGTTTGATGCATGAACTTACTAGATCAGATGAAAATGAATTGAAGTTGCAAATTGGAACTAAACAAAGTGATGCAACTGTGAGTATAACACAAAGTCGGTAATCATGTGCTGTTAGTTTGGGAATTGTTAACATATAACGGTGATGGAAGCGATCCAAAATGACAATATAGGCAGTACAGAATGAGCATGATGATGTACCAGAACACCAGCAGATCTTCTGTAGTAAACACACCACATATTTTAGGTTATATGTTTGGTTAAATGAAATTGAAATTTAAACATATTCTAGGCTATATGTTTGGTTAAATGAATTTCAAATTTGAAGGGTACAGCTTCAATTTTTCATAGCTACCCCCCGTGCTCTGATGCTACGAGTTGATACTAAGCTAGTGAGTCCCTTGCATCAAGGTGCTTAATGTAGAATGAAATGTGCACTTGGTACATTACCTAGTGAATACTGTCAGGCATCCTTAATTGTAATTTCAATGAAATATGACTTTTTACATTCAGAATTGCAAACAAGAAGACTATTATAAACAGGCCTGCCATCCCTAAAAACTTCTGTTGTTTTAACAAAAAAAAAAAAAAAATCTTCTGCAGGAGGGTGAGCCTCTCATAACAGAGAGAGTTTGGGATGCAATTGTCAAGGCCTTTGCAAGCCAAATGAAATCTACCTTTACGGCTTCAAGCTTTGTGAAGGAAATATTTACTCTTGGGTATCCAAGGCTGTTTTCGATGGTCGAAAACCTTCTTGAGAGGATTTCAAGAGATACTGATGTAAAGGGCACCCTTCCAGCTCTCTCTCCTGAAGGAAAAACTCATATGATTTCAGCCATTGAGATATTCCAGACAGCCTTTTTGGCTCTGTGTCATAGTCGATTATCTGATTATGTCAACAGCATATTTCCAATGTCAAACCGTGGAACTATACCTTCAAAGGATCAGATCTCAAGATTAGTTTCTCGCATACAAGAGGAAATTGAAGTAGTGAGAACTCATGGGCATTTGCTTGTTCTTGTTCTACGTGAAATTGGAAAGACCTTGCTTCTTTTAGCACAGAGAGCTGAATATCAGGTATCCACTTGCTGCTACCTTTAATGATCTAGTCCAGTTCTTTGTTTATGTTTTTTCTGTGGATTTTTGGTATGCTATATTCCATTAGGCCCCGTTTGGATCCTTGGAATTGAATTCATTTTAAGAATCATAATTTATACACATATTAATGAACTTAATATGGTTGTGTATAGATTATATTTGTATATTGTTGTTGGCTATACGAGAGAGATACTTATATGTTGTATTTTTATCGTGTGAGAGCAAGTTGAGGAGCGTGCTATAAATTGCAAAGTGGAAATATAGCATGGTGATCTATAGAATCAAATTCCACCTCTCACCCTATGAATTTGATGTAGGCCAATACGTGAACTTTGGAAAGTGGTGGAATGCCACATTCTAAGTAAAATTGTCTAAATTGTTAACTAAATTTCAATTTCTCTAATTCTAAGGATCCAAACGGGGCCTTACTGTTTTTCTCTTCTTGGCTGACCTGCTTCACTGATTGTAACCAAATATTAGTTGAAGCCTCACCAATTGTTTTTTTACTGATTGTAGTTCTATCTGTTAGCTCCATATCTTATGTGGGACAATTCTTCATGTCTTTGACTAATTGAGTTACCAAGGATCTGTTTGGTTGGAACGTGAATTCCACGCACAGCCTTAGGCAGCGACAGTTTTAGTAGGAAATGTTTGGTTCCTTCTACAACACAGTCTGCCTAACTTGTTAGCCACCTGCCCCTCATGTCATAGATTCTGATTTCTTGCCTAATTTTGCCTAGCCATAGGTGTCTAGTTTTAGAAGGGCCGCCCTGGTGCAAGTGGTAGTGTCTTACCGCCTGTTACCGGTTGGTCCAGGGTTCGAGCCCCAGCCTCCGCATATTTGTGCGGGTAAGGCCTGTGCGCTGATTTCCCTTCCCCAGACCCCTCGTCAGTGCGGGAGCCTACGGCACTGGGTACGCCCTTTTTTATAGGTGTCTAGTTTTGTTGCCACAGAAGTGTGGCAAGACTAAGGTTAGCTATACACAATGTTCCGGTAGGCGCTAGGCGGAATCTAGGCGCTGACCCCTAGCCTAGATCCTAGGCGGGATTAATCGCGCCTAGGCGTTCCTAGGCATTTTCCTAGGCGTTTTGGCAATAAGCCATATATATTATGTATATAACTATATATATAGCAAAAATTCTGAATAGTGAATATATAGGTTACAGGAAATATAAAAAGAGGGCCAATAGACATAGCTGATTCCTTGGTGGCTTACTCTTGCATGCTCCAAGCTCCTACAAGACATTTTGAGAGCAACCAAAATGAGTAAATAGTCAATAGACAGCAAGCTGTTCATAAAAAAAAAAAAGAAAACATTAAGTTGTTACTTATCTGAATCATTTCACCAACCTCCCATCCATGAGCACACCATATCAACAGCTGGTAATTACAAATTTTGAAAGCACAAACACAAGCACCAGCACAAGCACAAGCACAATTTATTAATGAAGGACAGAACAAGCACGTAGTTCTTAGTTCTCAGTTCTCACAAACAAAAGTCACAAAGAAGACACACAGTCACACACAAACATAGTCACACAGCTGCAGACCTGCAGACAGCTGCTCGTTCGCGCGCGTCTGTCTCGTGCCTACGCGCCGCCTCCGCGCCGCCTAGCAGCGCCTAAGCGCCGCCCAGCGCCTGGAACGGCGACTATACCCCTAGGCCAGGCAATGGGGCTCGACTCGCGATTAATCGCGCCAAATCGCGCCTAGGCGAGCGCCTACCGGAACACTGGCTATACACGAATAAGCAAATGCCCATATGAGTTCTCAACAGGTCAATAATTTTTGGCAACCTTAGTTGGCAACCAAACACAATCTGCCGCATTAAAATCTGTCTAACTATGTGCTTTTAATTATGTTGAGTCACTTGTTCTCTTTGTGTTCTTCTGAAAACCTTTGCTAGCACAATAACACTAGTTTCCTGAATCATGCTTACTCTCTAAGGCCAAAATACGCTGTGCTAGCTCAATTCAGTGAATTTTGGACTTCACTGAGTGAAACCTGTTTGTCAATATGGTGTACGTAAGCTTGTGTTGTATTATGATTAGTCACCTATTGGTTACAGAAGTAAAGAAACCATGATTATCTAGCTTGTACAAGTCATGGCAAAAAAAGGTTCAATTGTTATGGCACTCTGCTGTACACATCTCTATTGTCTTGTGCACGATTTGGCTTCACTTTCAAGCTAACAATATGAGCAGTGTAGACTTGAGTATTTTTTTTGTGCCCTGCACCCTTCACCTGGGGAAAGGCTGGATCATTATGCTTACCCTTCAGTAAAGTAAAATACCTGTATCATTGCAGCATATCATTACAGTTTACATGCCTACATAGATTGTATGCATTCTTTTGTTTTTTTTGTTTTTTTTTGCCAATCGTATTGACTGTTCAATTATCTAGCTAGCCACTTCACATGGTTCATCTAACATATATTGGTTGCTAGACACTGCTTTAGTTTCCCTGTTCAGTTTCTAACATATGTTTTCTGTAAATCTAGATCTCTACTGGCCCTGAAGCTCGACAAGTTACCGGCACAGCAACTGCAGCCCAACTCAAAAATTTTGCTTTGTGTCTTCACCTTCAGGAGGTTCACATGCGCATTTCTAGCGTCTTGTCAACACTCCCAAATGTTGCTTCTGAAGTCCTTTCACCCTCCCTTGGTGTTGTTTATGGTGTTGCTTGTGATTCAGTGACTTCCCTGTTCCAAGCGATGCTTGATCGTCTTGAGTCATGCATCCTGAAAATGCATGATCAGGACTTTTCAGGTCATGGAATGGATGCAGCAATGGATAACAATGCATCGGCTTACATGGAAGAGCTTCAGAAATGTGCTGTCCACTTCCGCAGCGAGTTCTTGTCAAAGCTGTTGCCTTCATCATCTTCTTGTTCAGAAACCATATGTACCATCATGGTTAGAAGGATGGCCTCAAGGGTCCTCATATTTTTTATAAGGCATGCTTCTCTGGTCAGGCCACTCTCAGAAGCAGGGAAGTTGAGAATGGCACGGGACATGGCTGAGTTGGAGCTTGCTGTTGGTCAGAACCTGTTTCCAGTGGAGCAGCTGGGGGCACCATACAGGGCACTAAGGGCATTCCGTCCTGTCCTGTTTCTGGAAACGTCGCAGCTTGAGAAGTCTCCGCTCCTTCAGGACTTGCCACCAAGCGTGATCCTCCACCACCTGTATTCTCGAGGGCCTGATGAGCTGCAGTCGCCATTGCAGCGCAACAAGCTCACACCTTTGCAGTACTCTCTATGGCTTGATTCCCAAGGTGAGGACCAAATCTGGAAGGGGGTGAAAGCAACCCTGGACGACTACGAGATGAGGGTTAGGTCTCGACGAGAGGAATTCAGTCCGGTGTATCCTCTCATGCTTCAGATTGGATCTGCATTGTCTCAGGCCACTACATAACATGTCTTCGGTCAATCTTGCATTTGTTTCATCTTGTAGGCATATTGATTTTTTGAGGGGTCGGGTGAGCTTCGACATAGTCTATACACATGAAATAGGATTGTATTTGTTTCTGAAAATAATGGTTAGCGTACAGAGAGTGTCTTGTGGTTCTGCAAGTTTCTGTATCAAGAACTTTGATTCGTGAAATATCTGGAAAAGGTGCCGTTTTACAAGTACATCAGAGTCGTGGAAGTGGACGACAAGTAGAGGTTGAAAAGGCCAAAAAAAAAAAAAAAAAAAACCCTTGTGTGATCTAGTTCATCCAAGTTCGTATTTTTTGTGAGACATGCCTTAGTTCGTTGTTTGAAGAGGACCATAATTTAGTGGTACAATATGCTTGTACGACATGCGATCAGTTTATCCCTCATTTTGGACTGAAGTTAAAATCTATTTTAGTCACTCAACAACCTAAAAACATGGCTCGTGTGTGAACAAAAGCACGTCAAATCTATTTAGTCAAGAACATTCTGTTTAGTAAAAAAAAAAAAAAAAAAAACTATTGATGAATATTCGCTGGTTCAAACTCGTGAATAATTACTTCTGGGAGTGTTGTTAAACTTACAATGTCCAATCAACAAAGTATGGGGTCGCCGAGTTAAAATTTGAACTTAAGTGCTCAAGGTTTGTAAGTTCACGTCCCCCCCCCCCTCTCTTAAATTTCGAGCTACAACTTCTCGCCGTGGAATTTAAAAATGAAGAAAGTCTACTTAACCCCCCAACCTATTGAAAGCTCTATGCTTGGTTTCAACTAATTGATGATACCTACTATCTAATCATTGTGTTTAAGCTTTGAATTACAAGTGTGGTTAGAAGATCAAATGTGGATCTATGACGGCATCCAAGTCTTTGGAGTAAATCCATCAACATGAAGATCAAATGCTTCAACACTAGGTGCAAAGGATGGAGCTCAAGGCAAAGGTGAATTCAGTAGGGCTCTTTCTATTTTGGTGATCAAGACACTATAGAAAGTGTGATCACATTTAGGTTAGATGACCGTACTATTAAGGGGGATCAAATTTCATTAACAATCTCGGTCATCAAGTGCCTCTAGTTGACATAGTTGAGCATATGCATTTAAGATCTAGAGCACTAACCTAAAACCTTGCAAATGAACTTAAAAACAAGCTAACACTCATGTCTAAGTGTTTATACACTTAGTTATTAGCACTTAGAAGCAAGGTTGTTGAAGAGAGAGTAAAAACAGCTCTCAGAGGTGCACCGGACGCTGGGCGTGTCTGGTGGGTGTGCACCGGTCGCGTCCGGTGCAGTCAGAGCCTCTCTGGAACCTCTCTGTGTAAGCACCGGACGCTGTAACAGTAACTCCAGCGCGTCCGGTGATGTTCTTCGAGCATCCGGTGAAGAAACGTGCTTTCTGACTGAGTGAAAGCATCGGACGTTGCCAGCGTCTGGTGACATAATAGCAGCAGACACGTCCGGTGCGACTTTGAGCTCTCTGGATGCTCTCTGTTCACGCACCAGACACGGGCATCGGAGCGTCCGGTGCGACATCTCCGTGTCCGATGAGTTGGTGTAACACCCCTGGTGTTACTGTAACAAAAACCGGCCATGTCATCATGTACATCTGCAAATCATTCCGCATAAAACATTTTTACTATACATTCACTAAAATAAGTCTTATTTCTACATGTGATTGTGCATAGGTAATCTAGGGTGATTTGATTGTATAAATGCTTGTTTGGGTGTATTTATTCAAATCCTATTGGAAATTAAAAAGAAAATCCATTTAAAACCCTAAATCGGACCCAAAACCATAATTTAAAAGCTAAACAGAATTAGGGGTGGGCCTTAAACAAAAGTTGTAAATCTTTAAAAATGGCAATTTCTATTTGGGGTAATTTTGAAGTTATTAAAAATAATTTCAAATAAAACCCTAATCTATGCTTGAAAATCTAAATTTAAAATTCAAATTCAAAAACTAGCAAGAATCTGATGATGGTTCCTTAATAAAAGTTTTAGCCCTTGGAAAATAAAACAACTTTTATTTTTGGAGATTTTGGAGTTATTGAGTGGAATTTCAAGTTAAACCCTAATTAGTGTTTTGAACTTTAAATTTGAAATTCTATTTCAAAAATTATAAGGAATCTGACAAAACTTCTTTAATGAGAGTTGTAAAGCTCAATAAGTAGAACAACTTTTATTTTTTCATATTTTCAAGTTATTGAGAAAACTTTTGAGAATTGGGCTGAATTTGAAATGAGATTCAAAATCCATTTGTACCCCTTTTTGAATTATTCAAAATCCATTCAAAATTTGAAAATGGTCCAAAAACCAAAGTTGTTCATGATGAGATTTACTACAACTCATATTTGGGCAATTTTTCCAGTTACTATACAAAATAAAAAGTAATTGCATAAAATAGAATTTTGGCTATGGTTTTGCTACAGTGCATCGCCCCTCCTTACCTCTGTCACGGTAGGGGGACGGCTGCCGCGCCGCGCGCTGGCACTGCCTGGGGCCAGCCATCCACCTGTCGCCGGCGGGGTTTGGAGTCGTGGGGGCCCCGGAATGTTGTCGACCCCTTGTTTCTCCCCCTCCCTCCTTCTGGCTCGCCCATAAAGCCTGGGGGCGCCTTTTTCCTCTTCCTCTCCTTTCTGGCCGTCGGCGACCTCTCTACATCCCCGACGAAATTCATCGTCCTCACTGCTCAGTCCTCCAATTCAATTTGCCCGTAGGCCAGGCACTTCATGGCGCACCCGTCCTACCCGTTTGCGCCGTCTCTAATCGCTTGAGCGTACCGGAACGGTCCTCGTCTTCCCCGCGGACGGTCGAAATGCCGCCGTGGGCAACCTCGACGTGAACTGTTCGTTGCGGTGAGTTTCTCCCCTCACTGTTACGCTTCCGGGTTGTAAGATTACCCCGCGCTTCTTATGCGCGAGCCGGTTTCTAGTTTTGAGCACAGGGTCCCTCGGAATGCACTCGACGTCGTCGGAACGCGCCACTGCGTCCGCTGTCTCCGTCGACAATCCGTCCCCGGTTCTCCTCCGCCGCAACCAGTGCACGCATTGTCTTCGGGGTGAGCTCCTAGTCTTCTAAGTCTGCCCTTTTTGAACTCTACCGGCCCGTCGTGGCCGGAACACGTCACGCCGCCGTGCGCCGCGGATCCGGTCCGCCATGGTCGCGGCCAGGCTCGCTTATGGCTCACGCCCACCCAACCGACTAGCTAGTTAGGGATGTAGGTAATAGGGGAGTACCATTGCGCCCTTGTTCCCGCCAGAGACCCACCGGCGGCGAGCCGTTGCGGTCGTGACGCCGAGCGCACACGCGGGCACACCTGCGTGAGGGAGGAGAAGGAGGAGAGACCGAGTGGGCCGACCTGTTTGCTGGGCAGGTCCAGTGGTGGAGAGCAGCTGAGGGAGGGTGGGAGCGCGTGGGCCGGCCTACCGAGTTGGTCCGTCCAGAGCCGAAACGGCGTTTCCCATTTTCCACAGCGAATTAAATGTATTTTTCCATTTCTTGAGAATATGAATAGTGCTGCACATTATTATTTTTGTAGGAAATTATGTATCACACCAAAAATTATAAAAATTATTGTGTGAGCTCTCTGTGATATGGGGAATGCAAAAAAAATATAAAATAAATATTTTGAGCACTTTCTATATATAGTAAAAATGCCTAATTTAATTCATAACTGTGACTTCCATGAATTTTGTAGGCTAGAATAATTATCCAAAACTCATGAAATTCATCCTGGTACTGTTTTAGGGTACGGGTTGTCTGTAGAAAAAGTTTAGGCTCAAATAAAAATAGTTTACTTAATTATTATTTAAATGCTCTATTAAATCGATTAATAAAACAAATAGAGACCCTAATTATTTTAGGTTTGGTGTGACTTTTGGATTGTGTGTTGACCCTGGATCCTTCACTATAGTGATCCACGGAAAATTAAATGTTATCACTAGGTAGTAGTTGTAAAGCTGTGCAGCGGCTTTCTCCAACTGTTAAAATGAAACCCAGTTAATAATCGGCAAGTCGGTTTTGTTGGTTTGCAACTTTATCATGAAGGAAACTTGTACTCAACTTTCTAAATGAAATTTACTTTCTAAGTAATTCATAATTTAGTGCACCACATACATCATGGCATACATAACATCATATTAAGTATGCATTGTTATTACTTCGTGTAGTGAACGCACGGTAATTATTATCGGAAGCAAATCCCGAGCAAGGTCTTCACTCGGTGGATGTGGATCTTTTCTTGGTGATTGACTTCAGAATACTATCTACTGCAAGCAACAGGCAAGCCCCGATGCATTCAGCCCTCTCCTTGTGATTTGCAAAAATGTATATAACTTGAGTTAATCTACTGCATTAAGTTTATAGGAGTTGAGTGATAACCCAATTGATGCATTACCAACCTTGACCACTGAAATACTATCCTTGAAACCATTTAAAAATAAAGTGTTTAAAAAATGCTTAGCCCTACTTGAATAATTTAGTTTTGCGAAAAATGCTATTTTTGAGCTATTGTGATAAATTATTGATTAAATTCATGAAAAAGAAAATTGGCAATGTTCTCGTTCGGTGGCTGTGCACCTGATCAGTACATTGTCACCGACGGGAAGGGATTTCCTGCTCGGTGATCGTAGCTTGGGTTAGAGTCCCAACACATTGTCACCGATAGAAAAGGGATTTGAAAACGTTTAGTTACCTTGTACTTGGGTTAGGGTCCTAATGCATTGTTTCCAACGGAAAAGGAATTAGGGACCATTCGTTGTAGGCCTGCTGGATCGAGACTTTACAACTAGCCACATACTTCGGAAGCCCTGACTCCGGTGGCTCTACTACTTGAACCGACAACCACGCACTGGAAGTGGAGAGATGACGAGAGTAGCATGTACCCTCGTGGCTGGCGTGCCTGGAGACAAGAGGAGTACTGTGCTCTCGGGTGGCGTAGGACCGGTTCAGGTTTTGAAAAAGCCGTGGTAGACGGGGTTGGTATATGCAAGCTTAAGTGCTACATATGCCGTGTGGATAGGGATCCCCAGCTGGGTATTAATCGATACGAATCGTCGTTGCTCCTCGGTTATGGAGACTTAATCCTTCGACCATTCAACGAAGAGTGGTTCGGAACTAGGATGTTTTTGAGAATAACTAAGTAATTGGAATTGAAGGATACATGTGAAATAACTGAGATCTATGGTTATTGAGTAAAAATTATATTAAGTTAAAATATTGGAAATAGGATTCAAGATTAAAAATGTTTTTTCTGCAAATTCCTTTGACTCTTGTTAAAGCCTTACCTTGACTCCTCTCAGCCTGCATTCCTGAGTCTTCTTCCCATTTTCTTTAGTCGGGTAAGTCTTGCGGAGTACTCCATGTACTCAGGGTGTGTTAACCCCTGTTGTAGGTGAGTCGAGGTTATAGTTCTACTTGGGACCATGTCGGTTGACGGATCGTGCATGGATGAAGAAGTGTATATGATATAACCCTTGGGTAGGGTGTCTAGTTGTATACTGCTACTCTACTATGAAACTCCGGTTCGGGATAATGTAATTTATATTTATAAACCTATGGTTATGTAATACTTCCGCACCCTGTACTCTGAATTAACTATTTTTGTAAACTGTTGTAATACATGCAAGGTCTTTACAATGAGATCCTCGGGTGAATCAGGGTTCCCGTGGGAACCCGGCAGGCTTCCTAGGTTACGGGGAACTCGTGCACAGTAACCGGAGGTCCTTAGGGACGATGATGGTGCACGTGGGCCCGGTGATTTGGGCGGTTCTATCACAGTTGCCGCGCTGCGGGAAGTTTGAAACGGCTAGTACACGTGTCAGCGGGTGGTACACCGGACAACCACCGGACGCGTCCGGTGCTCACTTAATCAGCGTCCGGTGTGCACGCAGAAACTATAAAACAGCTAGTTTTTCACCCTCACTTATAAATAGCCGATCAATCGGTTTTGGGAGCCTCTCTTGCGCATTTCATTCATTGCTAAGCATCTCTTGAGCCTCCCAAGCCTCTCCCACTCATTCTAGAGCTTGATTCTCATCCATAGTGAGGTAGGGAGTGATCCAAGTGCATTGTGTTCATCTAGATCATCTTTGGGCACTTGTTGATCGTAGTTGCTGTGGATTTTCATCTATTCTCTTGTTGATTGCCGTCACCTACACGGTCTTGGAGCAACGGAGGAGTTGGCGGAGTTGGAAATTGTCTCCGGCCACTCCCGGAGGTCTTTGTGAGGAGTTTGCACCTTCCCCGGCGGAGAGCCGCAAGGTAGCCTAATACATTACTCGTGTCATTGAGTTACCTTGCTCGTGGTAGGTTCTAGTGGCGCTCATTGGTTGAGCTTGACATTGGTTGTCAATTAGCCACCGAACCACCGAGTAGTGGTCGACACAACGAGGACGTAGCATGCTGGCGAGCACGTGAACCTCGGGGATAAATCGGTGTTCATATGGCGTTGATCATTGGATTTCATTGGACCATCACCTTTGTGTGTATTGGTATATCATTCTCTTGGTGATTGGCTAGCTACTCTACCCGGAGGTATAACACTATTACACTTTTCTCTTTACCTTTGTACTTCACTTGTTTAGTAGTAGTAGTCTTGTGTAGCTTGCCCACCTATGAGTAAAGTAGTTGCAACTTAGGATAGCTTGTGTGAACTTAGAGTTTAAGTAGAACGGTTATGAAGGCTTGCACTCTAAAGTAGGCTAGCGCAAAACTCACTTCGCCATTTGTTGTATTAATCCGTTTGGTCAAGTGTTGTTTGTAGAAGTTTTTAATTAAGCTATTCACCTCACCTCTAGCCTCTTGGACCTATCAATTGGTATCGGAGCCGTGGTGTTGGGTCGAGATGGCGGACTAGAGGGGGGTGAATAGTCCTTTTTAACAACTAATCGCAGCGGAATAAAACCTATTCGGTTCTAACAACGATGCACCCCTCTAACTATAAGCACTTTGTCGAAGATCCTAGCAAGAAACAAAGGTGCAAGACTAGCTTGAGCTTTCCTAAGCCGTTCTTGTGCAAGGTCACATAAACCTAAGCACTAGTACTTTAAGCACCGGGGAGCTCCTACCAACTAGCAAGCAAAAACGCACTAAATACCTAAGCTCACTACGTGCTCAATGACAAGGATACACAATTCTAATCAAGGAGCGCAACTTGATTAGCTACACAAGCTAATCAAGACACTAGTTCTAAGCTACACAAGCTAAGAACGTGTGTGGCAAGCTACACAAGCTAACCGATCTCACAAGAGCAACTACAACTACACAAGCAAAGTAATGCACAAAGTAAAAGGCTTGTGTAGAAGGGAGCAAACCACCGCGACGATGGGAAGATGTTGACACGGTGATTTATTTCCCGGAGGTTCACTTGTCGCCACAAGCTACGTCCTCCGTTGAGACAAGCTCTAAGGTTGCCGCCGGTCCTCTTGCTAGTGGTGACCCGCAAGTCACACTCTCCCACGTGGAGTGCTTACCACAAGCTCTAGCACTTGACTCGGCCGGACGACTTGTCGCTCTTCACGTCTCGCTCTACTAGCGATGCTCTTCGCGATCTCCCGCGGGGTGAGCTCGAACCCCTCACAAGCTTGGTTCGGAGCCAAGCACAAACTCCTTACTTGCTTCCACGGAGCCTCTCGCCACCAAGCCGTCTAGAAGGTGGCGACCTCCAAGAGTAACAAGCACCGCCGGCTTGCAACTCGATCACCTAGTACCACTCGAAGCAATCCTCACGATGCAACGCACTAGCGATCGATCTCTCACTCTCGAATGCGATGTCAATTAGCACAAGTGAGTAGGAGGGCACCAAGCCAAGCACTAGCAAGGGAAACACATTCCCAAGGTGCTCAACCACCTGCCTTGGCCGGCCCTTAGCTCTATTTATAGCCCATAAGACAAATAGAGCCGTTACCCCTTCACTCCACTGAAAACGCCCACACCGGACGCGCAGACAGGAGCACCGGACGCGTCCGGTGCACCACAGAACGGCACGTCAGCTAGCCGTTTGAATGTAACCGTTACGTGCCAATGGCTAACTCGGCTCACGCCTTCTCTGTCCACACCGGACGCGCGGAGCTCAGTGTCCGGTGCGCGACCAGAGAGCACCCGAGAGCACCTAAGTGCCACCGGACGCGTCCGGTGCGCACCCACCGGACAGACCACAGCGTCTGGTGCACTTCTGCTCTGCTGCGTCACAGTCACCGGACGCGGGAACAGTAAACACACCGCGTCCGATGCCTTCAAACCTGCGTCCGGTGCAACTGCACTGAAACACACTGTCACTGGCCACCTTCACCGGACGCGTGCCTCAGCATCCGATGCAGCGTCCAATGCGTGTTTCTCCATTGAAACACCATCGAAAAGCTCCGAATCCTGCCTCATAAGCTCAGCAGGAGGAAGAGAGAACCCAAAACCTCTCAACCTTCATCTCCTTTGGCGAATGTGCTAACACCACTAAGTATACAACTCATGTGCAAGTGTGTTAGCTTTTCACAATCATTTTCACAAAGGATTTTCTCTCTTTTTACCGCGCCACTCGATCCTAACAACGTATGCAAAGTTAGATCGCTCAAGTGGCACTAGATGACCGATATGCAAACAAGTTTGCCCCTCTTGATAGTACGACCATTTATCCTAAATCCGGTCAAGCACTTCTCTACTCAACTTTAGACCGGTGAAATGGAAATGCCCTAAGTTATACCTTTGCCTTGCGCTTTCCATTCCGATCACCGTCTTCATTTCCGTCTCTGACACCATCGATGCCGGTGCAACACATGCACTAACACCTCAACAATGATATGTTCCACTTCATATCATCACGTGGCTTTTGGTTCATCGATCCTTGACTTGCTTGCTCTTCACCATTACGTTGGTCCATCGGTGCCAAGCCATCACCTCACTTGCCCTTCACACTTGCAACCGGTCCGTCGACGCCAAGTCATGTCTTGATCTTCTCCACTTAGCCACATGACTCCATGCCATGTCTCATGTGCATTTATCTCCTTCATCATCACATGTGTGAGCTAAGCAATCATCCCTAGCCATTTCCACCTCCATGGCATAGATGCTCACACACATGTACCTATGGACTAATCTCCTATGTAATCAACACTTAAACACATATTAGTCCACCTAAATTGTCACTCAATTACCAAAACCAAACAAGGACCTTTCACGTGGTCACCATTGTTGCAAGGCTTAACATTCTTCAGTGTCAAGTATGGCTCACAACAACTTGATCAATCATATGGGCAAGCCACCTCGGTTTGATGGCACAAGCTGTGGGTATTGGAAGAAGCAAATGAAAGCTCACTTGAAATCAATGAATAGAAAGATGGGGGAGATTGTGGAGAAGTACTTTGTTGTGATTGACATGAATGATCCCACTCCAAGAGAAGAAGAAAAGCTCCAATTCAATGACATTGCTCTCAATGCAATCTATAGTGCTCTTGATGAGAAGGTTTTTGAGCAAATCAAGGATTTAGAATATGCTCATGAGGTTTGAAAGAGATTGGAGGACACATATGAGGGCACCACCGTCGTGAAGAGTGCCAGGCTATACATTCTCAAAGTTAGATATGCAAGCTTCTAGATGAAGAATAATGAGAGCATGTCAGAGATGTTTCACCAATTGAGTGTCATCATTAATGATCTCAAGGCTCTCGGTGAGACAATAAGTGACAATGACTTCTCACATCTCTTCTTGAGATCTCTACCTCCCTGGTTTGAGACCGTGGTTCTTATTCTTGTGAGAGAGGATCTCTCAAAGGTGACTCCAACACAAGTGCTTGGTGATGTCATGACACATAAGGCATACCGAGTAGAGAAGGATGAAGGAGTGAAGGAAGAGAAGGAGGATGAGAAGAAAGATAAGAATGAGAAGAAGAGCATTGCATTCAAGGCAACTTCATCAAGACACAAGCGCAAAGCAAAGAAGCAAATCTCAAGTGATGATGAAGATAGCTCAAGTGAAGATGATGATGAAGAGATGGCACTTCTTGTGAGAAGATTTGGAAGATTCATGTGAAAGAAGGGCTATGGTGCAAGAAAGAGAAGGGACTTCACCAAAGGCAAGAGTCCAACTATGAGATGCTATGAATGCAAGAGCAAGGACCACTTGATAGTCGATTGTCCTCACAAGAATGATAGTGATGATGAGGATGACAAGAAGAAGAAGAAGAAGTCCAAGAAGGACAAGAAGGACAAGAAGATGTAATTCAAGAAGAAGAAGGGGCATTTTTATTGTGTCACATGGGATAGTGATGCTTCCTCTTCCGATGATGATGATGATAGTGATGATGATCACAAGATCACCAAGAAGGAGGCCATTGCTAGTCTTGCTATTCCTAGCAAGCCATCTCTATTTGACTCTTCACCGACTTGTCTCATGGCTAAGCCATCTAAAGTACAATCCGAATCCGATGAGAGCGGTAGTGAGAGTGAGGAGGAAGACTTCTCCAAGGAGGAGCTCCTTGATATGTTGCGTGACACACACTCTTATCTTAAGAAGAAAGTGAAAGAGTGCAAAGAATTGAACAAGAAAAATAAAATTCTTGAACAATCCTTTGATGAGCTAAGTGCTTCTCATGAGTGCCTAAAAGAAGACAATGAGAACCTTAAAGAAGCTCGCTCCAAGCTTGAGAAGGCTCATTCTTCACTTTCGGAGTTGGCTAAGATAGAGGATGTGTCCACAACATGTGACGTAGGTGTTACTTGTGATATTCTTGATACACCTATTGTTGTTGCCTCCACTAACATTTCTTGTAGCACATCCACCTCTACCTCATCTAAGGATATTGGTGTCACTTGTGATGTCACAATCTTGGTTGAGAATAAGAGCCTTAAGAAGGAGGTGCATGAGCTCACTCTAGCCTTAGGCAATGCCTATGGTGGAGATGCCCACTTGCTTAAGTGATTGGTTAGTCAAAGGTTCTCCATTAACAAGGAGGGTCTTGGCTATACCCCCAAGAAGGGCAAAACCGCCTTTGTCCCTCTCAAGACTACTTTTGTGAATGGCAATGTTGTGGTTTGCTATAGTTGCAAGCAAGTGGGGCACAAGTAGCAATATTGCAAAAATAGGATGATGAAGCAAAGCGTTGACATCTACTAACGTCGCCCAAAATAACTTTATAACTTTTAACACTAGGGACGAGATTAGAAGATGTATGGTATTTTAATTAACTGGTCATTAGCAACTAGCCACTCATCTATTACCAACATTCTTTAGCATGAACTGGGTTGTCAATCCTAATTATATATGCTAAGAATAAATAAATGTTTTATATATTATTCTATGTGATTAGACAGAAATATAAATAAATATAAACTAAGAACAATTCTGCAAGCGGACAGATAATTATACCATCGTAGCATTTTACCTAGGAGTTCTACCAGGTTGTCGATTTATATTTATACCACTGAAAAGGACTTGGTTAAACTACAATCTATTATATTGATAACAACTATATGCAATGAATAAGTGATGTTACCGATGTCATATACTCTACTCATAACAGGTAGAGGTCACAAGATAATAAAGATAAATACAGGTGATAAGTATGATCAAGCATCATTAATGGATAAACATCAGAGCACTTTCTAGTCATAGTAATAGCTAGCCACTGGATAAACTAAGGAATTAATATTTAAGGTAATTCTATAACTACGTCAATGAATAACTCTAACTAGTGCAATTACATCTAGCAATCATTATCAGATTAGTCCTATATCATGATCACATGCAAAGGGCATCATCTAGGAAGGATGTGAAACAGAGTCATCACCCAATTTCGCGACCGTGCCTGCTTGCCTACATACGGGGGGTGGGCTACAGAGGAATCAACGTAGCTGTCACCTACGCGAACTACCACACGACCCATCACATCAGGGTGCACTCGCAGATAAACGAAATATCTAGACACCACGTCTACACAATGTTCATCATCTACCCAATGATCGTTTGGATAAACGCTATACGAGCAATTACATGAATTCAATAAGATCAAACCAACTATACTAGACATATAATTAAAGTAGACAAAGACTAATGTAATCAAGAACATATGAACTATTAAGAACAATGTTTCCCTAATCATAATAAAGAATACAATAATAGAGAAAGAACCAGAACTATACCGAACTCTGCGCTCCAGACGGATACCAGGGCTCTGGATCCCGCCGAAGAACTAGATCTCCTCTACTCCCTAATCTAACTAGGCTAGAACTATGAACTAGAAGGCTCTTGATGAACTAGTAGGCTCTTGATGGCTTGAAGACTTGTTGCCTTCGATGAATGATTAATTGATGCCTCCAGGGGGTCTGTCTCTTTATTTATAGCCCGGTGGGATGAACGTGCGCCGTAGGATCAAACCGACTTAAACATAGGACCGAGATGACTCCTAAGAGGCGGCGGAAGAAGACTCCAGAAGGCGGGGCCAAACCCTAGTCGGGGGGCACTGGCCGGCCCCACCCTGCCAGGGTGCGGGCCTCGGTCGCTTCGGGTGTGTTCCAGAGGCTTCTAGTGTTCTGATGATGATGGTTCCTTCGCGGTTACGTTTCGTAATAATTATGCACTTTAATATCTCTTTTATGCTTTTCTGGACTAACCCCTGTAAAATACAAAACATGCAAAACTCGTGAAAATTGTCATTTAAAAGTCTAGACTAGTATGTTTTCATGTATCCTTTTGTCTCTAAAGTTCTAATAAAAGTTGACGTTATCGACCTTCAATACAAAGCAAGCATAATGTGTCATCCATTAGACTTGATTCTTGCTATGTGCTTACCAGAAGTGCAAAGGGAGTGAGAGTCAAGTATATTGGTGCACCTAAGTAGAGCCCAAAGAAGAAGGCTATTTAGGTGCCCAAGAGCTTGGTCACTAAGCTCCAAGGACCCAAACAAACTTGGGTATCAAAATCTAATTGATTTCTTTGTAGGTGAACTACAAGTCTGGAGAGAGGCATTGGGTGCTTGATAGTGGGTGCACTCAACACATGACCGGAGAATCAACCATGGTCAATTCAATCAAGCCCAATGAAGATGGGAATCGTGATAGTATTACATTTGGTGACAACAAGAAGGGCAAGGTTATTGGTCTTGGAAAGATTGCAATTTCAAATGATATGTCTATCTCCAATGTCTTGCTAGTTGAGAGCTTGAACTTTAACTTGTTGTCCGTGGCTCAATTGTGTGACTTGGGATTCAAATGCATCTTTGGTGTTGATGATGTGGAGATTGTTAGTGTTGATGGAAGCAACTTGATATTCAAGGGATTTCGGTATGGCAATCTCTATTTGGTGGACTTCAATGCTAGTGAAGCTCAATTGTCAACATTCTTGTTCACCAAATGAAGTATGGGTTGGTTATGGCATAGAAGGTTTGGTCATGTTGGAATGAAGCAACTCAATAGATTGGTCAAGCATGACATGGTGAGAGGATTGAAAAATGTGCAATTTGAGAAAGATAAATTATGTAGTGCATGTCAAATGGGAAAGCAAGTTGAAAAAAACACATCCTAACAAGAGCATGATGAGTACATCTAGAGCATTTGAGTTATTACACATGGATCTATTCGGCCCAACCACTTATGCTAGTCTCGGTGGAAATAAATATGGCTTTGTGATAGTGGATGAGTATACAAGATACACATGGGTCTTCTTTCTAGTTGACAAGAGTGAAATGTTTGGCATATTCAAGATATTCATCAAGAGAAGCCAAAATGAATTTGAAGTGACAATCAAGAGTGTGAGAAGTGACAATGGAAGTGAGTTTAGAAATGCAAGAGTTGATGAGCTTTGTGATGAGTTTGGAATCAAGCATCAATTCTCGGCCAAGTACACTCCTCAATCAAATGGCATTGTTGAGAGAAAGAATATAACACTTAATGATATGGCAAGGTCTATGCTTAGTGAATACAATGTGAGTTTGGACTTCAGGGCCGAAGCAATCAACACGGCTAACTATTGTAGCAACCGGCTCTATTGTCACCGGCTCTTGAAGAAAACACCATATGAGCTATTGAATAGAAAAAAACCCAACATTGCATACTTTATAGTGTTTGGTTGCAAATGCTATATCTTGAAGAAGGGTGCAAGATTGAGAAATTTTGAAAAGAAATGTGATGAATGCTTCCTAGTTGGCTACTCCACCACGAGCAAAGCATATAGGGTATGGAATCACTCCACCAAGCTCATTGAAGAAGTTCATGATGTGGAATTTGATAAAACAAATGGTTCTCAAGATGAAGATGAAAATCTTGACGATGTGAGAGGAGCTCAATTGGTAAATGCTATGAAGAACATGGACATTGGTGATATCCGGCCAAGACAAGTGGTTGATGTGGAAGATGAAGATGACAAAGATCAAGTGAAAATTCAACCTAGTGTGCAAGCAAATCTAAATGAAGCAAGCTCTATTGGTTCTCATTATCAAACTCAAGTGCAAAATGATGAAGATCAACATGCTAGTCAATCTCAAGTGGGTCAACCAAGCTCAAGCAATCAAGTTCTCCAACCGGTTCATATTGCAAAAGATCATCCATTGAATTAAATAGTTGGGGATATTAGAAGTGGTGTTCAAATAAGATCAAAGTTAGCAAACTTTTGTGAGCACTTCTCCTTTGTTTCATTTGAAGAGCCAACAACCATTGAGAAAGCTTTGAATGATAGTGATTGGGTAAATGCTATGCATGAAAAGCTCAACAACTTTGAGAGAAATCAAGTTTGGGAGCTAGTTGAGAGGCCAAAGAACTACAATGTCATTGATACCAAATGGGTGTTCAAGAACAAGCAAGATCAAGATGGCATTGTGGTGACAAACAAGGCAGGGTTAGTTGCACAAGGATACACTCAAGTGGAAGGATTGGATTTTGGAGAGACATATGCTCCGGTTGCAAGATTGGAAGCAATTATGATCCTTCTAAGTTATGCATGTGCACATGATATCAAGCTCTACCAAATGGATGTCAAAAGTGTTTTCTTGAACGGATACATAAATGAGCTAGTATATGTTGAGTAACCCCCCGGGTTTTGAAGATGAGAAGAAGCCCAACCATGTCTACAAATTGAGAAAGGCTTTGTATGGTTTGAAACAAGCTCCAAGGGCATGGTATGAAAGGTTGAGAGATTTTTTGCTATCCAAGGGTTTTAAAATGGAAAAAGTTGACACCACTCTCTTCACCAAAAGAATTGGCAAAGACTTGTTTGTGTTTCAAATCTATGTTGATGACATTATCTTTGGGTCAACCAATCAAGACTTTTGTGACGAGTTTGGAAAGATGATGGCAAATGAGTTTGAGATGTCCATGATTGGAGAGTTGAGCTATTTCCCTGGTCTTCAAATCAAGCAAATGAACAATGGTACTTTCATAAGGTGAGACATGTTGAAGAAGTTTGGGATGAAAGATGCAAAATCTATTAGCACACCAATGGGCACAAATGGTCACCTTGATGAAGACAAGAGTGGAAATATGGTGGATCAAAAGAAGTATCGGTCTAAGATTGGAAACTTGCTCTATGTGACCACTTCTAGACCGGATGTGATGTTTAGTGTTTGCATGTGTGCAAGATATCAAGCTTCACTTAGAGAGAGTCATTTGAAGGCAACCAAGAGAATATTGAGATATCTCAAACACACACCCGATGTTGGACTATGGTATCCTAAGGGGTCAAACTTTGTGTTGATTGGTCATTCGGACTCCGATTAGGCGGGATGTAAGATTAATAGAAAGAGCACTTCCGGCACATGCCAATTGTTGGGAAGATCACTAGTATCATGGTCATCTAAGAAGCAAAACACAGTTGCACTCTCTACCGCCGAAGCCGAGTATGTTAGTGCGGAGAGTTGTTGTGCACAATTATTATGGATGAAGGCCACATTGAGTGATTATGGAATCAAATTCAAGAATGTGCCATTGCTATGTGATAATGAAAGCACCGTGAAGATTGCCACCAATCTGACTCAACACTCAAGAACAAAGCATATTGATGTGAGGCATTTCTTCATTAGAGACCATCAAGCCAAAGGTGACATTCAAGTTGAGAGTGTGGGCACTGATGATCAACTCGCCGACATTCTCACCAAGCCACTAGATGAAGCAAGGTTTTACAAGTTGAGAAATGAATTGAACATCTTTGATTTTTCCAACATGAGTTGAGCTAGCACCCTTGTTGGCGGTGGATATACCCTAAAATTCCACATTCAAACACCGTGAACAGGCCTCGGATTCAAGGGAGAACAAACATATCATGAACATATTTTATGAATAACGAGTTCCACTTGTACTCTTAAGCTTGTGAATGCAGCAAAGATCAAACAGGCCAAGAAACATTAAGAAATGGTGCACAACATCACTTAGAAGAGAGGAGAGCCCAGGGAGGGCCCGTGTATGGGTCGGCCGAACCCTACATGGGGCGCACCTGGCTCTGGTGACGTGGCGTGATCCATGTGACCCTCCACCCAGCTCGTTTAATTCATCAGATCAACATGTGTTTCTATTCAATGGTGGAGAAACAATGCACAAGGATTCAACGTGACAAACATGCAACCAAGGTGGAACCAACATACGGGGACAATCAATGACAGATGGGGACCACAGTGGTGGGCCCAACTCACCAGAGGTGGTTCGGCCGAACCACCCAAGGTGGGACCAGGCCACTGCTGTACTCCATGACAGGTGGGGACTCCTTCTAGAAGACCGTAGCTAGGCCCACCTGTCATAGGGGGTCGGCCGTACCCTCCCTGGTGCCCAGCCAGGTCGGTTGGCCTCCACCGCCTTCCTGCATGCATCCCACGTGATGGAATCACCTCAGCCGTCCATCTTGAGGCGGTATTGAGGCGGTTCATCCAAGGGTGGAGAGGCATGGAGCACACGGATCGCTGACGTGGCACCTCCTCATTCTCCCCTATAAATAGAGGCTGCCATCACCCTCTTCAACACACCCAAAATACACAAGATCCACAAGTCACAAGAGTTCTACTCTTTAGTAGTAGTATTAGTCTAGTGTGAGAGTTAGAGTTGAGTCGAGCTACGCTCGGAGTCTCCGGAGTCGTCTGCTGGAGAGTCTGGTATAGCTCTTGTACCTTTCCTTCTGTAAGACTTTACCTTTATCAATATATTATCTTTACTTTACTTTACTAAGTCTCTACTTAGTGCTTTACTATTCTTTATAGTATTGTTGTGTTTTGTCTTAACTTATAGTTGAGTTATATTACATAGTGATCCTGTAATCAGCTCACGTGTGTAGTTCATCGCCTGTCATAGGGTGCTTTAGTTGTTGGTACGCAACTAGAGTATTAAGGCTTAGTGTAAGCGTGGTGCTTAGACTAGATCTTGCCTTTGAATGCCGCTTGTCGCACGGATTGTTTATGGGTGCTAGCAGGTGATGACAGCCCTGTCTAGTCTCAGTATCCCTCCACGTGTTTTTGGCAAGTTCTTAAAAGGTAGGCTCCAATAAGTGAATAGCCGCTTCGTGTAGAGGTTATATCCTCTACTGTCTCGCCTATCCCCTACACACCGGAAGTAAGGTAGCTGTCTTAGTATAATTCATCAATTTGATAAGATAGTTCACAAGAGTAAAGTAAGTGTTTTAGGAGTCTTATACTCACTCGTTGTCCTCCCACCTTGGTATACTCTACTAGTTATCTTTAGTTATCTTAAATCCTTGTCGTGCCTTGGTGTCATTACCCTTTCCTCTATATATCGATTTACCCCCTATCACTAGTTGATACTAAGTTGTTATAGACTTAAGGATCTCTCTCTTTTTATTAATTATTCCTAGCAACCGCTTTCCCTTGGGATAAAATAAATAACGATACCTTGGAATACTCCCGGGCGAAGTGCTACAGCGGTATATTCTGTGCGCTTGCGGAATTATCCAATAGTCATAAGAAATACCCTCAGGGCACTTCTAGCGCCGTTATCAGAGATAGCCTAACACCTTGTCTCTGGTGGTTGCGCTAAGAAGTGTCAACAACCCCCACTATATGACTTGCATCTACTCCGAGAAAGCAAAGCAAAGGTATCATTGTTTGGCATGACATTCACATGTTGCTAGGACTTGTGTAGAGCATATAGAATTTTTTATTGAAAATAGGATCATTCATAGAAAACTAAATGCTTTTGAGATCATATGGCACTACTATTGCTTCTATGTCTTGTTTGATTTAGTGGTGACATATGACTAGCTTGTGGGATTGTGAACATAGTATTTGACTAGAGTATGAGTATTATGGTATATAATTCAACTTTGTCAAGATAACTCCTAGTGGCGTGAAGAAGCTTGCCAAAGGACAAACCGGGTTATATATTTATGTAAGTAATCTAGCTAAATGCTTAAAAAAAGGAAGACAATCCTACTCATGCTACCCTTTTGTGGTCTTTGATGACAAAGGGGGAGAGAAAGGTACAAAGATATGGAGGTTGAGCGATGAACCATCATTAGGCCGATGATGGGGGAGCTATAGGCCAAGTGAGAAGGATCACAAACTTTTAGAATTTGGATCTCACACTTAGGGGGAGCAAGCTCACAAGCATGTTTGCAAGCATTTGATTGTGCATTTTTATATGATTGTTGCATTGCATTTGTACTGAAATTCAATATACTTGCTTGCTTGGTGTATGCTAGACTTAAACTTGTGTGGTAAATTGAAGTACTACCATGCATAGGAAGTGGTAGCTAGTTCCCGGTCTTTCCAAGTGACTCTAGAGCCTTGTTTCTAATGTTGATCTCACGAGGTATTCTAGTGTATTTGGTTGCAAGAATTATTTCAAATAGAATCTAGCTATCCATGGTGTTAAGGATGATTTATATATGTACTCTGATAGTATCGCGCTTCAAAGGTCCAATTGTACAAACCTTAGCATCAAATTAGTAGAAGTATCTCTCCCACACTTCTAATCCAATGCATATGTGTAAAGCCTTTCAAATCTAAACACTTGGCACATATGTAGGGGGAGCTAATATTATCAAATTGAATTCATTGAATATCTTTGTAGAGGTTGTCATCAATTACCAAAAAGGGGGGAGATTGAAAGCTCTATGTTTGGTTTTGGCTAATTGATGACACCTGGTATCTAACCATTGTGTTTAAATCTTGGATTACATGTGTGGTTAGAAGATCAAGTATGGAGATATGACGGCATCCAAGTCTTTGGAGTAAGTCCATCAACATGAAGATCAAATGCTTCAACACTTGGTGCAAAGGATGGAGCTCAAGGCAAAGGTGAATTCAATAGGGCTCTTTCCATTTTGGTGATCAAGACACTATAGAGAGTGTGATCACATTTAGGTTAGATGACCGTACTATTAAGGGGGATGAAATTTTGTCAACAACCACGGTTATCAAGTGCCTCTAGTTGACATAGTTGAGCATATGCATTTAAGATCTAGAGCGCTAACCTAAAACCTTACAAATGAACTTAAAAATAAGCTAACACTCGTGCCTAAGTGTTTATACACTTGGTTGTTAGCACCTAGAAGCAAGGTTGTTGAAGAGAGGGCAAAAACAGCTCTCAGAGGTGCAGCGGACGCTGGGCGTGTCCGTGCACACCGGACGCATCCGGTGCAGCCAGAGCCTCTCTGGAACCTCTCTGTGTAAGCACTGTATGCTGGAACGGTAACTCCAACGCGTCCGGTGATGTTCTTCGAGCGTTCGGTGAAGAAACATGCTTTCTGACTGAGTGAAAGCACCGGACGCTGCCAGCGTCCAATGACCTAACATCGGACGCATCCGGTGCGACTTTGAGCTCTCTGGATCTCTCTGTTCGCGCACCGGACACAGGCATCCGGTGAGTTGGCGCGCTGCGGGAAGTTTGAAACGACTAGTACACGTGTCAGCGGGTGGTACACCGGACAACCACCGGATGCGTCCGGTGCTCACTTAACTAGCGTCCGGTGTGCACGCAGAAACTGTAAAACGGCTAGTTTTTCACCCTCACTTATAAATAGCCGATCAACTGGTTTTGAGAGCCTCTCTTGTGCATTTCATTCATTGCTAAGCATCTCTTGAGCCTCCCATGCGTCTCCCACTTACTCTAGAGCTTGATTCTCATCCATAGTGAGCTAGGGAGTGATCCAAGTGCATGTGTTCATCTAGATCATCTTTGGGCACTTGTTGATCGTAGTTGCTGTGGATTTTCATCTATTCTCTTGGTGATTGCCGTCACCTAGACGGTCTTGGAGCAGTGGAGGAGTTGGCGGAGTTAGAGATTGTCTCCGGCCACTCCCGGATGTCTTTGTGAGGGGTTTGCACCTTCCCCGGCGGAGAGCCACAAGGTAGCCTAATACATTGCTCGTGTCATTGAGTTACCTTGCTCGTGGTAGGTTCTAGTGGCGCTCATTGGTTGAACTTGACATTGGTTGTCAATTAGCCACCGAACCACCGAGTAATGATCGACACAATGAGGACGTAGCGTGCCGGTAAGCACGTGAACCTCGAGGATAAATCGGTGTTCATATTATGTTGATCATTGGATTTCATTGGACCATCACCTTCGTGTGTATTGATATATCATTCTCTTGGTGATTGGCTAGCTACTCTACTCGGAGGTATAACACTAGTACACTTATCTCTTTATCTTTGTACTTCAGTTGTTTAGTAGTAGTTGCCACCTATGAGTAAAGTAGTTGCAAGTTAGGATAGCTTGTGTGAACTTAGAGTTTAAGTAGAACGGTTATAAAGGCTTGCACTCTAAAGTAGGCTAGCGCAAAACTCACTTCGCCATTTGGTGTACTAATCCGTTTGGTCAAGTGTTGTTTGTAGAAGTTTTTAATTAGGCTATTCACCCCCTCAAGCCTCTTGGACCTATCACCTATTAAGGGTAGTCTACTTCTCCCCCAAACTATGAAACGGTCTACTTTACCCCCTGAACTTTTCAAAATCGGTCAAATTTCCCCTCAGGCGGCTTTTGGACGCCGGATTTGTTATAGTAACAGTGGTTTTGCTACAGTGGCAGTGGTTTTTTCTTTTCCTTTTTTATTTTTGTTGCACTGAATCTTTAAAAAATCATAGTAAACAACAGAAAAATCCTAAAATGGAAAATCTAATTTTGTTGAACTCCGCATGAGTAGATTTACGTAGTGAATATATCATATGGTATGCTTTAGTAACTAAATTATACATGTTCTAATGAGTATGAAATTTTATTATAGTTCAAGCATACAATAATTAGCCCACCATAAAAATTTCATAATAATTAGACCATAGAAGTTGCAGCTATGAATTATTCATTCTAATTAATTATAGAGAAAATTAGATTTTCCAAGTAATCTAAATCTATAATAAAAAATTTATACTAAAGCATACCTATTATATTTTCATTGCGTAGATATACTCTTGTGGAGTCCAACAGAATTGGATTTTCTATTTTATGATTTTTCCGTGATTTACTTTGATTTTTCAAAGATTCAGCACAAAATAAATAAAAAAGAAAAAGACAAAACCACCGTCACTGTAGCAAAATCACTGTCCAAAAACCGCCTAGAGGGTGATTTGACCGGTTTTGAAAAGTTCAGGGGGTAAAGTTGACCGTTTTATAGTTTGGCGGTGAAGTAGACCACTCTTGATAGGTTGGGGGGTTAAGTATATTTTTTCCATTTTAAAATCCAAGTTAAACTTTGGCTTCTTTTTTAGAAATGTCATCATTACATAAAAGTATCTCGTGCGGATTGCAAATGGAATGATATGGGCTTAAAAAAGACATTAATATCTCTATTATAACTAATAAGACAAAAAAGGAGAATACAATTTGATGCGACATTTGATGGTCCTGCCCACCTATGCTCGCGTGCGATCCTACCACCGCCTGACCGCCCCCTCGCACCCCAGCTCGTGCGCCCAGGGATCGAATCCCTTCGGTGCAAAACAAAAGAAAGAAAATAAAAGAGAAACGATAGCCGCCTCCACCAAGTGACAATTGCTCTGCTCGCGATCTCTCACGCGCCGCCACCGCCGAAGCCGCCTGCCTACCCGACGCCGCCAAGCCACGAGCGCCGCAACTCTCGCCCTGGCCCTCGTCGTATCCCTCGCAGCGGCCTCGATCTCCGCCGTCGCTCTCTCGACGGAGTCGTACTCATGGTGCGTCAATTGGAGCGGGCGAGCTGCGAGGCGCGGGCAGCAGCTGCGCCAGCTAGGGTTAGCGCTATGCCGCAGCCTGCAGCCACGCCGTCCAGAGCCCAGCGTCCAGGCGTCCAGCGACGGACGAATCACGGGCCCCGGTCCCGGCGGCGGAGGTGGAGGCGGCAGCAGCAGCCGCGTCCGCGGTCCACGCAGGCGGCACCGCGGTAGAGCGCCAGAGCGGGCGAGGCTACGCCGGCGGCTGGCAGGGCAGGTGTGCTGCGTGCAGGCTAGGGGCGAAGCGGCGGCACGTGCACGAGGAAGGAGCTAAGCAGCCAGCAGCACTGCAGCAGGTATTACCTATCATGTTCTTTTTCTTTAGATTTGGTTTTCAAATTTTGTAATTGTTCAATTTTGTTTAATATTTAATAAATTACAGGTTGTTCTAAATGTCCAAAAAAATTATTGCATCAGGAATGACAAAATCATAAAACAATTTGAAGACATGAAAATCCGGCGTATGTTAGTGCCTCGAAACAATTTAGTGGTATGATCAGCGTGAATGTGTCGTCATTGATTGATCATGGTTAGTTATAAGAATTACATCTTTTATTTACTTCTTGTGTGTTTTATGATGCATTTTTGACTGTTTGACTTATATGCTCTCTCATCGTGCACAGGCCCAAGGGGAGCAGCGACGCCCTACCTTTGGAAGTACAAGGGGGCCGCATCCATCGCTCCGGCACGCCCCCTCCGTCCCAGCCAGCACGAACCCCGCCACGCGCGTCGTCTCCAACTCCAAGGATATCTGTGCTGGCCCCACCTCCGCGCGCGTTTATCTCCCTGCCGGCGCCAGCGGGAAGATCCAGATGGTCGTATACTAACCACGACGGCGGTTTCTTGGTTGGCTCGCCTGTGCAGCTTGGCACACAAGCCACGCGCAGCCGCCATCGCCACCGGGAGGGGCCGCTGTCGACGGTTCTCTTCTGACGTGTGCTACTCCGTCGCTCAGGTTTCTACATGCTGTCGGTGAGCAGTCGTCGGGCACGGTCGAGACCTCATCTGGCAGCGTGAGCATGCCTCCTTTCTTCCTTTCACTCTCCATGAGATTATCTTGTGTTTTAGAAATATTCGTCTTGCACTTTGGACTCTGCCCTGTGATATTGTAATTACCAAGTACCAATACATGTTTAATCATGGATCGCATATACATATTAAAGCTTTAAAGAAGCTAATTTGAAGCTGATAAAAACACCCATGTTTGGCTTAAATGGGAAATTTGGCACATGTTAGTCATCTTAAACAGATTTAAGATATTCTTTTGTTAGGCTTCTATAGTTTTAATTTTTCTTGTTTTGGAGTTGGACGAGAGTTGACAACGTATCTCATTCATTAATGTTAGTGTCCTGTATTGACATGCTGATATGCATTACTGGGTCAAGCAATGCTAATTTTGTAATATACTGCACAATTACGCTCTGAAACCTTTTGGAAGTGATTGTGATGCTAATCCTGGTAAATTGAATTGCTATTGTGCTACAAATGTCCTAACTACTTGAAATATAAATTATCTTGATGCTTATACCAAACTTAGATGATGAACTGTTCTTTTGTGGAGCACTGGCAACACAGTGCCTTTAGCAATTCTGCTATCATTAATTCATTACTTATCTGAAGCCAGCTAAAATATGCTGTTCAATCTTTCTGATATTCCTATCCAGCGAATCAGGATGGTTTTTACCCTCGCACGGACATTCCTTTGCAAGACATCTTCAAATCACTCTTCTGGTAATGTCATTTAACTCATATGTATCACCAACATACATTCTCTGACTGTTTCCAGGGTATCTGATTGTTTTCAGGTGCCTAACAGACATGTATCTACCTGAAAGTGTGATGTTGAGAGATCCAAGGTACCTCTATGCACCTGGTAGGGTTTACCACATTGGTGATACATATAGCTTTTTCTCGGAATAAGCATGTAACTATTTTGGATAGTTCAACAATTTGTTGTTTGCAGATTTGAATTCATTTTTGTAGCTCACATAATGCAGTGAGCAGTGAATATCTACAGAACAAGCATATTTATATTTATACCCATATAAGGCGATATTTCTACAGTAACTGCATTTGGCCGTAAGAATTTGGAGTTGATGTTAATCTTTCTGGATAATATTTTTACTATGGAAGTGTGGATTGTGGTTTGGATTATGAGTGCTTCATTAACTTGCTTTGTTCAGGACATAAATGGCATATAGCTCCATATCGTGCCTGATGCATGTTCAATACTGTTGTCACAAACAACGAGGGTGTTTTAGTTGTGAGGTTACCTTTGCTTGCCTATGAGATTGTGTGGCACATCATAAGTGTAACACCCAAAATTTGCATCATTTCCAAATAGGGAGAATTGATTCAATTAAGTAAATATTGCATCATTTCATGTAGAGGAAATAATATCTATTTGGGATAATAAAATCAATTGTAGGATGAACACATGTATGGTGTATTCATGCTGGAGCATTTCTTCGTTGTACTGTTGTAGCTTATTTGAATTTTTCAAATGTTCAAAACAATGATTCAAATTCTATTTGGAAAATGGGTTGGAAAACAGAAAAGGGAATAAGAGTAAAGCAGAACCTCACCCTCTCTGATTTTGGCCCAAGGGCCCAGTCCCCCTCTCCCCCCGGCCTGCTCCCTCCCTCTTCTTTCTGTTGGGCCAAAGCCAGCGCGCTGGCCCAGCAAGCAAGACAGCCGGCAGCAGCAGTGCCCCTCCCCTCCTCCTCTGTAGCTGACCAGCGGGGCCCACGCGTCAGCCCTTTCCCCTCCTCCTCCTTTCTCTGGATGCGAAGCAGAGCAGGGCAGAGCCGCTGCACGGCCGAGCGCGCATCCGCTCCTCCCCTCGCGACTGCCAACTGGGCCCAGCACCCTGACTCGCTGCCATGTAGGCCCACGGGCCAGCCCCTCCCCGTTTCCCCTCTGTTTTCGCCGAGAGACCGACGCGGAGAAGAACGGCCGAGGCCGATTTCGTCGTGCACCGACCCCGATTCAATCTCCTATAAGCTAGTCGCGTATCGGGACTATTTAAGCAGCTCTAGACTCCCCGCAGCTGCCACGCAACCCTAGCCGCCTCTCCTTGCCTTGCACAGCGAAAAACGGAGCCACCGCCGCACTAGCTCCGCCGCTGACGTCGAAGTCCGCCTCTGGGAGCCTCTCTGCCTCAATTGGAGCGTCCAGCAGGTTTGCATTGAAGTATTGAAACCCACGGATCTCTTTAATTTCTTTTCTCCTGCCCCTCTGATCACCGGCGATGTCAGTAGAGCCGCCACACGCCATTGCCGACGAGGCCATTGAACCAAGGCCTTTCCATCCAATTCGATCATCCCTAGAGCTTCGTACTAAGGTAAGAAAGCTTCCCGTGCAGTTTTCATCTCGTTTTCCTTACCCCGAGGCACCAGTGACCTCGCCGCCGCCATAATTTTCGCCGCCGAGCTAGTTGCCCCCTTCCCGAGCCGCTGCGACCTTCACCGATACCCTAGATCGGTTCGGCTCGAGCTTCTGACGCTCCCAGATCAAATCCCAAGGCATTTGGTCAAGGGTAGCGTGGTTTTCGTTTTCCGGCGAGGAATCTGGCCATGGCGCCGCCATCTGGAGGCTCTGCTCCGGCGAGCCCCCCCTCTCTCACACCCCCGATCTAATCTCGGCCGTCGGTTTTAAATCGGACGGCCGGTATAACCCGATACCCCTTCGGCCGACTATTTTACAAAAAAAACCCTGCTGTTTTCTATGATGCAACCCACAGTCCCTTGGCGTACTCGATAGATTACGTTTTCACAGTATTAGCAAGGCAAGTATTAGCATGGATCATCCTTGTTGTCCTATTCACCACATAATTAAATACATATGCATGTGTCTACCTTGTTAACCATAGATGCTCCCTAGTATTGCTATCTTCTTCCTTGTCACCTATGGGTCTATGCATTAGGTAATTTATGCAATTTGTTGGCTTATATGTGTGACTGATCTCTGGGCGCACATAAGTTTATGCATCCCATTTTATCCTTAAAATTGGGTGTGACAAATTGGTATTAAAGCCATGTTGACTGTAGGACGCAAGCCTAGTAGCACTGGATAGCCCTTAGCTTGTTTAACTCTTTTATTTGTTGTATTAATTTGTTACAAGTTTTTGCTTATATGCTACCCTTGTCCATTGCAAAATTTTGACTTAATATAATTCTTGTAGATGACCAACCTTAAGCGCACTGCCCGCAAGCGTGTCATGCCACCTAGGAGGTACCTGCAGTGCTTCATCTCTGGCGGACGTGTTTCCCGACCGGAGGTACCCGTGGAAGACCCCGTGGAGGAGCCCCAGCAGGAGGAGCCCATTGAGGAGCCCATGGAAGACAGCTCCGAAGACGTACATATGGAGGACCCCCAGGAAGACGAACCCGAGAAGGTGGAGCCGCAGGGCGACCAGGATTGTGCTGCGACCCTGATGATGGAGATGATGGAGGTGACTCGGATGACTTCGACGACCCCGACGATGGCGACGGCGACGACAATGGAGACAAAGGTGGAGACCCCTGGGTGGGAGTGATTCACTATGACCATCATGGTGATGACTACTACCACCCGCTGCTCCTCGACTTGGTGCGCCGCTTCCACCCTAACCCCTCGGTGCTGTACAAGACGGAGCACTGGAAGCACCCTGACTACGCCGACTACTATGAGACGAAGGTGTACATCAAGGAGGGAAGCCGGGTGAAGAATACCCACTATGCTATCTCTGTTCAACTCTCCAAAGCTGCCGCCATCAAGGATGCCGCACGACAAGCTCTCATGGTGCACCGCCATAAGAATTGGGACATCATGAAGTGGGAGATGCACTGCTACCTTCCCCGCCGTCAGAGTGGTCAAGCCAACTGCAGCATCACCGGTCCACTTGGAGAAGTGAACGCCCGACTCCACGCTGCCTTGGAGTGTTTGGCCCAGACCAACACCTTTCTGGACCAGACACTGGATGAGCTGAACGCCAGGACTGAAGCTAACTACAGGCTCAGCCGGGCGGTGGATGAGTTGAACCGGCAACTCGGTGTTGGACCTCCTCCGCCATCACCAAGGTGCCCAGCTGAATTGCCGCCAAGGAACCGAGGTGACCATGGAGATGCTCACACCCGCACTGACATCAATCCCTAGAGGAGTTACCCCCCAGTTAGTTGTAAAAGACGCTAGTAGCGCAAGTTGAGTCAGGTCGAGTCTAGTTCGTGTCTTGTGAACTTTTGTGCTAGGTTGCTTTTTCTTATGAACAATGCTTGATTTAGAGTTTGTAATGAGTGCTGAGATTGTGGGCATGTCCGCAAATCTCTTTTACATAAGTTTGAATTAATGCATATTAGTTCGGGTTGAGTATCTCTGTTTCCAGTAGTGCTGTTTTTTCAGACTTTTCTATCTTAGTTATTTTTCCTATTTAATAATATATGACCAAAAATCATGAAAAATTTATGTCAAAAACTAGACTTCTGTAGTTTTCTTTGGCCGCAAGAATCATCTTAATATCAATTACGATTTGGGAGAAACAGTTGCCACAAGTTGAAGTTTCTGCGCTGCCTGTCACTCTGGAACAGTTTCAGTTCAACGATGTTTTTGATTAACTTAATGTCTGAATCTTGGAAGATGCTCTGAATAAAAGTTGTAGAGTTTTTCTCACGCTTTTCAACCATATATAGTATGTCTCTGTTTGACCTCGGGAACTCCAGTTACAACTACTTTTCTTTACTGTTAACATTGGATCTCGTCCAGAATTTTTTGTTTCCTCCGTTCAAGTGTTATTTTAATGGAAAAGAATTCTAAACCTCACCTCAATGATTTGAACAGCAGATGGCCCACAGTAGGAGGAACCCAAGGGGCGATGGGACCTCTGAAGAAAATGCTAATCCACCACCGTCTCCCCCGATCCCCAATATGGAACAGATGATGATGATGCAGACTCAGCTGATGCAGTAGATGGCGCAGAACATTCAGCTGCTGCAACAGAACAACAACAATGGCAACCCACCTCCTCCACCCTGTGATAAGAGACGCGAGTTCTTGAAGGGACACTCGCCCACCTTCGACCACTCTAGTGATCCTCTCCAAGCTGATGATTGCCTGTGTGCAATAGAAAGGCAGCTGGAGATCGCCCAATGCAACGACATCGAGAAGGTTCTCTATGCTTCTGGGCAGTTGCAGGGAGCTGCTCTGGATTGGTGGAAGTCCTTCCGCTTTGGACGTGCTGACCCCATCTCTTGGCAGCAGTTCCATGACGGTTTTCGCAATCATCATGTGCCTGCGGGTTTAATGAAGCTGAAGATGGAGTTTCTTTCTTTGAAGCAAGGAGGCATGGTAGTTGCTGAGTACTGTGACAAGTTCATCCAATTGTCACAGTATGCACCAAAAGAGGTTGAAGATGATGCCAAGAAGAAAGAGCTCTTCTTGGAGGGACTGAATGATCATCTCCAGTACCAGTTGCTCTCCCACACTTTTGCCAACTTTCAACAGTTGGTGGACAAAGCCCTGATCATCGAGAGCAAGCGCCGTGAGATGGATGAGAAGAAGAAGAAGAGGAAGTTTCAAGGGCAGTCGTCTGGAAGCAACAGCCGCTTCCGCAACAACCAGCAACAACCTCAACAGCAACAGCGCTACCAGGGATAGTTTGGATTCAAGAACAATTTCCAGAACCAACAGCATTCCCAGAACCAGCAGCGACCCCAGTACTAGCAGCAGGGTGGAAACCAGGCGCCACGCCTAACTGCTCCCAACAACATTCCAGTGAAGAATGGTGCCCCCATCAAGTGTTTCCGCTGTGGCAAAGAAGGACACTTGTCCTACAATTGTCCTGAGAAGCAGAACTCCCAAGCCTCCCAGAAGCAGAACAACCAGCAGAGAGTGCCACCTCACACCGGGAAGGTGAACCATGTGTCGGTTGATACAGCACAGGAGACTCCAGAGGTCATGATGGGTACGTTCAATATCGACTCCATCCCCGCTACAGTTCTTTTTGACTCTGGTGCTTCGCATACTTTCATTTCGCACACATTTGTTAGAAAGCATGGTATTCCCCTTAGTGTCATGAAACATCCTATTATGGTTTCTTCTCCGGGTAGTGTTATGCAAGCTACTCTCCAATGTCTCGCGATTACTATTTCATTAAGGGGGTAGAATTTGAGATAACCCTACTGTGCTGAACACTGCTGGGATTGATCTTATCCTGAGCATGGATTGGATGAAGAAGTATGACACAAATATAAAGTGCAAAGAGAAGATTGTAACTGTCACTACACCAAAGGGAGATGAGGTCCGAGTTGAGGTTGCTCTGCAAGTGCAACAACAAGCCACAGTACATCAGCTCAGAGAAGAAGTCCAGCCAGATAACCCAGTGGTGGATGAGTTTGAAAATGTGTTTCCAGATGAGTTGCCAGGTATGCCACCCGATTGTGACATAGAATTTATGATTGAGTTATTACCTGGTACTGCACCTAAAGCTAAACGTCCATATAGAATGGGAGTTAAAGAATTAGAGGAATTTAAGAAACAAATTAAAGAGTTGTCAGAAAAAGGTTTCATTCGTCCTAGTTCTTTACCTTGGGGAGCCCCGGTTATTTTTGTTGATAAGAAGGATGGTAGTCAAAGGATGTGTGTAGATTATCAGTCACCGCACCATTAAGAACAAATACCCACTACCTAGAATTGATGATTTGTTTGATCAGTTGAGAGGTGCCTGTGTGTTTTCCAAGATTGATCTCCGTTCAGGTTATCATCAGTTGAAGATTGGTGACTCTGACATACCTAAGACTGCATTCACTACTTGGTATGGATTGTATGAGTATACAGTAATGTCCTTTGGTTTGACTAATGCACCTGCCTACTTCATCTATCTGATGAACAAGGTATTCATAGAATTCTTGGATAAGTTTGTTGTGGTGATCATTGATGATATCTTGATCTACTCCAAGAATAAATAAGAGCATACCGAGCATCTGAGATTAGTTTTGCAAAAGCTCAGAGAACACAAGCTGTACACCAAGCGAAGCAAGTGCGAGTTCTGGTTGAGAGAAGTTGCTTTCCTGGGACATATTGTGTCCAACGATGGAATTTCTGTAGATCCAAGAAAGGTGGCAGATGTATTGAATTGGAAGCCGTCAACTGATGTGACCGGGATTCGTAGCTTTCTTGGTTTAGCTGGTTGTTGGTGGTCCTTATGGATAAATTTTATAGCACCAACTTAGACTAAAAAGAGGATTAACAATCATATTCTAGCACATATGCCTTTACAACTAACAAGTTCCACTTGTACCCCTAGCATTCATGTTTTACAGGTTTTATGGTATAACAAGTGGAAATACACATCAACATGGAGAAAGCGCAAACTCAAAAGATGAATCCGGCAAATGCGCAAACAAAGAATACTAAAGAAGCCCACCTTCAAAGCATAATTGAATCCATCCGTAACCACGGGGGAGGCCTAGGCCCAGGGGACAACCGACCACCCGAAGGCGGTGGCCAGATGGCGCTCCCCAGGGACCGATCGCCCCCAGGGCCGACCGCCCCCCTGGTAGGGCCTCCCGGGCCCATCTTCGAAGGCGGTGCTGATGGCGGTTTGCTGATGGCGGTTTCACCTACTTCCATGTTTAGAATGCCCAAACCGTCGTAGTCTCAATATAAATAGAGGGTGCTCCATCCCCTTCAACACACACATCATTTGGAGTCATCTACCTCACACCTCTCACTTGTATCTTTAGAGTAGTATTAGTAGTTTGTGAGCAAGGCAAGAGCTATCAAGGAGAGCTTGTCTCCTTGGAAGAAAAGGATCATCTTGGTATGAATACAATTCGGTCTTCTTCCATGAGCAAGTTCTTATCATACTTATATGATTATGCATATGAACTAGAGTCTAGTTATGATCTTGTTATGAGCATAGTATATGAGCTAGAACATAGTTTATGTATCATGTTCTTGACTTATTCATCTTCGTTCTTCATTGTTCATCGAATTAGTATGAATAGAGGAAGAACTAGGAATGAGGTGATGGTCCATCGTGCTGTCATGGTTGCTCTTAACCTAGCCTGTCAATCCGAAGGGTTGGGGTCCACGGGGGTTAGGAGTTGTTTCCAAGTACGTGAGCATGGTGCTCAGGTATGCGGAGATCGGCAAATATGTCGGTATCCCACAGGTAGTGGGGTAGGTGGACAGGTGGTGACAGCCCTGTCCATCCCTAGCATTCTCCCACGTTCGGATATTGAGTAGGAGTTCGTAAAGTCCCTATCGGCTGGCAGACCAGCTGCGGGGATCTCCCTATCACCCTAGACTTAGTCCTGATACTAGAACTACTAATTAGATGATTTGCTAACAGTTCTTTGCATAATTATATATGACCAATGCCTGCTCAGTTAGATATATTCTTTTATTCTTTATTTTCCTTTTATTCCTTGAGGTTGATCCATATATGTGTCCACTATCTTGAAATCATGTTTTATTCCTGTTTACTCTATGCCTACCATTGTACTCAATAAGTGATCATGTTTACACCACACTTGATGCATATTGCCCTCCTACGGGAAATTATAAATACGACACCCTACTCACGGGTTGAAATGCTATAATGATAGTTCTGTGCGCTTGTAGAGTAATCTTATTCCTTACTGAGCTATCGATTGGTGTACCAAAGTACCGTTACTTAAGGATTGTAATTCTTGTTGCACCCCACGGCGCCGTGCCACAGTTTTGCATATCGTAAGTAATGACGGTTAGGAAGGCCAATCCGGCACTTCTAACTGCTATTACCAGACTGCATTACCTAGGCTGGCGCCACTAAGGGCCAAGGATTACCTTTCTGAAGTAATGGTGGTTGGGAATGTCAATTTATGTTTCTAAGTATTATTATTAAGGACGGACCTTTAGTCTATCTTTAGTAGTAATGCTAAGAAACGCCAACAAGCATTTCTAGCGCCGTTGCCGGGGATGGACTTTTAGTCTATCTTTTGTAACGATGTTAAGAAATGCCAACAAGCATTTCTGGCGCCGTTGCCGGGGAGGGCAAAAACATCTAAGCTGGCATAAACATTGATTACAAAATAAGCATCGGTAGACGTAGTTTAAACAGGCTAACTTCGCTGTTTTCTTCCTCTTTTTATTGGAATGAAAATAGGATAGTGTATGAGCGGTTTTGCTCTGCCGAACAATTTCATCAGCAATCCGGAAGCACTCCTAAGGAAGAAAAGGTCTCGCACCGTTTCTTCTTCTGCTACTCCGTCGGCAGACGAATCATTCACTCTCGCACCATCCGCTACTACCGTCATGGCCAAGACACTCCATGACTACTCCATCCCCGCTGTTGCCAACGTGCCTGTTGGGCCCGCTGTCAACATCGGAAATGGAAATTTTGAGATCCGCACAGGCCTTATCTCGATGGTGCAGGCAAGCCAATTCTGTGGCTTGCCAAGCGAGGATGCAAACGCTCATTTGCAACACTTCCTTGAGCTGTGTGACACCATTGTCATCAAAGACGTCGTACAAGACAGTATCAGGCTCCGCTTGTTTCCTTTCTCCCTCACGGGGAAAGCGAAACAATGGTTCTATCAAAATAAGGAAGCCGTCAACACGTGGGACAAGTGTTCCGCAGCATTCCTCGCCAAGTTCTTCCCTATGAGCAAGACCAGCGCTCTAAGGGGAAAGATCTCAAACTTCCAGCAATCTTCCCTTGAATCTATCCTCGAAGCATGAGAAAGGCTTCAAGAGTACATCCGAGCCTGCCCTCATCATGGAATGGAAGATTGGCTCGTGCTCCAAAACTTCTATGAAGGCCTCACAGCCATGTCAAAAGGGCACGTAGATGCCGCAGCTGGAGGTGCATTCCTCTCTCTCACCATCGCGGATGCAACTGCACTCATTGAGAAGATGGTGGCCAATCAGAGTTGGAGAGAAGGAAGAAAAATACAAAAAAACGCGCATACCGTGAAGGAGACGGACTTGCTTGCCGCAAAATTAGACTTGCTGATGCAAAAGCTGGACGATCGTGCTACCAACCCTACCATGAGTACCGTCCAGGCCATGGACTCACATATGACGTGTGAAGTCTGTGGGAACGTTGGCCACTCGGGGAATAACTGTCCCGAAACCCAAGAAAAAGCTTCATATGTCAACAATGGGTTTTGCCAACCTCAGCAAGGTAATAACGGGTGGAACAACCAACACCGCCCGCAAGGTAATAATTTTAATTCAAATTACAATCCAAACCAACCTTCCTTAAAAGATCTCGTTCTAGGACAAGCTAAAATCAATGAAAGTTTGACCAAAAAGCTATCCTTCAATGATAAAATGTTTGAAAATATAAATGCCAAGTTTGAAACTTTATCTTCTTTTATTCAAAACCAAGCAAGTTTTAACAAAATGATAGAAACACAAATGGCACAAATAACTGCTTCTATTCCTGTCAACAATGTGGGAAAGATCCCGGGGCAACCCGGGACTTCTCCCGAGTTTGTTCATGCAGCTACAGATCAATAAAGGAAGAAGAGTCTTGCCAACAGACTGTAAATGTTGAGCCCTTGTCGAAGGTCATCGGTAATTATCTAAATAAATAAATAATTATCTGAAGGGGCCCACACCATCATTCAAGTTTGGGGGAGGTGTCCCCACTCGGGTATTGTAACTTATCTTTTTGAAAAAATATATAATAAATGAATATTTATATACATATTTATATAATAAAAATATATATATTTCATAAAATTATTTTCTTGCATTAAAAGAAATTATTCCCTCTTCCTAGAATTATAAAATTTTATTCCAAAATAAATTCTTCTAAAAAAATTCTATAAAAATAATTTTCTGAAAGAATAAATTTTGTTGAGTCTAAATATTATTTTTAGAATAATTTTGAAAATAAAAAAGTTTCAAATAAAACTTGTGGAAAATTAAAAACTGGAGCAAAATTTCAAATGGAGTCATTCGTAACCGGCTACACATTAGAAATAGCAGTTAGAGGGAACTGTAAAAAAGCTGGACCAAACCGGACCTGTTAGGGGACCGGCCGGTCCCAGGGGCGACCGCCCCCTGGCCAACGGCTCCGAGGCGTGTCCTTCTGCCACCAGCTACTAGCCGTTGCAAGGAGCACTCCCCCGCCAGCATTCAGCTCTTTAAATACAAGGATCCCGGGTGGAGCTCCTCACCCCTCTGATTCTCACATTTTTCACTCCCTCCATCACTCTCTTGCTCCACCATTCTCCAAGCATTTTTCCACAAAGTTTAAGTGCAAGGAAATCCTGCAAACTTCTTCCACTCCCATCACAAGTCAAGTTCTTGTGCCAAGCTCACCATGAGTGGGATTGGAGGTCGGATTTCCGGCATGTTCCGGAAAGGCCGTCGCTCTCGTGGGGAGTCTAGTCAAAGTACTCCCACACGTGAGGAGAGCTCGCTGCATGAAGAAGAGGAGGCGCCAAGAGGTCACGCCATCGACGAGGCTGACGTTCCCTTCATCGACTTGGAGAGCGAGCGGGAGATGCAAGCATACAACCTCCTCAAGGGACGTGAATTCCTGCATACACCGGCCTTCGACCCACACTTTCTCTAGCAGATAGGTATAAACGTCGAATTTAATACCATTTTCGAAAATGTTGGTTGGAGCCAAGTTGCCCTCGTGCACGAACTTGGGTCTCGTTTCTTGACCATCCAAATCTTGGGTACTTTATAAATTATCGACTATGGTATTACCTTTCGCTGCTTTGGGAAAGAACATAGCCGTTACTGGAAAGATTTTGCTACACACTTGGGTTTTCATGAGCGATGCTCTGTTGATTTGGGTTTTACTCTTTCGGGATATCAGCGTCATACTTTTTGGCACTTGATAACCGGACAAAATGTGACTGGAAAATTCCAACCCAACATCAACACCATCCACCATACTTCTCTAAGGCTTATGTATAAATGGATTGCTAATTCTTTCTTTCCTAGAGAGGACACTCACCATGCTTATGATATTGAGCTGAAGTTGCTTTATGCCGTGCTTAAAAAAAATTAAAGTCGCTCCTGTCTATGACATTGTTAAGCACTGGTTAAACTCTTTTAAAACTTCCACACCAATTATGTGCACTTCACTCATCACACGTCTTGCTGCTAGTGTTGATCCTCATGGTGCTAACACTATTGTTTATCTCTCCATTCCGCGCATTATGATCAATGAGTATTATTTTACTCAAGCTCATACTATAAAATGTTATGACTCGGAAACAAACCTGGTATTTTATTATCCGGGATATATAAACGAGATTCCGTTACTTAACCCGGATCTCGCTTTATATAAATCCCCATCTCTCAGCTTCGACCCTGTTGAAAGGGAAGAAGCACGCAGGAGTTCTGTTTCTCGCAGGAGATCACGGAGGAGAGAAGTACAGGAGGAAGAGCCTGTGCAGCCTAAACCACACCCAGCCATGCCTACCACGATACCAAGGATGGAATGGTCCCCGGTCATATCTACACCTAGGTTCACCCCCGGGTATGGATATGGTATGGGACATGTTCCTTATCCTTATGCGGTTGGAGGGTCAGGGTGGCAACACTCGCAGGAGGCAGGGGGATGAAGGCAGCCCGAGCACGAGCATTCTCCAGATTCTGAAGGCATGCCCCCTCGATACGCCCACAACCGGTCACACTAGAAGTCCTCAACACACGCATGGGAGGACTAGAACTGCAAAACAGACAAATCCAAGGTACGCTCAATGCTCACATCCAGACTTCTACCCAATGGCACGAGCAGTACTAGCAGCAGTTCATGAACCTCGAAGATGCGAACCGGCGACGGCACGAGGCACAAATGGCCTACCTTCGGTCTATGGGACAATTCCCGGGACCTAGGCCTTGAACTAGCTTAGGGGAGGAGACCCCACAAGAGGTAACATATATCTTTCAATTTCTTGCACTTTATTTCTCGCACCTTTAAATTCTGCAATTTTATTTTCTTATTAAAAAAATAAAAAAAATAATAATAAATAAAATATTCCACTCCCATATGTGCTAACATATGTTAGTTTCTCTTCTGTTGAAATGATGAATAGTTGCTCTGTCTATAATTCGTTTGTGCCTAAATTATAACTTAGTATTCCTCAAGATTTAAGTTTGTTGGCTAAAAATATCTCATTCTAAGAACTTGAAATCTTGTGGGTTGCAATTGCAAGATCCTTTTCTAAGTTGTTGCAAGATATAAGATGGTAGAAATAGACTTTGCTATGACTTTGTTCTAAGAGAAACTTGACATCTGGAGATTTCTTTTCAAAAATTCAAAAATCAAAAGTTCCCCAATGATTATGAAATACCTACCAAGGCCATATGACATGCTCTACTTTTACAAAAACTTAGCCATATGCTACTTACGGAACTTTGAGTTGAGTCAAAATGCTGAGACCTAGTGAGATTATGGTCATACACCCATGATTGAGATTCACGTACACCCACCAAATAAAGTCGACTCTCATCCTGAGAGTTGCGCACAACATGCACTTTTCATCCACCAAATAAAAATGCCGACCCTCACTTTGAGAGCCGAGCATACAAAAAAAATTTCACTCCTTGTTCACCATCATGACGTCTCTCCATCCAAAAGTTTTCATATGTCAAGTTAAAATATGGGCTATGCTAAAAAAAAAGCCAAAGGGCATGAGAAAACAAACGGGAAAGAAAATTCAAATACCCATTCAAAAAAAAGGAGAGAAAAAGAGGATGATATTTTTATAGCCCATATTTCTCCCAAGAGTTTTATTCCATCCAATAAAAAGAGAGTCATGATGCATGGAGTGCCAAAAAGATTAGAGATAGGTTTTCACCATTCCACACACTTGCACATCTCAATCAAGGTATATGACTTGTATCTCCTTATGGTCCGGTCTTTGACTCAGCAATATAAGTAATGTAAGTATGCCCACCTTCATACCTACCCAAAACTCCACTCTCAGCCTTAGTAGTAGGATGAAAAGGCAACACTACAATGCCTTTGGTAAGGTAAACCATACACATTGAGCGATTGAGAGAATCATTTGAGGAACTTGGTTTATTTTGCAAAAAATCATAAAACCTCCGGATAAAAGGTCTATCAAAGAATGAATGATTGGTGAGTCTATTATAACCATTCTATCTTACAACCGCCCAAGAAATTGGAGAAACTATAAGCCCCATAAGAAATCAAGGTAAAGAGTGGATACAATGCCAACTTATTTAAATTACGAATGAATGCTATGTTACAGGTATGACACTTATGAATTATATCGGCATTGTAGCAACTCCTGATCAACAACCATACTTGGCTATTTGCTCGGGATGAGCAAAGGTTAAGCTTGGGGGTCTTGTTGGTGGTCGTTATGGATAAATTTTATACCACCAACTTAGACTAAAAAGAGGATTAACAATCATATTCTAGCACATATGCCTTTACTACTAACAAGTTCCACTTGTATCCCTAGCATTCATGTTTTACAGGTTTTATGGCATAACAAGTGGAAATACACATCAACATGGAGAAAGCGCAAACTCAAAAGACGAATCCGATAAATGCGCAAACAAAGAATACTAAAGAAGCCCACCTTCAAAGCGTAATTGAATCCATCCGTAACCACGGGGGAGGCCCAGGCCCAGGGGACAACCGACCACCCGAAGGCGGTGGCCAGATGGTGCTCCCCAGGGACCGACCGCCCCCAGGGGCGACCGCCCCCTGGTGGGGCCTCCTGGGCCCATCTTCGGAGGCGGTGCTGATGGCGGTTTCACCTACTTCCATGTTTAGAAATACGACACCCTACTCACGGGTTGAAATGCTATAATGATAGTTCTGTGCGCTTGCAGAGTAATCTTATTCCTTACTGAGCTATCGATTGGCGTAGCTAAGTATCGTTACTTAAGGATTGTAATTCTTGTTGCACCCTACGGCGCCGTGCCACAGTTTTGCATATCATAGGTAATGACGGTTAGGAAGGCCAATCCGGCACTTCTAACTACTATTACCAGACTGCATTACCTAGGCCGGCGCCACTAAGGGCCAAGGGTTACCTTTCTGAAGTAATGGTGGTTGAGAATGTCAACTTATGTTTCTAAGTATTATTATTATTATTAAGGATGGACCTTTTGTCTATCTTTACTAGTAATGCTAAGAAAGGCCAACAAGCATTTCTAGCGCCGTTGTCGGGGATGGACTTTTAGTCTATCTTTTGTAACGACGTTAAGAAATGCCAATACTGGTTACTACCGAAGGTTCATTGAAGGATTCTCCAAGCTTGCGAAGCCGATGACGGCTTTGTTGGAGAAGAATGCCAAGTTTGTGTGGTCTGAGAAGTGCCAAGCTAGTTTTGATGAATTGAAGAAGAGATTGACAACAGCCCTAGTGTTGGTTTTGCCGGACCTGAGTAAGAAGTTCTCTATCTATTGTGATGCTTCCCGCCTAGATCTTGGTTGTGTGCTCATGCACGAAGGAAGAGTTGTAGCATATGCATCGAGACAGTTGAGGAAGCATGAGTTGAATTATCCTACTCATGACTTGGAGTTAGCAGCTGTGGTGCACGCTCTGAAGATTTGGAGACATTATCTTATTGGTCATAAGTGTGACATCTATACAGATCACAAGAGCTTGAAGTACATCTTCACCCAGTCAGAGTTGAATTTGAAGCAACGTCGTTGGTTGGAATTGATAAAGGACTATGACCTGGAAGTGCATTATCATCCAGGCAAAGCAAATGTTGTGGCCGATGCTCTTAGTAGAAAAAGTTATGTTAATGAGATTCAGACAACAACTATGCCCACTGAGTTGTGTGCAGAGATGGAGCGTCTCAACTTGGGAAGTGTGATCAATACTGTTGAGATGGAGATTGAACCAACATTGGAGCAAGAGATACGCAAGGCTCAGTTGGAAGATGAGAAGCTCAAAGAGATAGCAGAGAACATTGTGGTTGGAAAATCACCCGGATTCAGGCTAGACGAGAATGGAACATTATGGTTTGGAAAGAGACTCTGTGTACCTGAAGTGAAGTCCATCCGTGATGCTATACTGCGTGAAGCTCATGAGTCAGCATACTCTATACACCCAGGGAGTACCAAGATGTATTTGGACCTGAAGGAAAAATATTGGTGGGTTGGACTGAAGTGTGATGTAGCAGAATATGTGCCTACATGTGATACCTGTCAGAGAGTTAAAGCTGAACACCAGAGACCTGCAGGATTACTACAACCACTGAAGATACCTGAGTGGAAGTGGGAAGAAGTCGGCATGGACTTCATAGTTGGGTTGCCACGTACTCAGAGAGGTTATGACTCGATCTGGGTAATCGTAGATCGATTGACCAAGGTTGCTCACTTCCTCCCCGTCAAGACCACCTATACCGGAGCAAGACTTGCAGAGTTGTATATGGAAAGGATTGTGTGTCTACATGGAGTTCCAAAGAAGATAGTGTCTGATAGAGGTACGCAGTACACCTCACAGTTCCGGCAACAAGTGCATAGATCATTGGGAACAAGGTTGAATTTCAGCTCTGCATATCACCCTCAAATTGACGGTCAAACTGAACGGATTAATCAGATTTTGGAAGATATGTTGAGAGCTTGTGCTTTGCAGTATGGAACGAGTTGGGATAAGAGTTTGCCTTATGCGGAATTTTCTTATAACAACAGCTACCAGAAGAGTCTCAAGATGGCACCTTTCGAAGCATTGTATGGACGCAAGTGCAGGACACCCTTGTTCTAGAATCAGAGAGGAGAAAGTCAAGTGTTTGGATCGGATTGCTAAGAAATGCAGAAGAACAAGTCCAGGCGATAAGAGAGAACTTGAGGATAGCACAATCTCGACAGAAAAGTTATGCTGACACCCGGAGACGAGAACTAGCCTTTAATGTGGGAGATTATGTGTATCTTAAGGTGTCACCGATGAGAAGTGTAAAAAGGTTCAACAGTAAAGAAAAGTTGGCACCAAGGTATATTGGTCCTTTCAAGATCTTAGAGAGACGTGGGGAAGTGGCCTATCAGCTTGAACTCCCGGAAAGTTTATCAGGTGTGCACGATGTGTTCCACATATCCCAGCTAAGAAAGTGTTTGAGAGTACCAGAAGAGCAGGTACCTGTTGAGGGAATAGTGTTCTAGGAGAATCTCACATATGAGGAACATCCAGTGAAAATTTTGGAAACCGCGGAAAGAGTGACAAGAAGTCGAGTAATAAAAAAGTGCAAGGTGCAGTGTCATCGGTACTCAGAGGAAAAAGCTACCTGGGAAAGAGAAGAGGATCTCAGAGAAAAGTATCCAGAGCTGTTTGAGTAAGCACCAACCAAATCTCGAGGACGAGATTAATTTTAAGGGGGATAGAATTGTAACACCCAAAATTTGCATCATTTCCAAATAGGGAGAATTGATTCAATTAAGTAAATATTGCATCATTTCATGTAGAGGAAATAATAACTATTTGGGATAATAAAATCAATTGTAGGATGAACACATGTATGGTGCATTCATGCTGGAGCATTTCTTCTTTGTACTGTTATAGCTTGTTTGAATTTTTCAAATGTTCAAAACAATGATTCAAATTCTATTTGGAAAATGGGTTGGAAAATAGAAAAAGGAAATAAGAGTAAATCAGAACCTCACCCTCTCTGATTTTGGCCCGAGGGCCCAGTCCCCCTCTCCCCTGGCCTGCTCCCTCCCTCTTCTTTCTGTTGGGCCGAAGCTAGCGCGCCGGCCCAGCAAGCAAGACAGCCGGCAGCAGCAGTGCCCCTCCCCTCCTCCTCTGCAGCTGACCAGCGGGGCCCACGCGTCAGCCCTTTCCCCTCCTCCTCCTTTCTCTAGATGCGAAGCAGAGCAGGGCAGAGCCGCTGCGCGGCCGAGCGCGCATCCGCTCCTTCCCTCGCGACTGCCAATCGGGCCCAGCACCCTGACTCCCTGCCATGCAGGCCCACGGGCCAGCCCCTCCCCGTTTCCCCTCTGTTTTCGCTGAGAGACCGACGCGGAGAAGAACGGCCGAGGCCGATTTCGTCATGCACCGACCCCGATTCAATCTCCTATAAGCTAGTCGCGTATCGGGACTATTTAAGCAGCTCTGGACTCCCCGCAGCCGCCACGCAACCCTAGCCGCCTCTCCTTGCCTTGCACAGCGAAAAACGGAGCCGCCGCCGCACTAGCTCCGCCGCTGACGTCGAAGTCCGCCTCTGGCAGCCTCTCTGCCTCAATTGGAGCGTCCAGCAGGTTTGCATTGAAGTATTGAAACCCCCGGATCTCTTTAATTTCTTTTCTTATGCCCCTCTGATCACCGGCGATGTCAGCAGAGCCGCCACCCGCCATTGCCGACGAGGCCATTGAACCAAGGCCTTTCCATCCAATTTGATCATCCCTAGAGCTTCGTACTAAGGTAAGAAAGCTTCCCGTGCAGTTTTCATCTCGTTTTTCCTTACCCCGAGGCACCAGTGACCTCGCCACCGCCATAATTTCCGTCGCCGAGCTAGCTGCCCCCTTCCCGAGCCGCTGCGACCTTTACCGATACCCTAGATCGGTTCGGCTCGAGCTTCTGACGCTCCCAGATCAAATCCGAGGCATTTGGTCAACGGTAGCGTGGTTTCCGTTTTCCAGCAAGGAATCTGGCCATGGCGCCGCCGTCTGGAGGCTCTGCTCCGGCGAGCCCCCCTCTCTCTCTCACACCCCCGATCTATTCTCGGCCGTCGGTTTTAAATCAGACGGCCGGTATAACCCGATACCCCTTCGGTCGGCTATTTTACAAAAAACCCCCTGCTGTTTTCTATGATGCAACCCACAATCCCTTGGCGTACTTGGTAGATTACGTTTTCACAGTTAGAAGGCGTATTCCCTCTCGGTAATTAGAAAACCCTGTTTTCTGAAATTACAGTTTTGCCCCTGCTCTTATACTGGCTATAATTTCCACGTTTTTGATCCGATTCGAGTGATTCAAATTGCGTTGGATTTGTAATTTTGAGATCTATCCGATGGTACCACTGTTTAGTATAATATTAACTTTTAAAATTTGAGATTATATTTAATGTATTATTTATCTATTATAAATCTTGTATAATTCATAACTTCGCCGTTTTAAGTCCGATTCGTGCAAACTTTATATCGATGTGATCGTAGCGACGTGTAGATTTGTTTTATAACCTTTTTAAATTGTTTCTCACTGTTGGTGTACTGTTCTAATTGATACTCTTGTTTGCTATGCATGATTGCCCTGGAATGTGTGTGTTGATGTATGATCGAGTATAGACGGTGAGCCTTACGTTGGTGACCAAGATCAGTACTTCGACGACCCGGATCATCAGGAGTTTGCTGACCAAGGCAAGTATTAGCATGGATCATCCTTGTTGTCCTATTCACCACATAATTAAATACATATGCATGTGTCTACCTTGTTAACCATAGATGCTCTTTAGTATTGCTATCTTGTTCCTTGTCACCTATGGGTTTATGCATTGGGTAATTGATGCTAGCGCACTATTGAAATCATGATCATGTAAACTTGATTAATTGAATATGCAATAAAGATTAAAAGATGCCTTTTTAGCAACATGGAACTAGGGGATTGGAGCGTAGTTTTTTGATGCTCTACATCCTTCACCCTTGGTAATGATCTGTCAGCAAAAGCTGGGACTTACAGTGCAACTATGAGGGCTACATGACTCTGGTTTTAGTCAAGTATGAACATTTTTTCTAGCTTGTTAGAGGTTACCAAAAGGCGTGATGGGGCATGCCGACTCGGGTATAGTGCGGCTTCTGTCCGAGTGTGTATAACCTGCGTGACGTTGTGCCACGAAGGAGGAGGGTTCTACATCTGCTTGCCGGGTCCCTAGCGGCCCTAACCTGTTAGGCGGAGTACTTTGAAAGACTTCATAGTGAAACCCTGCTCTCTCACCTTGGTAGTGTTATGGGAGTAATTAACCCGAGCAAATGGGAATCACGGCTCATAGTGAAAGTGCACAACCTCTGCAGAGTGTAAAACTGTTATACTAGCCGCGCTCACGGTCACGAGTGGCCCGGAAAACTCACGGAGTAGTTATCTTTTGGGTGATGTTTATTTGTTGCTAATCCATTTATTGCTACTCATTAATTATGTTTACTATGATCATGAGAATGGGCTTATTCACGTGTTGCTATCCAACTGCATAAAAGGTGATTAACTAAAAGCAACCTGCTGTCAAACCCGTGTCAACCTCTTGAGCCTCATGAACCCATGGTAGTCTTGTTGAGTACGATATGTACTTACGCTTGTTTATTTTTCATTACTTGGTTAAAAATCCCGGATGGGTAACAGATGATGATAATAATGAGGACTACCTAGAGGACTTCTAGACTTGTGCTTCACCAATCGACGTTCCTGTGCTATGGAGCTACCGTGAGAGTTATCTTTATTTTCCACTGTGTAATGACTTTGATATTATTCGCTATGTAATAAACATTGGTTATGGTATAATTTAAGTAATTTGTTAGCTTATGTGTGTGACTGATATCTGGGCGCACATAAGTTTATGCATCCAATTTTATCCTTAAAATTGGGTGTGACAAATTGGGTGTGACAATAAGGTTCTATGTAATCTTGTTCAGATTAAGAAAAAAATCAGTTAGTACTTTTTTTATTTTGTTGTTTTTCCTTGGGCTAAAATTGGGATTCTAGCACTCATTATATTTGGCGGACTACCTATATTTGGAAGCAAGAATTATAGAATTCTAAACTGCTAATTCGTAATCTGATTAAGCTATTGACAATGAACTCTATGCAAATCTGCTAGCCGAGAAGATCCACTCCTGTAGCTAGGAGGATGCAATAAAAATAAACTATTATGAGTGTGTGTAGTATAGATAACAATGGAGCTGATCTTTCTAAATATAGTAAAATATGTATAATAAAAAAAATTAAGGTCATACTCGTTGTTATTGAATAAAAGAATTAAACAATAAACAATTAAAGCAACACAAAACTGAAACGAACATGGATGAAAATGGTACGGATACTTATTCGACCGTCCGTTCGAACGAATTCATTTAGAGGTGTTCACATCTCTCCATATCTTAGTCCGGATGTTCAATATCCGATATCATATCCGTATCCGAATATTCGAATCGTATATTTATGATGTCGACATCCAATCATATCCTATCCGGCATAGCTGACACTATCCGTATTCGAATCCGAATCTGACCAGAAATATGAAAACAAATGTGATATCAGTGATATCCGTTCGTATCTGATCCATTTTCAATCCCTAGAAACGAACAAATAAAGAGACCCACTTACCTGATAGTGCTCAGGGCTAAGGTGCTGCCGTGCATACTGATGATGAAAAGAATAATAAACGAACAATTTATAAATAAACAATTAAGAGACCTGCTTAGCTGATGGTGCTCAGCCCGTAGCAGCATAGGTAGATGGTGCGCTCGGCTTCTTTTTGCTGGTGTGCACGGTGGGTAGCTCCAACACCAAGGATGTCTGTTTATCTTTAAAGGTTGGTTCATGTACCAGGTCACGGTCATAGAGAGCTAGGGCGGTAGTCGATATGCATTTACTAACTAGTATAAAGGTTGTATCAAACCTGTACATAGTCTGATTTGCATTTACTAAAAAGGTATATTGAACATGTGTTTATTTTTACTAACTATTTGATTTTTAGAGAGTTCTTGGATGAGGAGAAAAGCAAATTGTGCCCCTCAACTAATCTGACATCGTCTTGCACCGAGAATTTGATGGACCAACACTTTCCTGACTGGTTGGAGCAACGGGTTTGCACATCTAAAATTGCTACAAATTTGGCATGGGAATAATAGAAGAAATGCATATAAGTCTTTTTTTTTACTTATATACAGGTTATCTTAGGCGATGGAAGTGGCATCACGATAAAGGTCCGAGCATTGGCTGCAAAACCGAACAGATGTGGTGTGACATATAGTGGTTATATTATTAATGGTTTCACGTTCCACACTCTGAGACGTGAGGCTGCACGGGTGACACAAAACAGCGGTGTCTTCAACATTGCTGATGATGGGGTTAATTATTTTGGTAGATTATTAGATGTAGTTGAACTGTCATATGCAAACTACAAGGTAGTGCTTTTCAAATGTGAATGGTATGATGTTCATCATAAAGTCAGGTTGCGACAAGATGAGTTCGGATTCACTCATGTGAATTTTTCTCGGAAAATACACGCCGGTGATAAATTAGAGGATGATCCTTTTGTATTTTCATCACAAGTTCAGCAAGTGTTTTATGTCCAAGATCCAAAAGTTGAATCATGGAACACCGTGGTGAGAGTTAGCCCACGAGATAATTTTGACATGGGTGTAGAACTCTCAGCAGATGAAGAAAGTAATTGAAACTCGGAGTTGTTTGTTTAGTGTTGCTAACATGCATTTTTTAAGCTTGAAAAAATATTTGTAATAATTGGAGCATGTGGGTTTTAAGTTGGTAGATTTTAATCATCATTGCTGCTAATAGCCTTAGGGCAATTTCCTATCAAATCTGTCATTTGGATTCTCTGTTTTTTGCAAGAAAGATTCAATCTTATTGATTGGTTTCAAGCGTGTTGGAGTGCTTTTCGGTGATCTCGTGAGTCAGGATGTAATTAAGTTTTCTAGCTTTTCTGTTTGAACTTGTTTCTTTTTTGAACATCAGAGAAGCTCTGTGTACCTTGGTTCCTGTGTTGTTTCTGAACATACCATTAGAGAAGCATTAGTCCACTTTAGAGAAGTAGTAACAATTAGTTTGGCTTATGTCAGTGAATCTCAGCCCTGTTTGGTTTGTTGTTGGCTTCTTATATTGGTATTGAATCGCCAATGTTCAGTAGCAACAGAACAACTTTAGTTTTCAGTTTAGGAACATAAGCTAATTTGGTTCAGTGAAAATGTTCAGGCTTTGTCTTTTACTTCTTTAGAATAGTCGATTTGTGTTCTGCCAGTTCAAGTTCTGCTTACTTGATTTCTATGGTCCCTAGTGTTGGGGAAGGTGCTCCCGAGTGCAGCTCCTCCGATCCGCATATAAGTCGTACACGTTTAGCGTCCAATGTCAGGATCTAGTGGGTCCAGCCTTGTGGTGACTTCGTGGTTAGGTCATCATGGCTAGGTATGGCGGCCAGGTTTAAGGCCCCGAGGCGCAACTTCATGGGGGAGGTCACTGGGCAACAAAATACAATTAATGTTGATATTGTTTTAGCCTCCAATAATATATGACATGTCAGCACTAGAAGAAAACACGTCACATCAACTCTGGTAATTAAAGTGCCATGTCAGCTTATAACCCCTCCTTACTAGGTTACACAAGAAGACACGTCACATCAACTTTGGTAATTAAAGTGCCATGTCAGCTTATAACCTCTCCTTACTAGGTTACACGTTTTCAATTTCATCCTAAAAACGTCTCTACATTATTAAGGATAACTTTCTACTTCGCAATAAAACGTCTCTATCAACTAGTAATGGTTTAAAACCGTATCTGAGTTCATGTGTATTAGAGATATTTCAGCATCACATAAAAAAACATCTCTACGTCTGTAAGGACGGTTTTTTTATATGCTTTATGACGTGTGTTCATGCTACTCACGGTTTAAAGCATGTCTAACTATGTGTCATTTTTATACATTTTAGTTGCATGACAAAAAACATCTTTAGGTGTCTATTGATAATTTTGAGATGCGTTTTACAATGTCTGTACAGTCTATTGACGGTCGAAAGCGTGTCTAATTTCGTGTCATTTTAATATGATTTTAATAGCGTGTTAAAAAAATGTGTTTAGGTATCTTTTAACGTTCAAAGCGTGTTAAGTATCGTCACACTTTAATACGTTCTTGAAATTGTGTCAAATAATGTCTTTAGGTGCCAACGTAGAGACGCTTTTGATGTGCGTTACAAATAAACCGTAGCAACAGGGGGGTTTTCTAATAGAGGAAACCACTATCAGATGTGATTTGGACCTCATGTGCAAATGTGTAAGGTAGAGATACAAGCCAGCGTGGCACATTGGGGCTTGCCTCGCTCTAGCACCCCTCATTTGTGGTATTCTCTCTCTATGCACAAGGACACCACGTGGATATCTAGGTACACAGAGACCCTATGAATGTTGCACATATGTGTTTAGAGCATCTCCAGCAATACTACCTAAACCACACCCCCTACTTCTCTATTTAGGGTGCTACCTATTTTCATACTACTCATATTTTCTTGTTTGCTCCATCAGCACTACCTAAATTGAACCCCCCAAATCTATCTTAGTAGGGAATGACATGTGGGGCCCAACTGTCATCCTCTACCACCTTTCTTCCTCACGAGCAGAGCCAGCAGGGGCGATGGGGGAGGGAGGCCGGACGCTGGTGGCAGGCCACTCCTACGCCGGTCGTCGGGGAGCCATGCCCACCGGGGATGCGCCGCCGCAACGGGAGGCCAGGGCTGCGCCACCGCATCGGGAGGCCGGGGAGATGCCGCCTGCGGGAGCTCCGTGCCCTGGCAGGTCCGCGCCGTGGAAGGCCGCCTCGCCGGGGAGCAATGCCCGCGGGAGCTCCGCGCCGGGCCAGCGCCAGCGCCATGGCAGGCCGCCGCGCCGGGGAGCTCTGGCCGCGCGAGCCCGTGCTGTGGAAGGCCATCGTGACGAGGAGCTCTGCCCACACGAGCAGGGGAGGGAGGGGCGGGAGGAGCCCGCCGATGAGGGAGAGCAGGGGCGGGGAGGAGCCCGCCGGCGAGGGAGGAGCAGGGGAGGGAGGAGCGGCGAGGACCGCGCCAGCGAGGGAGGAGCAGGGGAGGATGGAGAGGCGGCGGACGGCGGCGGAGTGGGCACAAGTGAAAGGTCCTAGTATGGCTAGGGGGTGAATAGCCTAAATAAAAATTCTACAGACCACTAAAACAAGTGATTAGTATAACAAAAGACTATAATTGCAATGCTAAGGCAACCATTAGACTAAGCAAGCCACCTACACAATTCTAGTTATATCTAAGCCCTAAGCCCCACAAGCTAGCTAGCACAAGCAAGACAAATGAGACAACTACACAAGGCAAGCAAACTAACTACTTTGCTCAAGGTAAAGAGAAGTGCTTCGGATGTTATACCTTTGCCTTGATATGAAGCCAATCACCGGGATAAACACAATCACTCACTCGAAGGTGAGGAAATCAATATGAACACCAAGATTTATCCCCGGGGTTCACTTGCTTGCCGGCACGTTACGTCCCCGTTGTGTCGACTTCAACCGGTGGTCCAGTGGCTAATCGATATCACACACCGAGCCTACACAAGGCGCCACAAGGACCTACCACGGAGGAAGTAACTTAATGACACGAGCAATCCACTAGAGTTACCTTTGAGCTCTCCACTCGGGGTAGGCACGAACCCTCACAATCCACCGGTGTGAGCAAGCACAATCACCAAACTTCTCCACACCTTCTCCACCTCCAAACCGGCTAGGTGATGGCAATCACCAAGAGTAACAAGAATTATTCCGCCACCAAGCCACCAAGTGCACTAGGATGCAATGAGATGATTACTACACTTGATTCACTCTCTCTCAATCAAAATCTTGAGTTGAATCAAAGGGAGAGAGTTGGAGGGAGTGTGCTAGGCTCACAAGAGGCTTAGGAAGATCAAAATGCGCAAGAGAGATGCCCCAAGCCAGTCACACTCCTATTTATAAGCGTGCTCAAAGATCTAGCCGTTTTACTCTGAAATCGTGTGTATCGCCCGCTAACACGTGTACTAGCCATTTGAATTTCATTCCTGCGCGCGCTCACACCGGACGCGGAGCAGTCACACCGGACGCTCCAACGCTCGTGTCCGATGCAATAACAGAGAGCTTCCAGAGAGCTCAAACTAGCATCGGACGCGTCCGCTGTTAGGTCACCGGATGCTCCCAGCGTCCGGTGCTCTCACCAAGTCAGATTCTTAAACCTTTCACCGGACGCACGAAACAAGGCACCGGACACGCTGGAGTTACTGTTCCAACAAACGGTGCTCCAACAGAGAGGTTTGGAGAGGTCAAATGCACACCGGACGCGTCCGGTGAGCACCCACCGGACGCAGCCAGCGTCCAGTGCTCCTATGAGAGCTGCTTTCATCCTCTCTTCAACTACCTTGCTCTTATATGCTAACAACTAAGTGCTTCACACTTTTAGGCACTTATGTTAGCAAGTTTTAAGCGCATTTGCAAGGTGATGTTAGTCACTCTAGGTTAGATCAAGTGAATGCAATTAATATGCAACCTAGAGCACTTGCCGACCGGGTTCATGAAATAATTGTTCTCTTGATAGTTCGGCCAACTATCCTAAATGTGATCGCACTCACTAAGTGCCTTGATCACCGAAACAAAGAGCCCTAACATATACCTTTGCCTCTAACTCTTTGATCTTTTGTCTTCTCCTTTCCAAGACTAGATCTTCTCTTTATCCCATGTCATCTTCCTCCACATTTCTAACCTCCTTAGGCTACACACACTTAGCTCATAGGTTAGTTACTAGGTTTCATCAATTTCCAAAATCAAACTAGGGACTTTCAACGAGCCGCTCGGGGAGGAGAGAGGCAGAAGAAAAAATAGGGGGTGGAGTAGAGGGCCAACAGGAATAGAGGGTGGGAGGGAAAAAGTAGGAGGCCAACAAATGTGGGGGGTGTAGTAGGGGGTCTGCTGGAGTTGGATTTTTGGCCTCCACTACCTAAATCCAATGTAGGGGGTCAAGTAGGGGGCATTGCTGGAGATGCTCTTACCCTGTCCAGCACTTGTGCCTCCTATATCTAGGCCCTACTCTGAACCCACCTTTTAAAGGGTCGAGATGGTGGACTAGAGGGGGGTGAATAGTCCGACAAAAATTAATCGCGGCGGAAAATAAAACCTAATCGGTTCTAACGACAATTCACCCCTGTAACTAAGACTCTAAGCGCCTTGCAAAAGATCCTAGCAAGAAGCAAAGGTGCAAGCCTAGCTTGAGCTTCCCTAAACCGTTCTAGTGCAAGGTCGCACAAACCTAAGCACTAGTACTTTAAGCACCGGGGAGCTCCTACCAACTATCAAGCAAAAGTGCACTAAACACCTAAGCTCACTACATGCTCAATGACAAGGATACACAATCCTAATCAAGGAGCGTAACTTGTTTAGTTACACAAACTAAACAAGAAACTACTCCTAAGCTACACAACCTAAGAAGGTGAGTGGCAAGCTACACAAGCTAACCGGTCTCACGAGAGTAACTACAACTACACAAGTAAAGTAATGCACAAAGTAAAGGACTTGTGTAGAAGGGAGAAAACCACCACAAAGGATGGGAAGATGTTGACGCGGTGATTTATTTCCCGGAGGTTCACTTGTCGCCACAAGCTACGTCCTCCGTTGAGACAAACTCCAAAGTTGCCGCCGGTGGTCTTGCTAGTGGTGACCCGCAAGTCATACTCTCCCACGTGGAATGCTTACCACAAGCTCTAGCACTTGACTCGGCCAGACCACTTGGAGCTCTTCACGTCTCGCTCTACTAGCGATGCTCTTCGCGATCTCCCGCGGGGTGAGCTCCAACCCATCACAAAGCTTCTCCGGAGCCAAGCACAATCTTCTTGCTTGCTTCCACGGAGCCTCTCGCCCCCAAGCCATCTAGGAGATGGTGATCTCCAAGAGTAACAAGCACCACCGGCTTGCAACTCGATCACCTAGTGCCACTCGAAGCAAGCTCACAATGCAATGCACTACCGATCGATCACTCACTTCTCGAATGCGAATTCTATGAGCACGAGTTGGAGAGGGAAACACATTCCTAAGGTGCAAGACACCTCTCACAGCCAGCCACACACTCCTATAAATAGCCCTCAAGCCAAAGGAGTCGTTACCAACTCAAACCGGCTGTCAGACCGAGCGTCGGACCCTCGCACGCGCAACCGTTGGACTATTGTTCATGGTCTAACACCTTGGATTTGCGCCACGTGTTACTAGCCGTTTGAATCCGACCGTTACCACGCTCTAACGGCTCTCTGTGAGCGACGGGCCGGAGCGTTGGACCATTGTTTCGGGTTTGACAGTCTACAGAGAAATTTTTCGAGAGCAAAATAGCGTCGGACTGGAGCATCGGACTGTCCTGGGGTGGGGTGTCAGACTATTATTTAAGGTTCGACACTTTAGCCCCTTCGAACGGCAATTTATAGAGCGTCGGACCGAACCGTCGGACTGGTCTGACGCTAACGCTTAGCGTCGGACTATACTTTCTCAGGGTCCTACGCCTGCCTTCGTTCAGTAAAATGACGATATCTCTTAGCTCCGAACTCCGATTTCGATGATCTTAGACATTTTGGAAAGCTTATTCAGAGGGCTACATAACCCACATGATTGCTTGATCCAAAACTCAAAGGATAAAAGCAATTTATCCATCAAAGATCCAACCAAGCTCACTGCGAGCTCGAAACTTCCACCCTTTTACAAATGTGCCAACTCCAAAGTGTTCCACTACCTTGTGCATGTGAGTTAGCATTTTCACAAACATTTTCCAAAGGGTTTTTCATTCTTTCTTACCACGCCACTCGATCCTAGCGATGTAAAGTTAGATCACTCTGAGTGGCACTAGATGACCGATATGCAAACAAGTTTACCCCTCTTGATAGTACGGCCATCTATCCTAAATCCGGTCAAGCATTTCTCTACTCAACCTTAGACCGGTGAAATAGAAATACCCTATGGTTATACCTTTGCCTTGCGCTTTCCATTCCGATCACCGTCTTCATCACCTTCTCCGACACCATCGATGTCGGTGCAACACATGCACCAACACCTCAACAATGATATGATCCACTTCATATCATCACGTGGCTTTTGGTCCATCGATCCTCGACTTCACTTGATCTTCACCGTTGCCTTGGTCCATCGGCGCCAAGCCCACTAGCTTGCCCTTTACACTTGCAATCGGTCCATCAACGCCAAGTCATGTCTTGATCTTCTCCACCTAGCCACATGACTCCATGTCATGTATCATGCGTTTAGCTCCTTCATCTCCATATGTGTGAGGTAAGCATCATCTCCAAGCTATATCCACTTCCATGGCATAGATGATCACACACATGTAGCTGTGGACTAATCACTTGTGTAACCAACACTTAAACACATATTAATCCACTTAAGTTGTCACTCAATTAGCAAAACCAAACAAGGACCTTTCAATCTCCCCCTTTTTGGTAATTGATGACAACTCTACAAAGATATGAAAATTAAGCGCATTAACCGAGTTAGCTATTCACACAAGTGTAAATGACTAACTTGGGTTTGGATTTTATGTTACTTATCCATCTTTAAGCTTAAATCTTTAGACTTGGATAAGCTCCATAAAATCCGACTTGGTAGTGTTAACTCCCCCTACATGTGTGCTCAAATGGTTTGGTTTTAAATTCTCACACATGCATAAATATGGAATTTGTCGGAGTGTTTTGGTATTTTTAACATCACTTCACGTTAAGTTGTCATCCCTAACATGATGCCAAAAACCAAAGGTAAAATAATTTTCACTTGCCTCCTAAAAATAATACTATAGAATATATCCGCAAGCGCACATATAATTCTCCCATTATAGCACTTCACCCGGTAAGTATTCCGAGTATCGTTGATTTATTTTATGCCAAAAGGATAAAGGGGCATTCTACTCATTAGGATAATCTACTATAATGATTGGAAAGATAAATGTGCAGACCTATGATAATCCATAACTCTAGTGCTTTAGCGATAAATAAGTCAATGATAAATGTAAATGATAACTAAGTAAATGAGATAAATGGTATTCCAGAGATAGAATATAGAGACTCACTAATGTAGTAAGACAATCTCGAGATTCGGCTAAAGTAAAGGAAACCTATATAATTACTAAATACAAAGTCTACAGCCTACGCCACATTACACATTTTCATCTATAGCATAATCAACTCAGAAAACATCATAAGGAGCATCATCTAATGAGGATATTAAGACACAAGAGTCACCTCCTTCGCGACCGCGCTCTGCTCGTCCTACATACGGGGGATAGACTACAGAGGAACTAACGCAGCTGTCACCTACGCAGACTACCACACGACCTGGCACGTCAGGGTGCCTCCGTAGGTACACAATATATCTAGACACCACGTCTACATAATGTATACCACCTAACTCACTCGAGTACTGAATTAGGCGTTTTACGATCAAATGACAATAATCATCACCAATCACAACTATATCGAATATGCAACTAGAATAAACTAAGAACTGAATAAGTAGCAATATATTAAAATAAAGCAAAGTCATAATGAGATACAAGATAAGTCTCCAGACGAACGGACCTGGAATCCCGAGCGTAGCGCCCAACTCTACTTGAACCTTGCTAGACACCTAAGCTATGAACTTGAAGAACTAGAGCCCTATTTCTAATCTCTGGAAATCCTAACTTCTGTCTACTCTTGATGAATCAAGAAGGAGGAATGAATTGGTGCTCTGGGAGGTGGGTCTGCCCCTCTATTTATAGCCCGGTGGGATGAACGTGCGCCGTGGGATCAAACCGACTTGAACAAGAGGCCCAGATGACTCCAGAGAGGCAGTGGAAGAAGACTCCAGAAGGTGGGCCAAAACCCTGGGGGGCGCCGGCCGGCCCCACCCTGGCGCTGACCGGCCCCACCCTGGTGGGGTTCGGTCCCCGGTCGTTTCGGGTGTGTTCTGGACTCTTCCAAGGTCTTCGTGATGATGTTTCCTTGGCGGTTAAGTTTCATGGTAATTAAGAACTTTAATCCTTTTTTTAAGCCTTTCTGGAATAATCCCTAGAAAATACACAATTCACCAAAACTCGTGGAATTTGTCAGTAATAACCCCTATGCTTCTATTATTGATCTTCCCTAGGCATTAGTTGGCGGTATAAAATTGATACTTAACAACCGTCAACAGAGTGCCAACACTACTAAGTGATGCTAACGTGTATAGAATAAACCTTTGTAGCGTGGTACCAATTGCTCGATACCAATTGCTTGAAGCCAATTAAAGTTGCACCGTACCATTAAGTCCATCCTTAGCATCATGATTAGCTAGACAAGCAAAAATACTAGATACCCCGTGAGATCAACATTATAAGCAAGGTTCTAGTAAATACTTGAAAAACACAAGTCTAGCTAACCATGTATGCATACTAGTTATCAAATCATCATTCAAACCTATACTAACATACACCACACAAGTAAGATACCATATGTAAATAAACTATATGCAAATGCAAGCAATCATATGAATATGCTCATTCAAATGCAATCAACCATGTCCATGAGCTTGCTCCCCCTACTTGTGTGCTTCTCTCTTGTCCAAGAATTTTTGATCCCCTTGTAATCTTCAATCTTGTTGACCTATTGCTCTCCCATCATTGGCCTAATAATGGTTCATTGCGTACTTCCATCCATCTTGATATATCATCTCTCCCCCTTGATCATGTAATCCAATATCTCTCACTTATCACACAATTTCATATCTTTGTCCAAATATCTCCCCCTTTGTCATCAATTTCCATAAAAGGTCAATGCTCTATTGTGACAAAGGTGTGTGTGAGGGATGTTGAGGGCAAATACTTGCACATTTGATGGACACCACCATTTTTGAGTTGGAATGACACCACTTGAAAACCATCCATAGGATGAGATACCACATGTTAGGACCATGCATCTCTTGATACCAAATGAATAAGTATCTCCCCTACGTCATATGATTGGTCATCCACTTGAACTTGAGCTCTTATTGGTGTAGGAAGTCTTCATTTTGATGATCACTTAAAGTTGAGGATCACTTGCACTTCATGTTGGATACCACTTGTATGCTTGATCTAGACACCATTTGTGAGTACCATTGGGTTGGACTTATACCACTTGCATGGATGCCGTCATGATGATCATAGTACCACTTGATGTTGAACCACTTGTAGACATACACCATGTGTAGTAATACCACTTTGAAGAATAGTGATACCACTTATTGGAATAAACATGTGCATACTACTAGTGATTTGGTGAGTCTAGATATATACCATTTGGAAAGAATGACTTGATATCCATTTTCATTGTTGTCTTGTGCTTTTTGAACATATCTTGTTGTCATGAGCTTCTATCTCAAATAGTTCAATCTAGCAAACTTGCAAACGTAATCTAATTCGGTTTGAACCAAAGACAAGCTTCTTTACGCCATTAGAGGTTATCTTGCCTATGTCGAATTAGATCCTTTTTCCTCATTTAACTAGATCAAACACTAGGTTCACATGCTCATGAACAAGTCATATTTAGCCACTAGATCAAACAAGACATAGAAGCAATAGTGACATAATATGAACTTAAAACGATTTGATTTTTCATGAATGCTTATCTATGTATGACTATATGATCTAATCAAGTCCTTAGCAAAAATATGGATGCATATGCCATACAATGATACCTTTACTATCTCGGAGTAGTGGATAGTCATTTTTAATCAATCTCCAACAATAGCAACGGTGAAGTCTATTTGAAGAACTTGGTGAAGACCAATCATCATCATGAATTCCATTCTTCACCCATATGAATTGAATACCACTTATGATCAAGTACTAACTTCAATGTTGTGGTTGAATTGCTTCTTTTCTTGATCAAGCTTGCATGAGAGAATACCACTTGGATTTGCATGACTACCTCTAGATATTTGACTTCTTCTCATTTGGTTTGTTGCTTGCTTTCTAGATAATCCTTTTGATTTGCTTCAACTAAGCATTTCTAATGATTCTTAGGATTCATCACTTCCATATTAGCCATCCAAGAATCACCCACTTGGTTTACCTTCACAAGGCAGCAAGCCCCGACACTCGGGAGAAGTGAATTATCTCCAAAAGAAACATCTTTAATACTCACTTAAATTGCCATTGATTGATTGATCCAAGGACTTATCATGATGATCAATTTAAATTATCTTTTTTAGGTCCTTTTCTTTCTACTTCCTTAAGTCCAACTTCTTCTTTGCTTGATCTTGATCTTCACTTGAATACCAGTATTCATGATTCAAAACCAAACAAATTAGACTCTCAACCACTTGTAATTATATTTCCAACTCGAAAGCCTTTTAATGCAAGAAATACCAACGATTTGCAATAATTCTCTCTTGTGGACAGATTCTGTACACTTCAAAGAATAGATCATAACTGCCAATGTACTTGTCCAATTACTATGAAATTTTGTGGAGATGATCTTCATTGAGTCAAATAGCAGCCATAAACATTTGAGCTTCATTTGACCAAGTATAAACTGCCAGCAATCTATTTTCTCCACACTACTAAATGCTGAAAACTGCTGCACTTGTGTTGACAGGAACTACTCCAAAAACAAAGTAATCCTTATCCAATTTCCATGAAAATTTCACAGCAACTTATACCTTAAGTCTACAGAATTCATGCCAAATTTCAAGCCAATTGAAATAGATTTGGTCACTCAAATATGGCTTTCTTCTTAGCTAGCTCAGATTTCAGATTTTGGACAAATTTTACCAATTGAGCCATTCTTCAACAAATTGAATCAATCTTGAGATCAACTAGTTTGAATACTTTCACACGACATATAACCATTCAATCCACTTATAAAATGTCATCTCATGATCATATCCAACCGAATTTACTCAAATTTGATTACTAAGCAATTATTCTATTCAATCATCCCATAGCAAGCAACATATGCATATTTATCCAATTCAATCAACTCATATGCATTCAAATGTAATTGATCAACAAAAGATATACCTTGAAGGTTAATGATCACCCATTTACAAGAATCAACTTGATTGTTTGCAAGTCATCAAATAATTAACCGTTGGATCACCCACAACTTGAACTTTTGCACTTGTATGAATTAAGGACATAGACTTCACTTCTTTTGACTTGGCATTGGTTTGGATATGCACTAGGCTTCATGACTTGACTCAACATATGATGATCAATATGAATGCCAATTGAATCAAGCCTCCAATGCCATGGTACCTACACATATTCATCCACTTTTTGATGGTACCCAAACTAGTTTGGGTCCTCTCAAGTTAGGAGCAACATACTTAGGCATTGCCTTAGTATGGATAGCGGGATGTTTTGCAATAGAAACTGATGAGGTACCATTGTCATCCTTTCTAAGCATAGAATTTGCATTAATTGAAATGGGCTTAGAAGTTTTACCTAGGGGACATGAATTTGCCATGTGTCCCCTTTCCCGGCATGAGTAGCACCTTTACTTTACTTGAGCCTTCTCTTTCTTGCTCATGTTGTGCTTATCATTATCTTGCCTCACATGGGTTACTTGAGCCTTCTTCTCAAGCTTGTCGGGACACTTTGAGGCAAAGTGACCCATTTCTTCATACTCGAAGCACTTGACGTGAGCCAAATCTTTCTTCACATGATTCTTGATCATCATCAACTTGGCATCATTAATGTGAGCTGGATGCCTTCCTCTTCCACTACCCCTTCTTGTCTTCTTCTCGACTTGAACTTGGGGTGTCTTCTCTTGTGGCTTTTGTTGAGGCCTAACAAATCTCTTGTATAGGCACGTAGAAGAGATATTACTTCTAGTGCTACACTTGGGACATTGTGGATGTGTGAGCCTCTTCTCTTCTTTCTTCTTGGGCTTCTCTTTGGTTAGGCATGATAGAGCTAGATGACCCATTTCATGGCATATAAAGAACATGAAATGAGCAAGTCTTTCTCGCTCTTGCTTCTTCTCTTTTCTAGCTCTCTTTCTTTCACGTTTGGTCATGACCCATTTCTTCTTGATGTACCCAAGGCCACTCTTGTCGCCGACAAATCTTGTATTCTTCAACATGTTGTTGAGGGCAACACTTGAGTTGTTCCACCTTACTATCTTGTTGCTCAAGTTCTTCACTTCTTGTTTAAGCTCATTGTTCTCCTTCAAAAGGTTAGTCTCACAAGACAAGGAAAAAGAACAAGCATCTATGTGTGAAGAACAAGGCATACAAAGTAAATCATCACAAGAGGTGGATACACTCTTCATACCTACATCACAAGGGTTAGTAGCAATATGTGATTGATCATTTGACCTAACTGATGAGCTCTCACTAGTTTTAGATTTTTCATTTAAACGCTCATTAGTGAGAAAAACATGGTCTTTTACCAAATTCTCATGAGCAACACAAAGCTCCTCATGAGTCAATTTTAACTCCTCATGTGAACAACTCATGACATAATGTAGATGCTTTTGTTGTTCACATGTGTTCTTTAGAAAAGAGTTTTCATTTGCCAATTTCTTTGTTTTGTTCATCTCTTTTTCTAAAGCATTAACGAGTTTGCATACAATCTCAAAATTTGGATCATATCAATCAACAATCACATTACCAAGTGATACCTTGCTGCCACCGAGTGACGTGTAGCTATGTGATGAGGATGTAGAGCTTGTTGATGCATCACTCTCGTAGCCATCATCAAGTGAGCTTGAGGTAGCATCATCATTGGCATCACTTGTGGCTTCATCAACTCCCTTGTCAAGTGCTCTTGTGGTTTTATCATCATCACCATCACTTGACCAAGCGGAGGAGCAACTCTCCACAATCACGGAGTCATGGAGGTGCTCAAGATCTCCAAGCTTGTGTTCTTTGGCTTCAACATCATCATCGGAGAGCTTGCCATACTTGTCATTGAGAAATACCCAAATCTCATGGGATGTCTCAAATTCCATGATCTCTCCAAAGATGCTATCATCCAAAGATCTATAAAACATGTTAATTGCTTGGACATCTAGATGTAGGTATTTCTCTTGCGCTTTGGTTGCATTCTTTCGATCAACCGCATGAGAAAAGCCCACATCTAGCATCCACCACATTTGGGAAAAAATAAACTTAATATTGCATTCCATCCAATTTCTCCAACGAGCAAAGTGTGTGCCATCAAATGTGTGTGGACAATCAACATTTGGCCCATAAGTCGCCATTCTCTCGGGTCGGTTAAGACCATAAATGAGAGACCAAGCTCCGATACCACTTTAAAGGGTCGAGATGGCAAACTAGAGGGGGTGAATAGTCCGACAAAAATTAATCGCAGCGGAAAATAAAACCTAATCGGTCCTAACGACAATTCACCCCTCTAACTAAGACTCTAAGCACCTTGCAAAAGATCCTAGCAAAAAGCAAAGGTGCAAGCCTAGCTTGAGCTTCCCTAAACCATTCTAACGCAAGGTCACATAAACCTAAGCACTAATACTTTAAGCACCGGAGAGCTCCTATCAACTAGCAAGTAAAAGCGCACTAACCACCTAAGCTCACTACGTGCTCAATGACAACGATACACAATCCTAATCAATGAGCGCAACTTATTTAGTTACACAAACTAAATAAGAAACTACTTCTAAGCTACACAAGCTAAGAAGGTGAGTGGCAAGCTACACAAGCTAACTGGTCTCACAAGAGCAACTACAACTACACAAGTAAAGTAATGCACAAAGTAAAGGACTTGTGTAGAGGGGAGCAAACCACCGCGAAGGATTGGAAGATGTTGACGCGGTGATTTATTTTCCGGAGGTTCACTTGTCGCCACAACCTACGTCCTCTGTTGAGACAAGCTCCAAGGTTGCCACCGATCCTCTTGCTAGTGGTGACCCGCAAGTCACACTCTCCCACGTAGAGTGCTTACCATAAGCTCTAGCACTTGACTCGGCCGAACCACTTGTCGCTCTTCACGTCTCGCTTTACTAGTGATGCTCTTCGTGATCTCCCGCGGGGTGAGCTCTAACCCCTCACAAAACTTCTCCGGAGCCAAGCACAATCTTCTTGCTTGCTTCCACGGAGCCTCTCGCCACCAAGCCGTCTAGGAGGTGGCGACCTCCAAGAGTAACAAGCACCACCGGCTTGCAACTCGATCACCTAGTGCCACTCGAAGCAATCTCACAATGCAATGCACTAGCGATCGATCACTCACTTCTCGAATGCGAATTCTATGAGCACAAGTGAGTTGGAGAGCACTAAGCCAAGCACAAGCAAGGGAAACGCATTCCCAAGGTACAAGACACCTCTCACAGCCGGCCACAAACTCCTATAAATAGTCCTCAAGCCAAAGGAGCCGTTACCAACTCAAACCGGCCGTCGGACCGAGCGTCCGACCCTCGCACGCGCAACCGTCGAACTATTATTCATGGTCCGACGTCTTGGATTTGCGTCACGTGTCATTAGCCGTTTGAATACGACCGTTACCGCACTCTAACGGCTCTCTGTGAGCGTCGGACCATTGTTTAGGGTCCGACGGTCTACAGAGAAGTTTTCCGAGAGCAAAATAGCGTCGGACTGGAGCGTCGGACTGTCCTGGGGTGGGGCGTCGGACTATTGTTTAAGGTCCGACGCTTTAGCCCATTCGAACGGCTATTTTTAGAGCGTCGGACCGAACCGTCAGACTATACTTTCTCAGAGTCCTACGCCTGCCTTCGTTCGGTAAAACGACGATATCTCTTAGCTCCGAACTCTGATTTCGATGATCTTGGATATTTTGGAAAGCTTATTCAGAGGGCTACACAACCCACATGATTAATTGATCCAAAACTCAAAGGATAAAAGTAGTTTATCCATCCAAGATCCAACCAAGTTCATTGCGAGCTTGAAACTTCCACCCTTTTGCAAATGTGCCAACTCCAAAGTGTTCCACTACCTTGTGCATGTGAGTTAACATTTGCACAAACATTTTCCAAAGGATTTTTTACTCTTTCTTGCCATGCCACTCAATCCTAGCAATGCAAAGTTAGATCACTCCGAGTGGCACTAAATGACCGATATGCAAACAAGTTTGCCCCTCTTGATAGTACGGCCATCTATCCTAAAGCCGGTCAAGCACTTCTCTACTCAACCTTAGACCGGTGAAATGGAAATGCCCTATGATTATACCTTTGCCTTGCGCTTTTCATTCCGATCACCATCTTCATCACCTTCTCCGACACTATCGATATCGGTTCAACACATGCACCAACACCTCAACAATGATATGATCCACTTCATATCATCATGTGGCTTTTGGTCCATCGATCCTCGACTTTACTTGATCTTCACCGTTGCGTTAGTCCATCGGCGCCAAGCCCACTAGCTTGGCCTTCACACTTGCAACCGGTCCATCGACGCCAAGCCATGTCTTGATCTTCTCCACCTAGCCACATGACCCCATGTTATGTATCAAGCGTTTAGCTCCTTCATCTCTATATGTGTGAGCTAAGCATCATCTCCAAGCCATATCTACCTCCATGACATAGATGCTTACACACATGTACCTATGGACTAATCACCTGTGTAACCAACACTTAAACACATATTAGTCCACCTAAGTTGTCACTCAATTACCAAAACCAAATAAGGACCTTTCAACCTTGACACCTAGAAGTCTAGGATATACATAGCTGGCCTCGCCCCTAATCGCAGAAACATTTCCACCCACATTGCATCCAAACCTGTCATCGTGAGCATGCTCTGTCCTCTTTAGCATGGTGTTGGTCAAAGGCAGTGGTGCGGCGTGTTTAATGAGATTTCGATCCATAACCTCCAAGTTTGGAAGGCAGAACTCCACCACCAAGGCATGCTATTTGGTTGTGGTTAGGAATATATTTCAATTTAAACCGGATTGAGCTGGAGATTCAATAGTTTGAACCAATCAACCCACATAGTGGAGAGGTTGACCGATTTGGTCTCTGATGCGAACCTAATAACTATGATGAGCAATGTGACCCGGCGCTGTTGCGCCTTATTTACTTATTTATTTTTACTGATTTCCAGAAGAGACGTTCCAAGCATGCTGCCTTTGGAATTGCATTTTCTGAGTGGACGTAACAGGCCGCCTCTCTAAACCTTTGATTTTTACATAACTCATGACAGAGGCGGTTCAACTATGCAAATTGTTTATGCGCAACACTGCATATTTTGCATGTGATGGTGTCAATTAGATGATAGAGCAAATACGTAAAAGTGTGCAAATAGAAGCATGTTACGAGAGGCGCCAGAAAACAATGTTGAAATTATTAAAATAAGTCACAAAACAACAATATAACTCTATAAACAATATAAGTGATTGTATAAACTTATCTATAAATTAATAATAACATCATCCTGTATCTAAAAGTCCGATTAAGTTGACTCTGAAGGTGGCGCCGTTGGTGAAGGAGCAGAAGCAGGAGTACCGTGTGCCTCACCGGAGCTCTGGAGCTGTGCCATGGCACGGCGAGGGTTCGCACGGTGTACCTCGCACAACTCTGAAAAAGCTACGCCTGCTATTGTAAATATGCATACATGATGTTTCAGTTAGTTCAGGCATGTTCCCAATTGCTAAGTATCACATTACTTTCTACGCTAGAAGGTAATAGAAGATATATATTTTATTATTTTCAATAGAATAAATATATTTTATTATTTTATGGAAAAAAGAAAAATGTCTCCTAATAATTACTATATCTATTAGACAAAATAAGTTCCAATTAGATCCATCATTAGGCAAATATATCTTGCAAGTAATAACAATATTAACGTGAGTGATGCCATCCTATACATGACAAACTTGAAGAAAAAAAATCCACGTGATTGGGACACGCCTAATCGGATGATCCCCCCTAACTCCTTACTGCAAGCCTGCCTTTTTAAATATAATATATGTTCCACTACTGGTATATATGAGCATAGTACTGACGGTTCTACACATAAAATTCGCACGCTATGTAGCCGCAGGGGTTAGAATACACAATCTCAGCCTCGTGCATGCTCTCCTCTAACCACTCCCACCCATCCACTCACTTTTTATAAAAGAGTATTTGGTTCCCCACGTATTATAACGAACCGATGGAAAATTAACTATTTGAGACCCTAAACGAATTCAAATGAAAAAATTGTCAACTATAAAATTGCATAACTTTTCAAGATCTGTAACTTTTATGTTGGTAGTTTCTCCATCCAAGGTCTGTTATAAAATTTGAATTTCAAATTTGACAAATTTAAACGTATTTTTCGTTGACAAGATGATTTCAAATGAAAAAATTGTCAACTACAAAGTTTCATAACTTTTCGAGATATACAACTTTTATTTTGATAGTTTTTCATACAAAGTCATTTGGAAAACTTAAAAAAATAATTTCAGATTATTTTTACTGGCGATTCCTTAAGAAACCCGCCGCCGCCAGTAGAAATGAGCCATTTTTACCGGCGGTTTTCTTTAAAAAGCCGCCGATAGAAATCAATTATGGTTTTTTTTCTATTTGATTTTTACTGACGGATATTAAGTGAAACCGTCTATAAAAAAAAATTGCAATGTCAACACAAATCATGTCTGTACCGGTGGCTAATGCAAAGTTGCAGGCCACGGATCTTAGAAGATGTGTCCACAACGATATTAATTGCCTAACAATTCTAGTACTAAAGACTTCGCGAAGCCGGCCATGCCTATATGTTCGCTATTCCGTGGACAGAGTCGGTCCAAGGCTGGCGCATTCGACACCCACAAGGAGCTAGCAGGTGGTCATCATTACCCGGCCCGGAGAAGCTAGCGAGAGAGCGACACCAAATGGCAAACGCCAGCATGAGACCAAATAACGCCAAGGGCTTACATGTTTAAGTGGCATCCAACGTGTGCAAGGCCCCATCGATCTATCCCTCGCCTGAGACCTGACCTATAAATATCAAGCTCCACGTGAAAGGCAAACCACGTGTGATTTGCTTAAGGGTATATGTTTGATACACCTAACTAAAATTTAGCTAGTAAATTGATAAACCTAAAGTTTAGCTAGTTAAAAATTACTTTAACTAGGCGTGTTTATATGCTCTAGCTAATTAAAAATCTTGACCATGATACTCTTCATTAATATTGTTTAGATAGCTAAACTTTAGATAGATGTGTTTGGATACTTTAGCTAAACTTCAGTTGGGGATAGTTTGGTCATTTAGACCTTTTAGCTGATTTTAACTGGGTTGAAACAGCTAATTAGATTATGTACATTTTGACTCCAGCTAAACTTTAGTTAGATTTAGCTATGAGGTGTTTAGATGTATCATAACTAAAATTAGTTAGCTAAAATTTAGTTAGTGCATCCAAACAGGACCTAAATTAAGTCCTAGACCATTTGTTGAGTTGTAAGCGTGTCGGTGTAAATCATCCTATTTAGAGCATGTTTACATACCATAAGCTAATTTTAACTTAACTCTGGTGCAACCAAATATGGATTAGTTGTTATCCACCAAAAGCTAATTTGTAGTAACTAGCCATGTGTATCAAACAAGTTCTTAGTTCCTATTTGGATTCACTTATGATAATAGCTAGCTGGCTAATAACTCATTATTTGATTTGGTTTAGCTAGTGAGATGGTTCTTATCTAAACGTCCAACTAACAATTATCTATACACGTTTGGAATAACAAGATATAGTTATTAGCAGATAACTATCTATAGGGACCTAAACATAAACATGGTCTTAATGACTTAATCTCATATGTGCTCTCATAAGATTACGTGTGTGCACGTGCGTTTGGCGAGAATGGTATCTTGTTTTCTCAAAAGTAAGAAACATTATACTAAAAAAATAAATAACCATATTTATGATTCTTTTACAAAATAAAAATTGAAGCTTTTATCTTTGAAATTAAGATATTTTTACCTTTAGAAATATCAGTATAAAATTTCATGGCCAGAACAGACTTGTGTGATGTGAAAATGAAATTTATAAATTTGAAAAGCCTTTTCCCTTTTTTCACTTACATTTCAAAGCCATATTTGCAGGGTTTTTTGTTTGAAAAAAAATATAGTTTCACATGATACGGCTCTACGGAGTACATGATAAGTTTCATCGAAAACCAAAGACAGAATAAACCAATAAAAGCAAATGATTTGGTGTTGCGACGATTGAGTGGTGGTGTGGTTAATTATTACCCTCTCCGGCGGCGAGGTTGGAGTAGAGGTCGACGATGTTGGGGCATCCCTGGAGGCAGGCCGGGGAGCAAACCGCGCCGGCGACGCGCGGGTCGAGGAGGGAGTCGGAGGAGATGCCGACGGTGGCGCGGTCGACGCCGCACGCGCGCACGCACCCGTCGGTCTCCACGAGCCCCGACGACAGCCGGCCGTCCTCCACCACCACCTCCGACGTCCGGCACTGGTACTCCGTCGGCCGCCCCGCGCAGTGCGTGTTCTCCAGCACGCACCGCCGGGACGTCGACGAAACGGCGAACGCGCACAGCTCCGCCGTCAGCTGCTCGCACACCACCCTCGCCCCTGTCATCGATCAGGAAATTAATCAAACAGCCGTCGTCATCAGAACACACTGCAGGACGGGCATATATGCTACAATGTACGAATATACGATGATGTACCAGTACCACCATGGTTACCGTACCAAGTGCAGAGGAGAGAAGAAGGGACAGGGAGAAGACGAAAGCCGGAAGCTTTGCGTGGAGGACGGAAGCCATGGATAGATGCTAGCTGCTGATGCTGCTCGAGCTGGACTTGAGCTTAAGACCGATGTCGTCTTACTTGTGCTGGGTTAACGGTGGAAAAAGGCCTAGACAAGTATTATAAGCAGGCCAGAAGGGGTTTAAAAAACTGTGCCGTGTTTAAGACTGCCTAACATGTCCGGTTTGAGTTGTCGTATGTCGTTGACTTACTTTCTTCATTCTTGATCTTTTGAAAAAAAAGTACTTAATCCATCCCAATTTATTATATATAGGTTGTTTGACTTTTTTAATCTTAAATTTGATCACTCATCTTATTTAAAAAATTTGCAAAAAAAAGAGTTCAATTTAACTCATTCTTGAAGAACTTTTATTAATAAAGCAAGCCATAACAAAAAAAATAATGTTTTGTATAAATTTTTGAATAAAACGAGTGGTCAAACTTGAGGTCAAAAAAGTCAAACGACTTATAAATTGAAACGGAGATAGTACTTTCTTGATTCTTTGTTTTTTGCCTTTCATATCGATGTGTATAAGGATATTTCCACTTGAAAGTCTAGTGATATATTTACTATGTTTTTCAATAGTAATATGAGATACCATGTCTAGAACAAATTTAAACGGTGTACTTGATCAAAGCTAGAAAGGGAGAGAGCTGCTACAATCAATAAATACATATGAAAGTAAAGTTGAACGACGTTCAATTCGTTAAGAGTAGGACGACGTTTTCTCTCCCCAAATGAGATGGCGCCTAATTAAGTTGATCAACGGCGTGTTCCATGATTAGATGTACAGCAGCAGTTGACGTCAACAATGGCAGACAAACAAGCATTCAAAAGTGGGCGCAACGACAACGATTAATTAGTGGCGTAGAGAAGGCCGTGAAGAAAGGGCCGATTTGGTCAGGGCAGGAAATTAGCTCGCAACTTGGCAGCAATGCATTTTGCTTTCATGTTATTACTATCTCGTTCCGTCGCCTCTCGGTGTGAAACTATGACCAAAACGGTTTTGCCCTTTCCTTCTCTCCTTCAAACAAGGAGAATCCCTAATTCACATTGACCCATAAACTGGTCCACTCTTGCATGTTTTCCACAAAACACAAATGCTTGGTAGAAAGGGAGATGTTGTCCACTCGCCGTTGATTTCAACCTATTTATTACGTATATAAATACAAAACAGATATCTTGAATTCGCGTTTGAATATCTACTTGATTTTTGAACTTTGAAGAGTTGTTGTTGCTCTTAGGGTTTTTTTTTTTTACACTAGATGTTTGAAAGTAGTATCTTCACTTGTAATCTACTACTTGAAACTTAGTCATTTCGTATTGTATAGCGTAGGTGAAGAACATATAGAAGGGCAACTTTTTCTCTTGTTTAAAGATGGCAACTCTTTCTAATGAAGTAAATTCACAGTTTTCTTACTGCTTGGTCACTTCATGAAAAATACTAAATTGAGTTGGTTGATCCTTGCCAGTCTGACATGGAGGTGAAAAAAGGCTAACTAAGTTGGCTGAATTTGGCTGTGGCTAAATTCTACGGCTGAATTGTTGAGAGAAAAATACTGTTCTGTGGCTGAAAATAAGTTGAACCTAACTTAAGTGAACAAGGACAGTTATTAAATGGGAACAAAGGAGAATGGGAGAGAGGAGCGCTGTGTTTTGGAAAAGGGGTATTATGGTCTTTTTCTATTTTTTGTTTTTCGAAATTTATTTTAATCCATTATTTACCATCAGCTCATGCTGTCAAGAAGGGGCAAACACTACCTTCGATTTCAAAAAATAGGGATCAACATGCAAAGTTAAAAATAAATAGAGGCAAATGTACAATTGGACTACAAAATAAGGACAGTTATACAATTGTTCTTATTTAAATACTATTAAAAATAGGTTAAAAATTATCTTCCAAACAATAAGAAACCTATATAAGAGTTGGACTGACTGCTACTGTGCTATAATCCATCAACGGCCCAGAAAATGGAACGCGTCCAAACCCAGGTTTCTCTTCCATTTCTTGTTTTGATTTGTTGCTTTCTTTCTTCGAATCCTTTTTCATAAAATCACTATCATCACTAGCCAGAAGCAAATCCTATTTATCACATACTCCCGCAAATTGCCACAAGACATTATATACCTGAGAATCACGGATTCACAGCACACCAGGTGTGAAAAAGAATATAGCAATCATTCTTTCACATGCTGTAACATTCTTTTCTTTTCATCATCATCAAGAAACATACCCAACATCGCCACATATACCTCCCCCCAAATGCATGCTAAAAAATCTATTACATACACAGATGCTAATGCTCTGCCTACGCTAATGTTTCAACTTTTGAATGGCAGCTACCTTGTTGCATATCCGGGGAAAAAAACAATTCTCTCGTTTACAAGAGCCATCTCGCACAGTAAACAACATTGGTGGATGGTTACTGGTGTCCTAATCTCCAACGGTAGCATGGATAGTGTATGGTCAATGCTTCAGAGGTTGGATGTGCGGTTCAGGTTCAGCAGGGAATAGATCAAGAAGGAATCTGTGGATCATCTCGAAGCTAGTGAAAGTTATCACTGCAGCAGGGGTCGTCCGCAACAGATTTGTGGCGCATCCACGATAGAAGCCAGCCACACCCTCTTTATGATAAACCTTTCTGATGCAGTCTACTACACCTTTGTATCTGGCATCAGGGTGTGCTCGCTGGTCTTGCAGCCTTGATCGAACAACCTGTAATAATTATCAGAGCTATTTAGTCCTAGATCATATAATAGCAGGCAAAATATATAGGATATTGTTCTTCCTTGGATCTGTATATTCCTTTTACTACAGGATCACAAGTGTAAAGGACTAAGTACCTCATGAGGATATGTCAATGTTGATGCAGCTACTTTAGCCAGAGATGAAGCAACAGCGACATCACCAAAACTCAATGCTTCTACAGTAGTATTATCTGTTAAGGCATAAGCAGTCATCGGTTCAAAGCAAGGCCCTTAAGCTGATCTTCATTGAGCATTTATCTTGGAAAAATAAGAAAACCAACAGTAATACCTCGCTCGGCCAGATAAGCTTTTATTTTCTCATATGCAGGGAACTGAATAGCAACATGACTGATACCAGCCAAGGCAGGGACCAGACCACTTTTGAGAAGAAAACAGCAGCAAGCATATCAGAACATATAATCATCAATAAATAAAGCCTTTATTTGAAAAAAAAAAAAAAAAAACAGCATTCCATGTGATGCTACCTGTATAGCCCTCGGATGCCTTCTTCATGTGCTATTCTTCTCAAGGCAGCAAGTGTACCTTTATACGGGATTGACCCAGCTATTATTCCTTGGGTCTATAAAAAGGAACATACTGATGTGTTAACAGGATTTCCACGTCATCAACTTCTACATATACTATTCCTCCTAAAGACAGATTTTTTATTTTTTAAATATTGGCTCCTGATGGAGCATCCACATATGCCACTCTACATGTAAAATTAGCCATTATATAGGACTCTGTTTCAATATTAATCCTCAGATCTTAAATACCAAGACACTTCCATTGTTTCTATTTAGCAAAATATATGGAAGTTTGCAAAAGCGTATTTATGTTTTCATGAACCCAGCAAGCCATAAGCCTTGGAATAATAATAACAACAACAATAAAAACAGGCCATAAGCCATATCTTGGGTCACAGAGGTTCCATTTCAGATTGGATTTATTCGTCAAGTGTACAACCTACAGTAATAAACATCATAAAGGGAATAGAATCCCAAGAAACTTTCGAATAATTACCAATTAATTAACACTTATAAACAGAAAACTTTCTACATGATATTATGCTCTCAGATCGAGCATACCTGAAATCTTGTCTTCACAACCCAAAGTGGATTTGTTACAGTAGTTGTTGCAGCTCCAGCACATGATGCAGCAACAACATTTGCCCCTAAAGAAAGTTGATGACTTCCATCTACAAACTCAATGTATGAGAGCACTTAGAATTTATGCTGGCAAGAACTAATAAGTCATATGTAGGGTACAGAACTAACCATTGGAAGAAAGTAAGCTTTTAAGCTGCTCATACACAGTAAAGTAGACCTGCATTCCACAAGAGAGCAATAAGCTAATAGAAGAACATGGGCATTTGATTGATGAAGTGCAGAAAAATCTTTAGAAAGGTCTAATTGTTATTTGTACTCTTTTGTGCAGAAACCTTTGCATGCATCTATGGTAAGTAAAGCAGACAATATAGGGAATACTCACCGCCCAGTTAGGCAACAATGCTAGAACAGTTGGGGAGAGGCCACGATACATTCCCCGAAAACCTTCCCGCTGAGCAATTTGCTGTAAGCTCCCAATAATTACACTACCTGGTATTGATTGATACGGCCCCTTATAAATCTCAATGTTGAAAGCCAATTCAAATGTACCTCAAAGCATTTCCTGATACAACGATAAAACGATTCTAGTGCAGAACACAGTTGTAGCATAAAAAATGAGCTAAGCATCACAAGTTTGGTAGTAACAAGCAATACAAAAGGCATAGGTACGCGATAAAACTTTTTTTTTCACAATATGCTTGTTGGGTATTAGTTACACGTAGTATAACATCAGCAAAGGCTTGGAATATCAGTTAATACTTTATTTTACATGGATAACCAAATAACTAACTCCATATATGGCAATCAAGACATTCATAACACAAAATGACAGTAGACATATTGTGCCCAGAGACACTTTGCAGTTTGTGCGTGCATTGTTTCAAACTTCAACAAATTTGGTATTAACAACTAACAAGCAACACAAAGAGCATATGTACTGCCAGCATGAGGGCATTCCAGCAGTTTTAAACTTTTTTGCATTCATGATATGCTTGTTCGGTATTGGTTCTACATATATAATACAAACAAAACTCAATATAAATCTCAAAAACACCAGAAAAGAAATATTAGGTATACTCTATCTTACACATATAGCCTAAGAACTAACTCCATACAAGGCAAACAAGACATTCATAATGGAAAATGACAATAGATCATGCCCACAGACTGTTAGTCTTGCGTGCATTGTTCAAACTTCGAATATTTATCTAATCTCTGACTTTTTCACGTGCATAAACGAACAAGTACAACCCATGTTGGTGAGAGTTTGCATGCTTTTTCCACTCTCGAACCTGCATGGCATTGTAAATTCACGACAGCACAACAGGCGTGATGTCTCCCCTTGTCCCATTCAAGTCATGCAGGAAGCTAAGAAATGACCGTTAGACAGCTACACAACCAACCAATAGTTAGCCTTAAGGATAAGACATCCGTCCAAAAGGAATGATTTGAACCGTTACAAAACCTAAATATGTTTCCTCAGTTACCAAAAGATTCTCTCACAATTCCCTTAATCTTGGATGGTCCACGTCACCAAGAGACGCCACGAACGAAAACTTAAGCAGTGTCCCCATACTAAGCAGATTTTATCTAACCTCTCTAAATCTCAAACTGTCCACATGACATCACAGACAAAAACCAAGCACAAAATTCACATAGGTTGACTACAATGCACACTACCTCGGCATATATTCCATGCAAATATTCCATTGCTCCCAGCATACGCACTGCATATCCTCGGCACAACTCAACAACACCAGGACAAGATCGCTGTTCCAAACAGGTATGCATGTGTTCCTAACTCAAGAGCAACAAAACTGAAGCAAATTCACAAGGAATGGTTGGAGCAGGTCCTCACCTCCAATCGTCCCTGTGGCAAGCTTGGGCCAGCCGTGGACCTGGAACCTGGTCTTGATGACATCGAGTGGGCACACGAACGTCGCCGCCACCACGCCTGCGCCCCAAAAGCTCAAATCACCCCCAAACTCCCAAAAACATCGAAACCACAGGACGAAATGAGAAAGGGAAGCTCCTTCCAGCGCAGAAGCTACCACGTACCAGCGGAGGCGCCGGCGACGGCGTGGCACAGGAGGCCGCGGGCGGTGGTGGGGCCGTGGTGGTGGTGGTGGTTCTGCGACGACGACGAGGACACGGACGTCGTCGTCGGCGGCGGCGGCGAGGTCGCGACGTCCCCCGGCATCTCGCTGCAACCGCCCTCCCCTCCCCGATCCGCGCCTCGGCCGCGCGTCGCCGCGGCCAGGGGATCGATTGCGCAGGGAGCCTTCCCTCTCCCCCTTTCCAACGCTTCCTTGCGCGAGAGAATCACGGACGCCGCACACAGCGTCGGTAGCGCCCGATCGCGTCCCCCGCGGAACGGTCGACTAGGGTTAGGGTTTGGGATCTGATGAGGCGGAAGCGGCGGCGGGCATTGGGACGGGGCCCGGGTATATTGGCTCGCTTCGGTTCCTCCCTCTCGCGCCTTCGTTTCCGTCGTCACGGCATCCCTCCTCCTCGCTGAGCTTCTACTGATGCGCTCGAAAGCCTCGGAGGCGAGGGGACCCGTGTGTAGTGTACCCACCGGACGGGGCTGGAGGGGAGTGGGCCCGTGCTGGGAGGTGTCGTCCCACTGGGTTGCGGGCCCGCGATTTCGGTGAGCCCCAGTGTCAGTGGCCTGTGTGGTGGTAACCGCAGAGACCGTGCTACCTTCGCCGGCGTGCACGTGCTGGCGGCCTGCTGCGGCTCCGGGGCCCTGGAGATCAGGATCGGTGACGCACTGTCATTCATTGAGATTGTTTACAGTTTCCGTTCCGTGTGCCGTGAAGAAGACGCTGCTGCTGCACTCTCAGCCGTGTCACTGTCACGCGGTCCCAGCCCATGAATGATAGGGCCCACGGCGATGTCTGGTCGCCGCTTACCGGTGACGTGGTGGACCATGGGCCGTTCAGGACGGAGCTGTGTGGAATTTGCCGAATTGAATGAGAGGCCGAGATGGGGCCCGGGGACTACGGCGCCGCAGAAGGGACACTCGCAGATCCGGAACGATAGAGAGAGAACTTCTCCCCCACCCAAGACAGGATAAGAAGCAATTGCCTTTTGACTCATAAACTCTGCTGGACAGTAGACATTGAGGGCGTGTTTGGTAACCGGCTTTTGGCCTGGCCATGACCAGCCACAGCCTAGTTAAAATGGAACGAGTGTTCATGTTTAGTTATCTATCCTTAAAGAGTTGAGCTCAGGTGAGATTGTGTTTGTTTGTGTGTATCGAAGAATACGGTAATCGGCGTCGGCGTCACTCCACGTCGCTACCGGGTGGACGAGCTCCACACCGCCATGGCCGTGAGCTAGGGCAGGCTCAACGCGGCGCACAGCATGGACGGGGTAGCGCAGAGCTCGACGACGCTGTGAACGCCCAGGTGAGGCTCGCAGATGAGGAGGCAACTTGTGGTGCGAACTGGAGGAGATGGGTGCCGGTGAGGGCTTGCTCGCTTGCCTGCTCGGGGACGGGGCGCCTGTGAAGGTTCGCGTGGGCGAGGAAGGGGCGCTGGCGGTATCTCGCATAGGCGAGAGCGGGGCAGCGGCGGGGTCTCGCCTGGGCAAGGATGGGGCGCCAACGGGGTCGCGCCGTCGGCGAGGACGGGGCGCGGCGGGGTCTCGTGTCGTCGGGTGACAGGGCGCCGGCGGGTCGCGTCGTTGACGAGGACGGGGCGCGGCAGGGTCTCGTGTCGTCGACTAGGACGGGGCGCCGACGGGTCGCGTCTTCGGGGTGGACGGTGACGTCGAGTGCGTGGGAGGTGAGGGAGAGGTGACCCTATCCGTCTATCGAGTCCAGGGTGAGCCAGAGAGCGTCCGAACAAGCCGGCCTCTCAAAAAACGGAGTGAAGTTTCGTTTTTTCGGGGTCTAGCCCAAGATGCTTTGGATTTCGTGCTACACAGGCTCCGAGGTTGGACCAGGTAAACCAAACACGGTGGGCTGCATCTGAGGAGCTCAGGCCACCCTTGTGGCCCGCTCCCAAACACGCGCTGATACTCCGTTTGATTTTTGACTTTAAATTTAATCACTTATCTCATTCAACAATTCTATACAAACATACTTAAATTCGTAATAAACTTTTACTATTAATAGGCAATCCATAACAAAAAGAAGTGATATTTTATATAAATTTTTTAATAAAATGAGTGGTCAAACTTGTTGCTAAAAAAGTTAAACGACTTATAATTTGATAATTTAAGACTGAGTAAGTAGGTCCGTGTCATCTTCGGACAACTACACGTAAGAGCAAGTGTAGTTCCATGCTGCGTAGCCTAGTTTCTTAAAATTAGGTATGAATGCCTTTTTCTTCAAACTTATATCAAAAAAAAAATCTGTGTCCAATAAACCTTGACAATCTTGTGGCAACAAAACTCACCTTTCTGGGTAAAGTTACTAAGAGTTTCTCTCCTTGACGTGGTCTCACTTCTTGCCATCACAACGAGACCGGGCACCACCGATGGCACGATTCGTTCCTACATAGGTCCAGCGGAGGTGTACGACCGCGCCCCGTTGACCACTCGAGCATGCTCTCTAAAATTCCACATTTAAGCAAAGTTTTGCCTTAGAAATGACCCACGAGCTATTGAATTGAATCAGTTTCCCTAGCTCCTCTCTCCGACCTCCTCGTCACGGGCCGCCAGCGTCACCGAGATGGCGTTCATGGATGTGGCACAGCCCATGGCTCCTCTTCTCTGACCTCCCCGCCGCAGGCCACCAGCGTCACTGAGACGGCGTTCATGGATGTGACACAGCCCATGGCTCCTCTTCTCCGACCTGCACGGGCCGCCAGAGTCACCGAGAAGGCGTTCATGGATGTGACACAGCCCATGGCGACGACGTCCTAACAGCGCCGCCAACCATACACTGAGGTCGCCCACGAACATGGACCAAGATCAGCACGTGATCTTCACACTCGGCTCCTCCGCCTCCCCTCCCTCACACCAGCATTAGGCTAAGAGCCAGCAAAGACTTCCTATGAAAAAAAAAATGCCGCAAAAAAAATCATGTGGACCATAAAATTTGATGTTTTGGAAGTTAAATATCGGATACTAGGACGACCTTTTTTATTCCTCCCTAACGTTTTTTATGTTGGAAAATAAAACTTTTTTGAAGGAAAATTTAGGATACTCTTGGAGATGCTCGCATGTAATTATTAGTAGATTTTAAAATTTGTATCAACATAAGGTTAGATTTTGTCTCCTACCACAAGACAATGGCAAAACTATAGGAGTGTCGACTGTCAATATGCCCAGTTATGCTTTCATTGTTCTAAAGATCTTACTCATGGATGTAACTATTGTTGTTCGTTTGACCAATCAGCAGCCACGAAATAGTATTTTTCCTCACAATAAATTAGCACCGATTAAAATCGGCGTTTATTTTCGGTTGAAACGACCTCCCTAATTTGTAATCTCTAACATCATAATTATTATATACACATACAAGTTCCTATATATGCCTTGCGATGAGAACAAAGTGTTGTCCTTCCTGAATATACTCTCCCGAATACTCTCCCCTTAGACCCCACACATCTGTAGCCCACCCTAAATTAAATCAAATTTAAAGCTTGAGAGGGAGAACCAGACAAGCACACCTAAAGTGTGGTTTCAATTGTCCATCCATGAAAAGTCACAAATATGCACTCACTCCAGAACAGAAACCTAGTTGGTTTGGGCATGTATAAAGTCAAACCTTTCAGTCTATGACTGTTAATGTCAATTTTAGATTGCAAATATTACTATACTGGGTCTCATAAACATAGACTTTGAAGTTAGTGGTTAATGATGTACTCCAATTGTGTGGAAAATACTACTCCCTCCGTTCCGTATTATCTTTCGCTGGGATCCATGTGCGAAGACCAAGGCAAACCTAAAAAAACAGTACAGATGATAGCGACCTCTGTTCTCTCTCTGTTTCAGCAGAAAAATAATAAACAACGCGAGCTCCTAGATGAATGAGTGGATGAAAACAATAGGAGGTGGGATGCCAGACCGGGTGACCGGAAGGTTGCGAGCTAGACGTATATGTGAGGCCCATCTATAGTCTCCTAGACGACAGTTAATTCGGGACATACTACTGTCGCTAGAACGATAGATAATACGGGACGGAGAGAGTATATGTTTTAGACTATATATTATCACTCTCATAGACAAATTTCATTTAGGCCCCTTAGTTGGGGAAAAAGTTTAGGTTCTCATATTGTAACACTTTCATTTGTATTTGATAACTTTTGTACCAACCATGGACTAACTAGATTCAAAAGATTCGTCTCGACATGTAAAGACAAATTATGCAATTACTTATTTTTTTACCTACATTTAATGTTTCATGTATACGTTTAAAGATTCAATATGACCAAGAATCTAGAAAAAAAATTGGAAAAAATTTAGGAACTAAACATGGCCTTAGATACAGTCGACTCTTTCAATGGCAAAATAGGTTGACTTGACTCCTATTTTGACTGCCCCCATCAATGACTCGATACTCGTTGCTTGCAACCAGAAGTAAATCTGATCTTCATAAGTCAAAACCAAGATTCCCCTCTAAAAAAAGTCACAGCCAAGATTGCAACAGGCAACAATAAATTCGATGCAAAAAAGACGGGAAAGAATTAAAAGTCGTGAAACAAAGGGGCAAAAGAAGGAAGGGTTACCTTTCTTTTCTAAAGATTCCCTGATGCCCCACTTTTCCGCATCTTTTATATCGCTGGTTTTAGTAATGCCACGATGGATGGAAGGCGACAGTGCATTTAAGAAATATCCTAATTATTATTACCTATCTCTATCTCAAATTAACAACTCGACATTGGCTTATAAGCTGTGATGACCTAGCTTTTTATACAAACTCGGGTGTCAAGAGGGCCAGATTATCCGAAATAGCAACTCATGAACAGCCAAAGGGGAGCAAAATTTTGCACCACGAAAGTTTAGCCGGTCCGTAGTAACGTGTCCATACGAACCTAGTCATTAATTAAAAACAAAAATAAGCACCCAAATCCAAGTTAAAGAGGACTTGCAAATAAGTTGTTAGGATAATTCGTCTACATGTGCCACCCCAACCTATTAAGCAGGTTCACTTCCCAAAATACGGAAATAATCCTCTGACTTTCTTGCCCCTGGACCGAACTTGACACTTCCTGACTTGCATAGTTCCATATCACTAATTCATAACAGAAAAGGGGTTCGAGATCCAACTGGTACCGATACCGATTGCAAATCTGGTGGAGATATAATATATTCAAGGCATGAGTAACGAAGTCGCAGCACTAGCTTCTGGGGATCAACTATGAGCCTATGATGATGCCAGAGAACTATCAAAGGAAACAGTTTAGTTCCTCGAAGTTTAAGCTTCAAAAGACGGCACATGTAGATGTTAGAAGTAATTCACTCCAACATTAGTCAGCTTGTCTACCCCTACTAGAAACGCAATGGGCTACGCGTGCTATTCACTCGGGAAACCTGCAAAACACAATTAGCGGTATCAGCTGATGCCCTGAAGTATCACACGAAGCAGTGGATTATTTCTTGTCAGGTGTGTACTGTGTAGAGTGACAACTTACAACGTGAGACTTCCATTCCACTTTGCTTCCCTCAGAGACACCAAACTGTGCTTGCCTCCGCATGTGTTCATGGAATATATGCACAAGGACGACAGCATCAAGAGCAGCATACTCTTGCTACAAAACAGAAGCATGCAGACTTCTATTTTTAGCACCAGGTCTTGAAAACATGATATCTTACCAATTTTGAGACAGTTTTGAGTTATGGAGCAGGTTGGACCTAATTTCAACTAATGCTTCCCATCAAGATATGCATAACCCAGAATTAAATAAAAAGAAACTAGATTTTTTTTCAAGGTGGTAGCCAGCAATGTTACCCCCCCCCCCCACAGGCACAAAAACCATATAAAAACTACATTTATAAGCCTTGAAGTTACAATATCTTACAGTTACAAACTTACGAGTGTAAACCATACTCCATCCAACCGAGAAAAATTGCAAGTTGCAACTCCCACTTCCTGAGTCAAACAATTTCAAGTTTGACCAAATCTATTAAAAAAGATACCAATGTTTATACTACCGAATAAGTAATACAGTATTAGATTAATTATGGAATATATTTTTATAACAAATCTATTTGGGGACAAATTTTGGTACTATTTTCCATAAATTCGGTCAAACTTAAGAAATTTGACTTGCCTCAAACCTAGAATGGCATTCTTTTTGCGAATGAGGAAGTACCATTTATCTCTTCGTTCAATGCCAAGTAAGAATGACTCAAACTACATCTTGAGGCAAGCTCTGCTAAAGAATCTAGTAGAATCTAGTAGCGGCCTATTAAATTACACAAATCAATTGCTAATGCCTAGTAGGTGTTAACACACATGATCACAGGACTGCTTTCAAAGAAACAAGAAAAAAAAGAGCATCAATCACAGTGTCTGACCTGATTTTGGGTTAGCGGCCGTTGCTCCCAGTTGCTATTACGCCGGGTCTTGTTCAAACCAGCTCCTAATATTTCCTGGCAGCATTTCATGAACATGTCATACACTCTATCTAACAAGAAAATGTCAAAAGTAGATGGACAACAACAGTTAGCTGCAACAAGTTTATTCTATGACGATTGTAGATTTATATACCTTTGACAATCCAGAGAGGCCACCAGTAACCCCTTTGAACAGCTTCTGCATATCAAGTAGCATTTCATAGGACTGAAAACATTCCAATTCTCCATAGGATTGCGTTAATTGGTGAAGATCACATTGAATGCCATAGCCTTCGGTGTCCAATGTACAAAAGGCAAGTTATCATCTAATAAAATCCAAAAGATATTTTTTTTTTAAAGAGGACCAATGGACCATATAAGATGACAGAAATAAATAACATTACCCAGCTTTAGTATCTTAGATGAACACATAATACGCCTCAAGCAGCTGTCCAATGCTTTTGGCTCCTCTTCATACAATTTAATCAGATCAAAAATGAAGGCTATCTTATCTGATGCAATTTGTATGATTGAGACCTGACCAAATAGCTAAAATTAACCACGAGGATAACTACTATGCAAAGAGATAAAGGAAAAAAGAGTACTAATATACAGTGGTTAAAAACGAATAAATAAAGGTTGCACTAAATTGCAACAAAAGAAATGAATTGGCAAGGTATTGATAACTTCTAAACTTCATGTCTACTCTCCTAGTCTCTTGGGTGTGTTGGTGTGTGTTGTAAAGGCTTTTACCCCCTTTTCTTCCTAATACAAAGATGGCAGCTCTCCTGCGTGCGTTCGAGAAAAAGAAAATCCATCAAAGATCAAGGAAACAGGGCACCATAACGCAGGCTTTGAATAACAGAACATGGGTGGAAGACATCAATGGAACGCTGACCGTCCAGGTTATAGTTTAGTATCTACATATCTGCGCCTTTTAAGATTCAAATCAAATTTTGAGTAACTCTTGTACTATCCCCCCCCCCCCCCCCCCCCCCCCAACAACCCACACACACACCACCACCACCAAAAAAAAAAAACAAAGAAAAATTAGTATTTTTGGTCCTACAGAAAGACATATGGATCAGCACAAATGAAAATTTTACGAAGTCTGGATCCTACACCAGCAAGTCATCATATAAGGCTTACTTAATTTGATCCATCAGGTCTGCACCATGGAAGCAATTTGGAAATGTGTTGCTCCTCTGAGCTAGAAATTCTTCATATGGCTAGCTGTTAACAGTTTGATGTGGGACTTTTGACCATATTGCCAAGTGCAGATTACCAAATCCAATAACCTACTCTACGATCAAGCTGAGGAATAAATTCAACATATACTTGTCTCCTGCATATTCGCTCGGCAAGTCTGGACATTAATCTTTCAAGAACCTACAAGGTTTACGGATTCATTTGTCAAGTTGGTGGTGCCAAGCCATCAAGGGCGTTCCTGAAGAACTATGAAAGATTCCAAATTCATTGATTATCCTTAGTGGTTTGGGAGCTCCTTTGGAAGCAACTTGCAGATTTTGGTTTCAATGGCAGTGGCACTAGTCTAATTTTTCGGTGATCATCAAACAGTAACGAAAGAATGTAGCCTCTTGCGTTTAGCTGGATCCCATGTGGTCCATGAGCTTCTCCTACAGTCACTTGCCCCGGATACTTAGTGCATCGTCACTAAGCTGGTTGTGTAACTCTTTGCGTAGTCAATTTCTCTAAAAGGGAGTGCCTGTGTGTGCATGTTTTGGGTGGGGTGGGGAGGTCCCTCTTTTGTACTTTATTCTCTCTTCATAAAGAAATACTTTATTCTCTCTTCATAAGAAATGGAACACAACTCTTCTGCATTTTCTGAGAAAAAATAAATTAATTACAGAACTATCCTGTCATGGGCAGCCAACGGGCTGCCGATGGGGCTGGGCCTAGCCCAGTCGTGAACAGTACCGCGTGGGTACTGTAGCGCATACTGTACCAGGAAAGTATCAGGATAGATATTAGATTAGATCTATTAGAAGGGAATAGATTAGATGGAAATAAATAGAGTCCTATTAGTTAGGAAATAAAGTCCTAATTAGTTAAGAAAATAGAGTCATAGGATAGATATTATATTAGATCTATTAGAGGGATAAGAGTCGTTTGTTTAGGGGTCAAGTAAACCTCTCTATATAAGGAGAGGAGATATATCAATCTAAGCAAGCAATGAATAATGAAGAAACAATTATCTAGTCTCCCTCAATCTCTCAAGCTCTAGGCTAAGCATAAGGCCTAATTATGCCCTATCCATAGCGTCTGGTATCAGCTAGCTTCGGTTCAATCTAGACTATCCACCCCAATTCCATCACCAGCCGCTGCGCCGCTTTCCCCCGCGTTCTCCTGCGTTGCCGCCATGGGTGATCAGAGTGACCTCAAGACCACCGTGGAGATGCTTGCCGCCGCCGTCAAGGCACTGCAGGCCACTACGGAGGCCAACGCCAAGGCGATCCAAGCCTTGTCGGCCAATCGCTCTTCTTCCTCATCCAGCAAGCAGGCCACCGGCGAGTGCCATACCGATCGTCCGACGAAGTTCCAGAAGATGGACTTCCCGCGGGTACGATGGCAAGTTCGATCCGCTCGTCTTCATAAATCGCTGCGATTCCTACTTCCTCCACCAGCAGATCATGGAAGAGGAGATGGTATGGATGGCCGCCCGCCATCTAGAGGAGAACGCCCAGTTGTGGTACACCCAAGTCCAACAGGATGAGGGTACGCCACGATGGCGCCGATTCTCGGAGCTGCTCAAACTTCGATTTGAGCCGCCCCTACGGCCTCTCGACGAGCTCGTCGTTCCCAAAAGCACGGGTCAGTACCACTGGGAAGCACTACTACCACCACCCAGCGTTCTGAGGGAACCACAACTGGTCCAGATAGGCACCAACAAATTGCAGACGACTCACAGCCTCGAGTCCGAGATCATCAAGCCACAGCTTCTTGTCGTCAAGTCAGGAACAACGGCAGCGGCAACCCTGACACAGGACAAGCTACTTCTTACCTTGGTGCCACAGCAAAGGCCAGCGCAGCCCCCAAGCAGGCCGGTGCTACCTGTTTTCGTCATCAACATGGCCAAGGGACAGGAGGGTCGAGGCTACTATCTCAAGATTGATCCCACTTCGACTTCCATCATCAATCCTATCTATGCACGACATTGTGTAGGCAAGTTTTTGGGATTCAATTTCAGGGTCCAAGACAAGTCGGGAAAGGCAATCCGATGGGCAGGTGCGCTGCTCCAGTACGGCACAGCAAACGGCGACATCAAGCTATCCAGCTCGAGGGCGAGCTGGGTCTTCAAGGGCGGGGATGTCATGGGCAGCCAATGGGGCTGGGCCTAGCCCAGGCGTGAACAGTACCACGTGGGTATCGTAGCGCATACTGTAGCAGGAAGATATTAGATTAGATCTATTAGAAGGGAATAGATTAGATGGAAATAAATAGAGTCCTATTAGTTAGGAAATAGAGTCATAATTAGTTAAGGAAATAGAGTCCTAGGATAGGTATTAGATTAGATCTATTAGAGGGATAAGAGTCGTTTGCTTAGGGGTCAAGTAAACCTCTCTATATAAGGAGAGGAGATGTATCAATCTAAGCAAGCAATGAATAATAAAGAAACAATTATCTAGTCTCCCTCAAACTCTCAAGCTCTAGGCAAAGCATAAGGCCTAATCCCCCATCCATAGCATTAGGTGTTATGGGGGTGTTATGAACGTGGATAATTAGGCCTTATGCTTTGCCCAGAGCTTGAGAGACTTAGGGAGACTAGAGGATTATTTCTTCATCATTGCTTTTCCTCCTTAGATTGATACATCTCCTTTCCTTATATAGAGAGGTTTACTTGACCCCTAAGCAAGTGACCCTTATCCCTCTAATAGATCTAATCTAATATCTATTTAGGACTCTATTTCCTTAACTAATTAGGATTCTATTTCCTTAACTAATAGAACTCTATTTCCTTAACTAATAGGACTCTATTTATTTCCATCTAATCTATTCACTTCCTTGGTAGCTACAGCACCGCGCTACAGTACCCGCGCGGTACTGTTTACACACCCGTTGGCAGCCCATTGGTTGCCCATGACATCTCCCCCACCCTTGAAGTCCCAGCTCGCCCGCGAGCTGGATAGCTTGATGACGCCGTCTGTTGTGCCGTACCGGAGCAGCGCACCCCACGAGCTGCCGCAGACCTACTAGGCGCGACCTAGGGTTAAGCCTTTTACATCTCGGCTTACCTTTATTCAAAACTAAAATACAAAATAAATCTTGACTGCAACGATGTCCTCCTGGATCCCAAGGGAATAGCTCAACCGCTAGCTTCAGGATGTAGGACGTTGGCCCTGTCCAGCAACACCAAATCAGATGACAAAACAGAGGAGATGGCTAGTGGTGGTGGCAGTGCCACATCCAACTCATCAATCCTGGAGAATTGTTGGTGAACGTCTGCCGCTGTCGTGAGCGCCGGCTGGACAGTGAGTGTTGTGACAACACCTAATGATGCGGTGGATGGGATCATTGAAGGCACAGGGTTGATCGCTGCCCGCATCTTCCTTGTGGTGTGCCTGACCAGGAACCCTTGGGCTGCTGCTTGTAGCCGCACCGCTGCTTGGAGTTCAAGATCTGACTTCTCCCATGATGGCCACGTGAGGGTCCTGGATATAACAGCCGGACGCTTCTCCCCATGGAGAGATTGCACCCGCCTGCGTGCCAGGAGTCCACGAGCAGCTGCCTGTAGGCGTACTGCCGCCTGTAGGCGTATTGCCGCCATGTCTTCACGCTCCTTCATCCCCTTGAGGAGAACCATTATGTGATCCAACGTTGTGGACACATGATGGAGAAGGTTGGAGCATGGGGGCGAATCGAAGCGCAGGTGCAGGAGATCAGTAAAGCGGCGCCACACTGGGGTGCCCTCATCCTGCTGGACTTGGAGGAACCACAGCCGGGCGCCATCTTCCAAATTACGGGAAGCCACCCACACCTTTTCTTCCTCCATGATGTGTTGCCGGTGGAAATAGGACTCACATTCATTGATGAAGGCGAGAGGATTAGATTTCCCGTCAAATTTAGGAAAATCCATCTTTTGGAATTATGGCGGAGCAGAAGTGGAAGAGGAGCGCCTGGAAGCTGATACCATAATGGTGGGGGATAATTAGGCCTTATGCTTTGCCTAGAGCTTGAGAGATTGAGGGAGACTAGATAATTGTTTCTTCATTACTCATTGCTTGCTTAGATTGATACATCTCCTCTCCTTATCTAGAGAGGTTTACTTGACCCCTAAGCAAACGACTCTTATCCCTCTAATAGATCTAATCTAATATCTATCCTATAGGACTCTATTTCCTAACTAATAAGACTCTATTTATTTCCATCTAATCTATTCCCTTCTAATAGATCTAATCTAATATCTATCCTGATACTTTCCTGCTACAGTATGCGCTACAGTACCCACGAGGTACTGTTCACGCCTGGGCTAGGCCCAGCCCCATTGGCAGCCCGTTGGCTGCCCATGACATATCCACAATGACACATGGGAAACCAAACACAATCATTTCGCATAGTTTACTCAACCATGCTTTCTGAGAAAGAACTATCAGTGAGGATTTGATTCACCCATAGGCCGATGCCACCATGCCACTATTACTGTTATAGCCGGAACTAAAAAGACATTGAAACTTATACCAGTACAAACAAAGGTGTTACTTACCTTACTAGGTTTAGTATTTTTCTCGAAATTAGGTCTCCACTCACAATCCATGCCAATAATTTTACAAGCTTCAATATCACTTGTTGCATTAAGCAGCCCATTGATCTCATCAACCCATTCAATTTCTTCCACATCCAATTTCTTCAGATCTAAGTAATCTGATACAGAGAAAACCTTCTCCGGAACTGCCTTGTACACCATATATTAGCTCATCAAGAATAGAAATGAAATGAAAACAGTAAAATGTATCAAATCATATGAATCTTTATTAAAAAATATACTCTGTTCCTAGCTGTTCAAATAAATTAGAGTGGGACTGCAAAATGGGATGACATCAAAAAAGCAATAAACAAGTTGAATTCATGGCTCAATTTTCACCTCATGTCATGTCATACAGCTAACTTTTGGCCTTGGACGTCCTCAAAGTGTAACCCACATGTTTGGAACATGGCTAGATAATATCATGATAAGTAAAAAAACCCTTAGTTCTAGCAGGGGCAGGCGCCATGTGCTGGGCTATATGGTTAAGCCGAAATGATATTGTTTTTGAGAACATACCCTCTTTGTCTTTTATGCAGGTCATCTACAGGGGTACATATTGGATAAGGACTTGGTCTCTATTCCAAAAGGAGGAGGAGTGCAGCTTGCTGCGTAATGTTTGCCTTCTACTGGAAATTTCGACAATGGAGATCTTTGCTAAATATGGATGGAGGTTTAGCAGTAGATTAAGTTTATGATGAACTTCTTTTGCTTTATCTCAGCAGCTAGTTGGCGTGAGTGCTTTGTGGACGACGGAGTCTACCCCTTAGTTAAACTTTATAATAATTTATGGTCATAGACATCTCATGATGTTGAGACCGGGATTTTTTTCATTTGCTTGATGAAATAAATTTCTCTTTATCTAAAAAATAAACAATTGAATCCAAAACTAAACTAGAATGAGTAAAATTCAAACATTTTTTCTCGAAACACACAGGACATGTGTATCATTACATTAAAGAAGAAAGGAAAAGATCCCCAAGGGCAACACACAAAGATAAACGTTTTATAGATTACATGTGCGCTCGTGAAGAGTAAAAAAGACTTCAAAAAACACTGTCTACAAATAAATAAATAAATAAAAATATATTTTTATAACATTCAGCTAACTTTGTATCCACCCAAGATGACATATTTTCTCTCCTTTTCCAGTGTTGGTTATTGTTCCCTGTAGCAGTGAATTTTTGGTTTCTAAATGTTTAAAGTTCCATATGCAGTTTTGCAACGAGCTAGCAATTTAGCATGATTCTGTAAGTCAGGTTTCTGCTTCCAAGTCATCTATGCAGTAGTAGCACAAAACTTCAGTCATAGAGCCCTTAGGCTCCTGTGAACCAATTGTTTTTGTTTTGAAAGTCCTGTGGATTGGATGTCAAATAGTCCAATCTCCCATGAACTGTAAATTGCGTTTTGAGAATTGAGAGGCTTGTAATACACATCTTCATAATACTTTTTTATTAGACATCCCAGCTTTTGAAGTTCCGCTTCCATAAGAAAGTCACAAACTTTATCACTCTAGTGGATATTAGATAATCCCAATGAAAAGTAAGGGAAGTGTTTTTTTTTTTTTTTTGGTAACATAATCCTAGCATAAATGTGTGGTCCTATAACATAAGCTACTATTTACCACTATAAGAAATGGCTACTAATTAACAGAACATGCCTCTGTAATTTAATGTTGGATAACTAAATTTCTAGCCTTCTAGCTTACCCAAAGAATCAATGTAACCTTCAAGAGAGTATCGCTGGCAAAGCTCGTCAACCTTCTCCATATAACCAGCTTCCATTGCTAAATATACCTACACAAGAAGATCTGTTAAATTGTAGTTTCATGACACATGATGTTTATTAGCAAGAGAATATATCAATATAGCCATTTCATAGAACATTGGGATCATATTTCTACAAACTATCATACATGCCCAACACATAACCAGAAGAAGGTAATTCTCCTCGCCAGTTCATCGAAAAAGAAATGCAGGGTCATATAGATTCCTTGCCTAGATGGCTAGATCAAATGAATCTTCCTAAAGCAAATACATGTCTTCTGGTATATCTAACCAAAACATTGATTATGGCAATGTGCGCGGCATTACCAGGTATTCCAGGAGTTTTGTTTCCTTCTTGGCTCTGGTTTCTGCAATATCCCAGCATCCTTTCTCAGCAAACTTCTTTACTGAACTGCAAATAGTAAAATGTTTCACAATTCTAGAAGTTTCGCTAAAGAATTTATATGTAAATGCAGAGACTTTGAAGTAGCAACAGGAATGTCACCTCTCTTTATACAAATAGCTAACATCTGGGAACTCTTCTGTGAGTTTATGTTCTTTGACCAATTTGTTCGCACTCTTCAGCATTTTCATATCTAGATACTTTTGAATGACTAAAGATATCATTTCCTTGCCCATGAAAGTAGCACACTCCTCTGCAATCTCTAATTGATTGTTTTCAATCAATTTTATGATAAAGGACTCATCACAGCATTGGATGGAAAAACGTGTTATTAGAGTCACAGCAACTGCATTGGATTCTGATTCCATACAGCGCTTTACTTGCTGTCTGAGATGTTCCCTTGCTTTCATTAGATGACTATCATCCAACTCTGAACCATACAAAGCATGAGCCATGTCTCTCAACTCAATTTCAAAGGTCTCAAGAAGCTTGATCAGTATGCGGTTCTCATGGAGTACAACATAATCAAGGATATCAAGAACAAGTTGTGCAGCAATGTGCTTTGCCTCCAAGAAATCTTTCTGTACTGATTCCACAGATTTCAAGTGCTTTAAAGAGGATGTCAACATATGGCTGAACCCTTCAGAATAAGTTTTCCCCAGCAGAGGTACAATATACATACACTGGACAACATATGTGAACGGGCCTGGCTGTGGACCATTATGCAATGCCACTTTTACCAGCTGCATGAGGATCTTAAACTTTGAGGTTGCTTTCCTTGTACCTGAGTTAAAAGGTAACAAAAGATCAGAGCCTCAGATGTAAGCATTGTAAAAGCTATAGCCTATAGACAAGATAAATAAGGGCCATAGCAAACTGCACTTACAAATTATATAAATTTCAGATAGCAATTAGTTTTTACATGAACTGTAATTTATTTGTAAGCATTACTACCATCATTCAAATTTTGATAAAATTCTGTAATAGTGATAAAAATCATTTTATGATTATTAAAATTTTACTCTGTCCCTCCAATTAAAGATTCCATAGGAACTGATAAGGAAAAACAGTAGTGAACAATATACAAACGGGATGATTGTCTCCTCTCAGAAGCTCTTTTACAAGATTCGCTGTGAGGATTAGACTTCACAGTGAAACAAGATCAGCAGCAGAGTAGATATCAACAGTGAAGGAATATAGATAGTGAAACATGCAATTTATTTGTAGGCATACCATATCCATAGCAGTCTTTTAAGAGATAAATAAAAGTGGCTGCAGGGACGTGTGATAGATCAGAAAATGCATGTAAACGTATGGAGTGCTGCTCATCGTGCTGATTAGTTTCAGGGCCATCTGGAGCCACTTGTTCAAAACAACCCATGCTTCAAAGCGCAGCCAGCCTGTATAGAACAGCACATATCTGAATCAAACATCAAAAATGCAACTTTCTTTCCATGAAAAATATATTTCTTGTTTGACCTATGCTTCTAATGGACATGAAAGTACTGTGTATTTCGGGCGCGTTTGGAGGGGCCCCAGCCGGCTCCCGCTCCGTCAATGTAGCACTACTGTTGCAGAGCACCATAGCTCCGACGGCTCCTCTCTGCGTTGGGAAGGAGCCAGAGCCTTTTTCTGGTTCGCTACAGTGGTGCACAGTATCTGGATGCGAGAGCCGGACCCGCTGGGAGCCGAAACAAACGCGCCCTTCATCTTCATCTACTTCAAAGCAACTCTGTAGTGTACTCTACTCGAGCACACGGACAAACTCCATTTCAGTAATATAGTACTGGACCAAGTCTGAATTCTACGGTTGTCGATCAACACTAGCACATGAACAAAATCCAACCAAACTCTATTTTTACTGATCTTAATCTACTCGGTATTTGTACAGTTGTGCATCAATCATCAATCAATATTTCTATTTCGCAATTTGAATACACGAACAAAAATACAATCACTGAATCACTGTCTGAAGAATGAGATTGGAGATTGTAGACAGGAGAGCAGGAGGGAGGACACAGGACATAGGAGGCTCACTGCGGCGGCTCGGCCGGTGGTCCGTGGTCGGCGGTTGGCGGTCGGTGCCTCGGTGGTCGGCGGTCGGCTGGACGGCAGCAGCAGAGCAACTCCAGCGCCAGCGGCGCCGCGCCGTGGCCGAGGCAGGTTTAGGCGCTGCAATGGCGCGTGCAATGGCGCGTGCGGGATAAGGGGGACGTCGGCGACCTGGTCCGGTCAGATGGCCTGAGGGCGTAGGCACCCGGCACCGGCAGAGCGCCCGCGGCCGCAGAACCCTAGAATCGGTCGCTACCGTGCACCGCGGGATTACTCCCTCCCTCCGCTGATTCAATTCAGAGTTATCTCAAATATATTTTTTTTACCGAATCCAAAATTTATGGCACCAAATCAATATCATTAGATGAACGGTGGGTGAGATTGATTATGGCACCTGTTTCCTCTGTCAGATACTCCCACCAAAAAAAAAAAATACAATTATAGAACAATGACATAGTTTATAGTGTAAGTGTGACCGATAAAAATAAAAATATTTATAATATATAAATATCATTAGCTTAATTATGCAATTTTTTTACAGAATAAACTAATTTGAAGTTATTAATTTGAATACTTTCTCCATTCAAAATTATAATTCGTTTGACGTTTTATCCTAAGTTTGAACACTCATTTGTTCAAATTTTTTTATAAAATATTACTTGTTTTGTTGTGGCTTACTTTATCAATAAAAGTTCTTGAATAATGACTTAAATTTGTCTATGCTTACGTAATTTTTTTAAATAAGACAAGTGACCAAATTTAGGGTCAAAACTCAAATAGAATATAATTTAAAATGGAGGAAGTACTATTTATTAGAAACCTGGTTAAATGTGAAGCACTTTAACTCCAAAATTACATACTTTTATGGACAAAGGTAGTACTCAATTTAATTTAATTTAATAGAGACTAAGATGTTAACACCCACCAGGGTATCTGGGAAAGAGATCCCTTGTCCCCCCATTTGTTCTTCATAGTGGAGAAGGCCTCTCTAGCTTGATCCAGCAAGCGGAGGAGAGCTTGGAGTCAATAAAAGTTTGTAGAGGCGTCTATGGTGTCTCGCCTCTTTATTTGAGGATGATTCATTAATTTCGATGGATTGAGATAAATCTAATGCATATTGTCTTAGAGGTATTCTTGATATGCATTATCAAAGTTCAGGATAAATGCTGAGCGCACCTGTGTCAAATATTTTCTTTCTCGGGCAACACAAAGGTAGACGTGAAATTACAGGTATGCGAATCCCTGGATATCATGCTGATAGAGTCGCTATGCAGATCAATGGCTCGAAGAAAAAGCTCCTTATCATGGGTGGCAAAGAGGTACAAACTGATCACTCAAGCCATGCCAACCTATGCAACGATGGTCTTCAAAATCTCAATTAAATTTTAAAGGGGCGATGAATGCCATATTGCAGTTTTGGTGGGGTGACAACAATGATATGAAAAGGATCCATTAGCAAAGCATGGTGGAAATTATGCTCACCAAAATATAAAAAGGCATGGGTTTTAGGAATTTCCAAAGCTTCAATTTAGTCATGTTACATAAATAAATTTGGAGATTATTGTATGACCCAAATTCTTTATGGGCAAAGATGTTAAGAGCTAAATATTAGCTAGATAGGAAACTTCTTCAAGTTTTAAGCTTAAAAGTGGGAGTTTTTTAAGCGGCAAAGTGTGCTAGCAAGCCTTGATTGCTTTTTAGCGAGACCATATATGGTGTGCCGGTGGCAATACACAGATTAGTAAATGGGATGATAACTAGATTCATGGAAGTCACAATTTAAAAGTTCTAACACCGAGAGGTATTTGTGTTCTTAACTGTGTATGAACTTATTAATCCCATTGATGGTAGATGGGACGTGGAGTTGATCGGACTATATGCATTGGAAATGTGAAAAAAAATCACTACCAAAAGTGACTATAGTTTATACATACTAGCAAAATAGCTACTTCGAATATAGTATATCACCCACGTTAGGAAGCCGTGGTGTTTTTTTTCTTCCTTTTTTTTCCCATCTCTCTCCGATCAGCTGTATTTGGGCCTGATTCTGTTCCAGCGAGGGGAAGAAGAAGCCCGAAAGCAAAGATCCCTTTCTTCACCCCGTGCTCTCTACTTTTGATTCCTACCCTTGCCCTTTGCTCGCTCGCAGAGGGTGGGTCCCACCGTCCACCCACAAAGAAACGAACGACTGTTGCCCGAATCTCCCGTGCTTTTCCCACCCACCTCGCCCTCCCTCCGCCTCCGCCTCCGCTCACCGCTCACCGCTCATGGGCGAGTACCACCGTCCCTACCGGGGCGACCTCCGCTCACCGCCGTCCTCCGTGCCGGACCCGGCCTCCACGCACGCCAACGGCTACTTCTCCTCCTCCGCCTCCCCGCACTCCAACAATGGCTACTTCTCTCCCGCCTTCGCCAAGAACGACGCTTTCCCTGGGACCGGTGCTGGCGCTGGCGCGGGCGGCGACCGGCGGATCGAGATCTACACCACGGCGCCTCCGCCGCACCTGCCCCCGCCACCCGGCCACACGCTGGCGCTGCCCCCGCCGCCGGGGTGGAAGGAGGGGCGGCTGGGTGGAGGAGGCGGTGGCGGTGGCGGTGGCGCCGGCAGGAAAGGTGGAGGAGGGAGTGGGGCCAGCATGTGGTGCCTCAGCGACCCGGAGATGAAGCGGCGGCGAAGGGTGGCGAGCTACAAGGCCTACTCGGTGGAGGGCAAGGTGAAGGCGTCGCTGCGGCGTGGTCTCCGGTGGTTCAAGGGAAAGTGCTCTGAGATCTTCCACCATGGATGGTAACCTCTGATGGCTGGCCGGCTCTCCTTCTTGGACGGTGGCAGGGCCCCCAAGAAAGGAACCAAAAACTTCTGAATATGTTGGCGATTTAGTTTTCCTTTTTTTCCCCTTTCTTTTGAAGATAATGATGCTCCTGCTCCAGATGTCTATCTATCTGTCTACCTGTTCGCCTACTAATTCGAAATGGATTTGAGATCGTGAGTGTATATTCGTAAGCTATTTTGCGAGGGATGCGCACTCTGAACACTTACTTCTGTGGATTGATTTGTTAGTGCTACTGCTGGTGGCTGTTATACTTGTTAGTAATAAAATCAAACAGTTTTTTTTTTTTGCAACTAATCAAATCAAACAGTTAGGAATTTGATATTACCACCATGCTTTGTTTGTCATACTTGCTACCGAGCCTCAAAATTTGTTTGCATTGATAGGATGGCCAGGAATTTATGGCATACCTGTTGAGATTGGCTTTGTTCATCATTTCTATTGCTTGTTTTGTGAGTTTGATTTTTGACACACTGTACGAATCAATTATAAATTGTTTGTTCTCTTTTTGCTTGAATGATGGGTCAGGTGTGTCCGTGTAAAATCCGTGCAAGTTGGTCCTCTGCTAGGACAATATCAAAGGTTCCTTTCAAAAAAAAAAAAAAAACTTTGATACATCAACATGTATATTTTCGGGTCATTGATGAACTTAACCCTGAAAGGGTAAAAAGGTACTTACAGACTTTTTTTTTGACAAGAGTAGATGCAGACATTTTTTTTGGCAAGAGTAGATGCGGACATTGAACGTCTCCACCAAGACTGGTTACTGACTATCGACATTATAGATATCTTGTGTGAATGCAGATCAGAAGCAGTCTTCTTGCACAGAATAAAAAGCTATGTGGTGGTTGTGGTGAGTGGTGACATCTTGACAACTCTTGCTTTGTGCCATTACTGGTTTTGCTCCGAGCGAGATATGGTTTTTCTTACTGAACTTCTTTCATGTGTCCATATCAACTGACCAAACCAGTAATTGGTAGGTTTACAGAAAAGGGCATAGCCCTTCCTTTTGTCGCCATCATATTAACTACCAAGCTGGTGATTGATCGATTTGCTTGGCATCATCACCTTCCATGTGACCAGAAACATCTGTTTTAAAGCTTTGCATGATGTATTGACACATGTCTGCTATCGATTTGTGATAACTTGCATAGGAATTAATGAATTGTTCATCTTGGATTTCTTGGATTCCATGTGATGATAGCAACCTCTATTTTAATGATTTGCATGATGTCTTTGCTCACATATGTTTTCGATCCATGTTGCACTTGAATAGGTACTAGTGAATTATTTAGCTTGGATGTCTTGGCAATCTTAATTTTGCTAATAGTCATGCTAAAACACATGTATACATAACATTGTAGCATATCAAACCCCTGTACCTGTCTTGGCCACATTATCAGTGACCAGCATGAATTAGGCATGTTCAGGGTGCTCTATAGAGTGCTTAGCGTTGATCTGTAGGGGGTTCCCAAGGCCCAAACATGTCCCATTGTCCCTACATCAGTGCTTTTTTGTTAAAGAAGACTGTGCCGATTTAGGCTGTGTTCGGTGAAGCTGAAGTGCTGTAGATAAGCGCTGAAGTGCTGTAGAAGTGCTGAAATCTTGTGAGAGAAAAATACTGCTGAAGTGCTGAAAAATAAGCGCTTATAAGCGCTTATACCCTCAACCGAACGCAGCCTTAGCTGTTCCTTTCCAAGCACAAGCATGTGAGCTGTGTTATCAGGGCAATATGCCTGCTACTGGACATCCCCTTCGGTTCCTTCTTTGTGTTGTGTGTTCCATACTTCACAATTGCTTGATGGCTTGTTGAATCTTGAGTGAACAGTAGCTTTCCTATGGCAAATGAGAAAAAATAGTTCTATGACCGAGTCCTGAATCAAATAATAAAATTGATGTAGCTGGATACTGTGCTTGTGGGTACCAGCAGCGATGTTTTATTGCTTCTGTGTGCAAGGCAGGCACACAGTGTCAGCAGAGGCGCAGGCACCTCACCTCGTGTGTCATGCTTACATAACTAGTGAAGGGCGTGCGCCTTCGCCCGTGAGGAAAAACGATCATGATCAGAGTTATTTATGTATGAAAATAGGAAACAATGGATTCTAAATGTAATGAGACTTCTATATGGCTTATGGCATATGTAGTATCACGGTATCAAAGGTAACCAAGGACCTGGACAAACTGACTAAATAAAAAGTTTTTTGTGAGGTAAAAAAAGAGATTCACACAATAGCAAGATCAAAAAATAAGATATTTGTTTTTCATTTTTTAATCAAAAGGGCTATAGCGTTCTTTTAGTTTGTTTTGGTAGGAACAAATTCTTAAAAATACATTAATAGTGTAACACTGAATCATTGGTTGCTATCAAGCTTATAGAGTGAAAAACAACAGGTGGTGAAATTACTCCCAGAGTAAGAACAAAACCAAATTTTGGAAAAAGGAGAAGGGTATGCAATAGCAGATAACAATATATTTGAGTGGAAGTAAAGCCACTTATACAAGAGCATAGCCGGCATGAAAGCAATGTTCACAGCAGCAATTGACATTATGCATCTGTGATATCCTTATTTTCACTTTCAACAAGGAGAACAATAATCAGCTCACCTTTAGCCTCATCATACACATGAAGCACAACTGTACATAGCATGAATAGCATATGAAAAATCGTATAATAGCAATGTCCTGTTCTAAGTGATTACACAATGTTAATTTCAATAGACAGAGGTGGGATAGCCTTCATAACTTTGCATCTACAGACACATTTTCCAGAGCCTGCTCTGCCAGCTAGGTGGTGGAGACGAGCACACACACAAGCCTGAAACACCTTTTACTCTTGTTTTAAGCCAAGAGTTGTTTGCTGTGGGCAAGCCTGTCAAGATTTTAGAAAATGAGACCTACAAGATATAACCTGCCAAAAAATATAGATAAACTAAGAAATTATTTACCTGTATCTGTAATGAGCCAAATCCACGCACCTTCTGAATCTAGAATATTTATTAAACTCAATATATATGATAAGATTTCTTCCATATAACGATTCCAGTGGACACAATTTCAAGATTTTGCAATGGACATTCTCTCTAAGCTACCAGATGGTCAGTACGCTGCAGAAACAATAATCTGAGCAGTCCAAGAGTATCATGTAACTGAAAAATCTTTATCTGAAACTGGATGAAATACTTACTTTAAACAAGAAATGATTATGATAGCAGCGCTAGGAGGATAGAAATCATGGCTAACTGTGCATTCTTTTCTAAAAAAAAAAACTGTTTGGAAATTGCATACAACAGTAAAGCTCTTGCATTGTTACATCTAAAGAATATGGTAAAATATCTAGATGCAGTTCCCAGTGGTAAAGTTCAGAAGGTAGCTAAGATAGGGACAGTGCAAATTGGGAGCTGACAAGAATAATTCATAGCAACTGTGACTGGACTACCATTTCTTCTATTTTTTTCTACATTATCCATCTGTTGCTTGTCGTGCACATTTGATGTTCTACTGCAGCTAGGTGGCCTTGCTATGCACGATTTGTAGATTGATCAGACAACACATTACTTCAATTAAAAAAAATCTAAAAAACCAATGTCCATTATCAAATTAGTTGCTGCTAAGTGTCTAGTATCATAGTGTACCTTGCTTGTAGTTCAGAAATTGGTTGGTAAAAGTAAAAAAGAATAGAGTAAAAGATTCAAGATACAGGCCTGAGCTGTGATGGCTAATCTACTATCTACTTATATCTAAATAGGATGAACCCACTAGCGGAATTATCTGTGATTTCGACAAAACCACGTCATCGAGTAGGTCCCACAATACAGGAGCGGCAGCTTTTCCCCCGCCAGACGCCACCGAAGTTCACAACTAGTGAAACTGTTCCTTTCCGATTCCAGAAACTGAAACAAATCGTGCTAAAGAAACTGAAGAAAAGCAAAGGTCGTCGCTTCAATCTAAAACACCAATGATTCCTCTGCTACTCCAACAAAATCAGCTAAAAGAAACCGAACAAAATCAAAGGTCGTCACAGCAATACGAAGAAAACCAAAGGTTGCCGCTGCAATCAAGTTTAAATAACCCCGCTCGGCCTCTGCCCTGCCCTGCTTGACAGCACCGCACCGTGTTATTGCCTCCATCGAGCTTCAGTGCTCAACCATTGCGATGTCCGTGGTAGGATACCGGGCGCCATGTTCAGCCAATGCAAAGATCATGCCCCAAATCACCTGCTACAAACCAATAAGATGGACATCCGAGGCTGAAAATCACCTCTGACCGATCGGCGGCGCTGCATCACCCCGCCCGTTCAACTGTGATGGCTTGCTCGCTCGCCATGCCTGCCTCCCTCGCTGGCGGTAGATCCCCAGTCCCCAGCTCCAGCAGTCGTTCGCCTGAGGCTGGATCTCAATGCAAGAAGCATGATTCGTGCCAGGGCCACACGTGTGATGTCGAGATGTGCGGTGCGACTCCCAAGCTGTCAGCAACCACACCCGACGCCGCCACCGTTTTCCAGTTTCATGTCTCCATCCATGCATGCGACAAGGATGGCATCTGGAAGGGTAAGAAAAATGAAGGATGCAGGAAGGAGATCTGAGAGGGAGCTCCGTCGCGGAAGGGAAACCACGGTTTGACCGGGTAGACCAACGAGTGGATGAGAGGCTATCGGGGCTACCCGTTTCGGCGTCCTCCCGTGAAGTAATCTTGCGATGGGTTTTTCTTTTTTTTTCTTTTAAACACGGTGACATTTTTTTTATGTGAGTTTTGACGGCAGAAGGATAGGGCCGTGCAGGTGCAATGTTTTTGAGAGATGGGTCCCACAACTGAGATTATATGTCTGTTATCCATCTAGAGTATATATGCGTTTTTCATTTTTACGCTATTGAGATCATTTGGAGACCGACAACTTTTTAGCTACAGGTTGTATGTTAGTAGTTAGAAGATGTGGTGCTCTTTTGTATACATGTATTTTTTTTTATGAGGACATGTACTTGATTGACATGCATTTTGTTAGAGTTTACCAAAGGTGGATAATTGTTTTCATTAATATTCTAAGCTTAAATCAAGAAGAACAAAGAAACAAAAGAATACTTCTACCATCGTAAACATCGATAACGCTACAAAATCCCCGCGGCAACGCGCAGGGTATCATCTAGTTTTTTCTAATGTATGAGCACCATTTAAAAAAAAACTCATTTTCCTTATGGGGACGAGGTAAAAATTTTAAAGAACATGAAACTCGGTGGCCTGCCATCCAGTCTGGGTTCCATACAATACTTCAGGGAACAGGACAGAAAGTCCGTCACAAATGATAGTGCAATAGGCTTCAGTACTCACAGGTAGTCAATGCTGTCAAATTTCCCATTGAAGGCGGCAATGGACCGGTCAAGTTGTTGTCAGAAAAATCTGTAACTAAGAAGATTGATTGTCATTGATAAGTGGCTATAAATTACCTGTAGAATAATGAAGGTGGCAATGGACCGGCCAAGTTGTTGTCCGAAAAATCTGTAACTAAGAAGATTGATTGTCATTGATAAGTGGCTTTAAATTACCTGTAGAATAACATTGTTATCCAAGTTGAAGTGTTGAAATAAATTTGCAAGTTGAATGAGTGCTGAAAATACATCCGGTATCGCTTGAGTCAAATGATTTCTATTAAGTGACATGCAAAATGAAAGAGCATATGAGGGACAGATTGAGAAACTATCATACAAAGTTCAAATTTTTTGAAGGCCTGTGAATTTGTACTGGCAGTAATATACTTACATGGTTGTCAAAAGTGTAAGGGATGATATTGCATTTGGAATGCTACCACCTAGCTGGTTAGCTGAAAGGGAAACTGTGATGAACAGAAAGGTGGTACGGTCCCACCGCTATTATTGTCGCCGAGACCCCTAATTAAGGTAATTCAGGAAGCGTTAAATGTTAACTTAGGCCTTGTTTAGATACACTTCAAAATTCTAAAATTCTCATTACATCGAATGTTGCGGCACATGCATAGAGCATTAAATGTAAATGAAATTTTTGCATGTTTGCACAGTTTAGATGTAAATCACGAGACGAATCTTTTAAGGTTTACTTGGACCATGATTGAACACTTATTGAAAAAGATTCTTTTTTCAAATTCTAAGAGTTTTATGCATCTAAACGGGGCCTTAATAGAATGTGACAAATTTAGAATCCAAACATACCACAGTACCAGACTGTACACATGAATATTAAAAAGTTGCGGACTACGGAATGTTCTTCGTAACCTGAAGATTTAAATCATTCAATGTAAAGAATGCTTGGAAGTTTATGCCTAGGAACTTCAAGCTGCAGCTTAAGACTCACCAAATAAAGATCGTGCGGCTGACCGAATCGAGTTTCCGCAATAAACAAATCAAGATATCTGAACAAAAAATAAATACAATGTAGTTGCTCTGAATATAATAATGAGAAGACTGATTAATTTACCTTTGATTTAATCTCTACCACTAAAATATGGAAAAAATGAATCGTTCACTCCACTCTCACCCACCGTGACCTCGCTCTGTCACTCCGCTCCCTCGCATCTCTAACGAAATCGTTCACCCTCGTTCACGCTCGCCCATCTCCGCTCCCTCGCTCCCAGTTCAAAACAAACCGGCACTCCCCACCCGTCGACCCGCCCAACCCCGCCCCCATCCTCCTTCGCTCACCCTGCCGCCGCCCCCATCCATCACGCTGCCGCCATGAGCTGCCGACCTGCTCCGCCCGTCGACCCACCCCCATCCTCCCTCGCTCACCCCGCCGCTGCCCCCATTCACCACGCCGCCACCGCCCGCACCGCTGCGAGCTGCCGGACCGCCCTGCCATGAGGAGTTCGCACGGCCGCCGCCGACCCGCGTGGCCCCGGCGTCGACGGTGAGCCACCTAGATCGGAGTTCGGCGGTGAGTTGCAAGTGAGGAGCGAGTGGTTTGTTGCATCGCACGACGATGAAGCTGTTCGCAAGCTAAACAGAGCATGGCACATGCGTCGTGACCCGCTGAGCTTGCGCAGAGCCGGTCACCTGCGAGGTGGTGCTGCGTGTCCACCCCACCCAGGACGTTATTGGCTACCTCAGGCGACTACTCGGCTCCTCCCTTAGCTGCGAGGTGCGTGCGTACCAGCCGCTCCAATCCCGCTCCCCCTCCCTACCCTACCCTACTGTACGCTCCAATCCTGCTCTTCACCTAGGGTTCTCTGATTTTATGAAATTGAAGTTAAAGGATCAATATTTTTAGGACGTTGCATGATGGAATGAATTTCTTATCATATGATGAAATTGTGGTTAAAATCTCAGACCAAAGGGACTTAATTTGGTTGGTTTTTGGTAAAGCTTAGTGGAGTTCACTTTGCTGTTTTGTACTGGCGCCACCAAGCCGTGGTCGATAGCGACGTTGTCGACAAGCCCTGACGGTCCTCATCTCTCCATCATAAGGTACAATACTATCCGTGTTAACTCCCGGTTCTATGACCTGCGTATAGGGTTTCTCTTTCTCTTCACCTTGCCTCCTTGCTACGTGAGATCATCGTGGCTCGACCAACCTGTGCTGATCCCTCGCCTGAGAAGATTTGTGGTGATCCCCACCTGAGAAGATCATTCGAATTCCTCTTTGTGCCTTTGTTTTGATTACTATGGATATGGATCTTGGCACTTTTTAGTTTTGCCGATTTTGATTTCCAGTAAATCAATTGAGCAATAGCATTTTCAAATAAATTTTCTCGCTGTATGTTATAGATTTTGTAATTTTGTTTTTAGATATTAGAAACCAATTACTGCTCGTGGCCTCCTCTCTTACTTCAAATTTTTTTTATGAAAGGCAATTTTATTAGCAGCAACGAGCTGCAATAAGGGAGGAGTCCTCCCAAAGTACATCCCTGAGTACAACTTGTAAAGGGCAATACAAAGTATGGTCAACCCTATTGCATATGACAGAAGATTCTTGCTGGATTTGTAGGCTTGTTTGGCTTGTTTGTTGAAAAAAGTCTAGGTGAAGCTCTTAATTGTGTATTAAACTATTTTAGCATTTTTCGGAATGTAGTTGGCTTTGGAGAAAAAGATAAAATAGTTTTGTAAATGGTCATATGTATCCTTTTCTTGTAGATGAAGCACATGTGTTGATATTACATTTTCAGTGTTCTTTGTTCATTCTTTCTGTTGGACTTTGCTAGGGCGGCAGTGCCGCCCATAATGGACGAAAGTGCCACCCTCCACCCGACAGTTAGACAACAGAGTATAAATATTACTTTTCCAGCTCACAATGGTCTCTTCTTCCTCCTCCAATCTCTCTGCACGAAACTGACAGAAACGGACAACTCTCTCTCTCTCTCCTCCATTGTTGTCCTTGAGTTCAAACTTGGATCTCCACATCCTACCATAGAAACTTGAGAAAAAAGACAACAAACTTCGATTAGAGGGCTGATCTACTGATTCCCAAAGTTTGAGAGCACTTAGTTCACGCTTGGCCGGCGTTCTTGAGTTCATCTCCTTGGAGCTTTGCTCCTAACCGGCTAGGCGTCGCCCTGGAGTTTGCCAACCTCATTGTGACAGCCTAAGGAGGTGTGTAAATCTCATGTAGCTAAGAAATCACCCCTCTCTTCAAGAGTTCACTCTCTTGATTTGAGAACGAGGAAGAGGGTAGCCTTTGAAAGGTCCTAGTATGACTAGAGGGGGGTGAATAGCCTAAATTAAAAATCTACAAACCACTAGAACAAGTGATTAGTACCACAAGAGGCTATAATCGCAAAGCTAAAGCAACAACTAGTCTAAGCAAGCCACCTACACAATTCTAGTTATCACTAGGCCCTAAGCCACACAAGCTAACTAGCACAAGCAAAACAACTACACAACTATACAAGACAAGTAGTTAGAGAACTAAACTACTTTGCACAAAGGTAAAAGAGATGTGCTTGTGGTTTATACCTTTGCCTTGAGAAGAAGCAATCACCGGGATAACCAACAAATCACTCACTCGAAGGTGAGGATAGCAATATGAACACCAAGATTTATCCCCGGGGTTCATGTGCTTGCCGACACGCTACGTCCCCGTTGTGTCGACTTTAACCGGTGGTCCGGTGGTTAATCGGTATCAAACACCGAGCCTACACAAGGCGCCACAAGGACCTACCACGGAGGAAGTAGCTCAATGACACGAGCAATCCACTAGAGTTACCTTTGAGCTCTCCGCTCGGGGTAGACATAAACCCCTCACAATCCACGGGTGTGAACAAGCACAATCACCAAGTTTCTCCACACCTTCTCTACCTCCAAACCGGCTAGGTGACGGCAATCACCAAGAGTAACAAGAATTATTCCGTCACCAAGCCACCAAGTGCACTAGGATGCAAGATGATGATCACTACACTTCATTCACTCTCTCTCAATCAAAAACTTGAGTTAAATCAAAGGGAGAGAGTTGGAGAGAGTGTGCTGAGCTCTCAAGGGACTTAGGAAGATCAAAATGCGCAAGAAGAGATGCTCTAAGCCAGACACACTCCTATTTATAAGCGTGCTCAAAGATCTAGCCATTTTCTCTGAAAACGTGCACACCGGACGCTCCTTAAGTTTGCACCGGACGCGTCCGGTGTATCGCCCGCTGACAAATGTACTAGCAGTTTAAATTTTATTCCTGCGCGCGCTCACACCGGACGCGGAGCAGTCACACCGGACGCTCCGATGCCCGTGTCCGGTGTAACAACAGAGAGCTTCCAGAGAGCTCAAACTGGCACCGGACGCGTCCGCTGTTAGGTCACTGGACGCTCCCAGTGTCCGGTGCTCTCACCGAGTCAGTTCCTGAACTTCAACACCGGACGCACGAACTAAGTCACCGGACGCGCTGGAGTTACTGTTGTAGCGTCTGGTGCTTTCACAGAGAGGTTCCAGAGAGGTCAAATGCACACCGGATGCGTCCGGTGCTCCTCTGAGAGCTGCTTTCACCCTCTCTTTAACCACCTTGCTTTTAGATGCTAACAACTAAGTGATTCACACTTTTAGGCACGTATGTTAGCAGTTTTTTAAGCGCATTTGCAAGGCAAAATTAGTCACTCTAGGTTAGATTAAGTGTATGCAACTAATATGCACCTAGAGCACTTGCCGACCGGGTTCACGAAACAATTGTTCTCTTAATAGTCCGGCCAACTATCCTAAATGTGATCGCACTCACTAAGTGTCTTGATCACCAAACCAAAGAGCCCTAACATATACCTTTGCCTTTAGCTCTTTGATCCTTTGCCTTTTCCACCATTTCTTCACTTGATCTCTATTTCTTAGCTCATGTCAACTTCCTCCACACCACTAACCTCTTTTAGGCTACACACACTTAGCACTTAGGTTAGTAGCTAGGTTTCATCAATTACCAAAACCAAACTAGGGTCTTTCAATCTCCCCCTTTTTGGTAATTGATGACAACCCTTTTTACAAAAGAAACATGCATTAAGATTTTGAACTTATCATGCTTGTCTATAAGTAGATCATGAAAGGATTTGGACAACCATCACAAGTTCTATTTTAGTAGTATTAGCTCTCCCTACATGTGTGCATCGAGTTTGGATTGAAAGCTAGCACATATGCATTTGAATAAAGAGTAATTCTATCAAACTTATGCTAAAGTGTATAGAATGGACCTTTGAAGCGTCATATCATCGGAGTTACCGTGTACACCATCCTTAGCACCTTAGTAACTAGAAGATCACAAATACTAGAGCATACCGTGAGATCACATTATAGACAAGCTCTAGTTACCACTTGAAAGCATAAGACCAACTAGTTACTCTTACACATGATAGTTGTTCAAATCATCATTCAAGTTCTACTACTAGCAATACACCACACAAGCATGTATATGAAAGTAAGTACAAATGCAATGAGCAATCATATGATTAGTGCACATCCAAATGCAACAACTTACATATGTGATTGCTCTCCGTTCTTGTGTGTTTTAAAATTTTAATTACCCCTTTCCTTTGGCCTATTGCTCTCCCATCATCGGCCTAATGATGGTTCATCGCGTATTCTCTTTCTTTTGTAACTTTCTCTCCCCTTTTGTCAATAATTTCACAAAAAGGTTAATTTTACTGGAGAGAAATAGTCAAGTTCATTTGATTTGGAAAGAGAGATTAGTTCACTTTGGCTCAATCTAGTGCACTTGCCTAGGATATATATCTAAGTTTGATCCAAGGACAAGCTTCTTCACGCCACTAGAGGTTATCTTGCCCATGTTAAGTTATACACCTATAGCTCATGATCTAGATTGAACACTAGGGGATTAAGCACACATACATGTCATATGTTACCACTAGTTCATACAAGCAAGGAAAACAATAGTGGTAGCATATACCCATCAAAATCATTTTATTTCCATGAATGATCCTAAGTTGAGTATGTCTATATGCTCTAAACATGTCCTAGCAAGTATGAATGACATGTCAAACAATTTTACCTTACTTTGTCGGAGTAGAGGCATGTCATATATGTGGGGTGGTCTCAACTCATATTGGAGAAATCAAGAATGTTCAATTCATTTCTCAACTTGCAAAACCTCTTCTCATCTAGTGGCTTGGTGAGTATGTCGGCCAATTGATCATCGGTTCCAATGCTTTGAATGTCAATGTCACCCTTTTGTTGATAATCCCAAATGAAATGGTGCCTCACATCAATATGCTTGGTTCTTTGATGTTGAACCGGGTTTTGAGTTAGCTTGACGGCACTCTCATTGTCACATAGCAATGGCACTTTCTTGAAATTGATTCCATAATCTCTTAAAGTTGCCTTCATCCATAAGATTTGAGCACAACAACTCCCTGCACTAATGTATTCGGCCTCGGCGGTGGAGAGTGATATGCTATTTTGCTTCTTAGATGACCATAAGACAAGAGATCTTCCCAAGAGTTGACATGTGCCCGATGTACCATTTCTATTGATTTTGCAACCAGCATAATCCGCATCGGCATATCCAATCAATTCAAACTTTGCACCCTTGGGATACTACAATCCAACATCTTGAGTGTGCTTCAAATATCTCAATATTCTCTTTGCGGCCTTCATGTGACTCTCTCTAGGAGATGCTTGATATCTAGCACACATGCACACACTAAACATGACATCCGGTCTTGATGTGGTGACATAGAGCAAGCTTCCAATTAGTGACCGATATGCCTTTTGATCAACCATATTGTCACTTTTGTCCTCATCTAAGTTTCCACTAGCGCCCATAGGAGTGCTAATTGATTTTGCATCTTGCATTCCAAACTTCTTGATCATGTTCCTTGTGTACTTCCCTTGACTAATGAATGTGCCATTCTTCAATTGCTTGATTTGAAGTCCAAAGAAGTTGTTGACATCTACTAATGTCGCTAAATATAACTATATAACTTTTAATGCGAGAGGCGAGATTAGAAGATGAATGGTAATTAATTAACTTGTCATTAGCAACTAGCCACTTTTCTATTACCAACATTCTTATGCAAGAACTAGGTTGTTATCCCTAATTAATAATGCTAAGAATAAATAAAGGTTTTATATATTAATCTATGTGACTAGGCAGAAATAAATATAAATATAAAATAAGATCAGTTCTGCAAGCGGACAGATAATTATACCATTATAACATTTTACCTAGGGTGTTCTACCAGGTTGTCGATTTATATTTATACCACTGGAAAGGACTAGGATAAACTTTAATCTATTATATTGATAGTGATGGTATACAATGGATAAGTGACATTATCGATGTTATTTACTCTACTCATAACAGGTAGAGGTCACAAGATAAATAAAGATAAAGGTGATAAGCATGATCAAGCATCATAAATAAAAGATAATCATCAGAGCACTCTCTAGTCATAGTAATAGCTAGCCAATGGATAAACTAAGGAATTAATATCAAAGGTAATTCTATAACTATATCAATGAATAACTCTAATTAGTGTAATTACATCTAACAATCATTGTTAGACTAATCCTATATCATAATCACATGCAAAGGGCATCATCTAGGAAGGACGTGAAACAGAGTCATCATCCAACTTCGCGACCGTGCCCGCTGGCCTACATACGGGGGTGGACTACAGAGGACTCAACGCAGCTGTCACCTACGCGATCTACCACATGACCCGGCACATCAGGGTGCACTCGCAGATAAACAAAATACCTAGACACCACGTCTACATATTGTTCATCATCTATCCATCGTCCGCATGAATAAACGCTATGCGAGGAATTATATGAATTCAATAAGATCAAACCAACTATACTAGACATATAATCAAAGTAGACAAAGACTATTGTAATCAAGAACATATGAACTATTAAGAACAATGTTTCCCTAATCATAATGAAGAATACAATAATAGAGAAAGAACTAGAATTATATCGAACTCCGTGCTCCAGACAAACGCCGGGGCTCCAGATCCGCCGAAGAATTAGAACTCCTCTACTTCTAATCTAACTAGGATAGAACTATGGACTAGGAGGCTCTTGATGAACTAGGAGGCTCTTGATGGCTTGAGAACTTGATGCCTTGAATGAATGATGGGTTTTTTTCCTCCAAGGGGGTCTGCCCCTCTATTTATAGCCCGATGGGATGCACATGCGCCGTAGGATCAAACCGACTTGAAACAAGGGCCGAGATGAGTCCACAAAGGCGGCGGAAGAAGACTCCAGAAGGTGGGCCAAAACCCTAAGGGAGGGGCGCCGGCCGGCCCCACCTGGTGGGGTTCGGGCCCTGGTCGCTTCGGGTGTGTTCTAGACTCTTTCAGGGTCTTCGTGATGATGTTTCCTTGGCGATTGAATTTCGTGGTAATTATGCTCTTTAACCCTTCTTTTATGCTTTTCTGGAATAGCTCCTGGAAAATACCGAATATGCAAAACTCATGGAAACTGTCAGTTAAAACCCTAGACTAGTGTGTATTCATGTAGCCTTTGGTGTCTAAAGTTCTAATAAAAGTTGACGTTATCCACCGTCAACAACACCCCCAAGCTTACCTGTTTGCCAGTCCCTTGGCAAACAAACTAAGCCTAATTACTAATGTAATTGGATCAGGAGTTGCTACAATGCTTTCATACTTCTCAAGTACTCATGCTTCAAACATAGATTCTCCTCCGGATTAGACAAAACTGCTCTAACTTTTAAACTTACCCATTTTACCTTTAACTATGAGGCTTTACAATTCTTGCCTTAGTTTTGAGTAATTAAAAGAAAGAACAATGAAGTCATGCACTATGTAGCAAATTCTTCACATTAACAATATTCCGGAGTTCTGCAAGTTTTCAAAATAAAACTCAGAGCTTTAATTGTATGACACCCTCAAGTCTCTCAGTATATATGGTATTTGTGGATCTCACTTTTAAAGCATTGATGTTATGCCTTCCTATAACTAAGGATTATAGTGGAGCTCATAGGAGTGACAATAACAAGGTTTAAGCATACTTGCAATTCATATGTTGTAAAGTCAAAGAATGGATCCACAGAGAATCGAGGCATACAATCAAACCAAGATGTGCATGTGTATGGAATATGGTGGATAGGTGTATATGTGGTATTTAGTGGCTATTCCTAATTCTACTTTTACTCTTTGAAAATGATTTACTCTCCTTTGTAACTTGGAGGAACACATGGGGTATCTTTATTCTTTCTCTTCTTTTTTTCATTCGGGAGGCGGGCATCTAGTACCTATTGTTTTAATGCTGGGACACTTGTCCATCTTTTACTCCCTTTTCATATTTTTGCATAGCCACATGTATCCTTTGAATATAAATAACTGGAGAGATAATAATAAGAACTTAGAGCAATTATATCGAGGCTGTCCTACAGGGTATACTTTTGGGTGTTTACTCTTAGTGTAGGAGAAAATATTTTCATGATGAACATTGATGAAAGTGGAAATAGTTGCGATTACTCTCAGGGTAGGAATAATGCATATGTGCTGAAGTGTGTACGTGATCTTGGTTTTAAAAGCATGACAAGACTCTCATATTGTGGGGGTATAGACCCATATACCCGCATGGCAGAACATGGGCCAAGTCTTCCGATTAGGCCCGGACTGCCAAGGACGCGTTGTCTATATGATCTCCTGAAGATCATGCATATCCGCCAAAGACTTGGTGGACAAGAAAATAGCTTTCCTAGTATCTAACTGATTAGTTTCCTTAACCGGTTAGGATTGTAATCTGTTATGTATGTGACTTGTAACCCTGCCCCCCAAACTACATAAGGCGGGCAGGGGACTCCCTCAACCCAGATCATCTCATAGCAATACAATATAGCAACACACAGGACGTAGGGTATTACACCTTGCGGCGGCCTGAACCTGTATAAATCTCGTGTCTCACGCTTCCAGCGTAGCTCTTGCTCGTCTCAGGCGCACCTTCACCGATCAATCTACTACCTTGGGCATACCCCTCGGTAGACTATCGCCGGTATTCCGTCGACAGTTGGCATGCCAGGTAGGGGGTGTGCTTCCTAATTCATGGCGAACAAGGTGATTTTTTCAAGCTCCATCGAGCTCCCGACGCCGGGCCAGATCTTTACGGTGGGATCCATCACCTGGATCATCGGTACCGACGGCAAAGGAAAGATCCTGGATGCGGCCCCGATCGCATCTACTCCAACTCCTCCAGCAAACTCCGCCTCGGCAAGAAAGTTGCCACGCTACACCTGGAAGGCCATCGACAACGATGACCTGATCAGATCCATAGATCGGATCTCCCAAGGCCTGTCCAAGAGTCTCCAGATCCTGGAGTCGACTGCAGATCACTTTCAACACCTTTCGACGACACGGCAATCTTCTCCGCTTGGGCAGGACATGACTCTGGCCATCACAGTCACTCTTCGGGGGCGCGTCGTCGAGCTACGGCCCCGAGCTGTCGCGTCTTCGAGGGCCTCCGACCACGACCTCCCGAGTGGCTATATGCCGTTCGGTCTTCAGAACGCGGTCTCCAGTTTTGTGCATCTACTACGCTCCTCCGACCACGCCTCCTCCGAGCATGTCACCACCAGCTCTAGCTTCATCATCGCCGACAATGACTGCTCTGACCACGACGACGTGGACAACGGCGATCTCACTGATCTGCCACCTCCCACTGGACGGTTCTTCGGCGGGCCCGTCCTCGCCGTCAGCAATGACAGCGCTCCTCCTCTGAATGAAACAGAAAAGGCTCGAGCAGCCCATGAGGGGAGGAACGCCCACCAAAGACGGCGTCACGAACTGCAAGCCGAGGCAAGAAAGTCCACCGTGCGGAACTTGGAGCCAGAATTCGATCTGGTCGGCAAACACCAAGTCTACAAAACTCCAAGTGTAAACGTCGCCGTCGCGATGGAAGAGGTCAAAAGACTGGGTTCGATGCCTGAAGTGGAACGCCTTACGGCTTACCTCCAGGCAGCCTAGGTCCAGATCAACGAAGAACGCCAGTTCCTACCTCCATCACTTTCCATTGCGTCAGCCACCGAGATCATCCACGACGATGGTGGTCACTCCCGCGGCGGCCGGAGACGTCGTCGCCAAGATGGAGACCAGGAGGTCAACCAGTCCGACCTCCGGGAAAAGCTGAAGACTGGAGATCTTTGGGGGCGTATCGAGAATCGGAGGGAAGCCAGGCACTCATCAGAGACAGAGCGCCGCAAGGAATATGATGAGGCGCACGGCCCCCCGGTCAACGACAAGAACGCTCCCGGACTCCCCTTCACGGCAGAACTCCAGGCGGTACGCTGGCCGCCGAACTTCAAGGTCATTGGCGTCGAGACCTACGACGGCACTGCTGACCCCACCAAGTGGCTTACTGTCTACGAGATTACGGTCAAAGCCGCTGGGGGGAACTCCGACGTCATGGCGAACTACTTGCCAGTTATGCTCAACACATCCGCCAATAATTGGCTGCTGAGCCTAAAGCCAAACTCCATCGATACTTGGGACCAGCTGTGGGAACAATTCATCAACAACTACAGTGCCACTTGCAAGGAACTTGGCACAAAATATGATCTGGAGAAGATTCAGCAGTCGTCACGAGAAACATTGCGGGATTATATTCGGCACTTGTCAGAAACCAGAAATAACATTCCAGGCGTCACGGATTCCGAGGCTATCTCCGCTTTCATACGTGGCCTCTGGCCTGACGAGGAGCTCTAGAGGAAGTTGTACCGCAGCAGACCAGACTCCATTGCCGAGATGCTGCGCATTGCCAACAAGTACGTCGAAGGAAGCGAAGCGGCCCGCCACTCCGTTCACAGTCGTCTCTACTTCCCTGACCGACCACGCCGCGAGGACGCCGACCACCGATCTGATCGGCGCCATGATGAACAAAGAGCTCTGCGAGACCATCACCGTGGCGAGCGCGATCGCCGTGACCAACATCGCTCCGATCGACGTCGCCGCGATGAACCAGAGGGCTCCAGAGCTGGAGAAAGACGTCGCCACTACCAAGTCTACAACACCCGACCAGCTCCGAAGCGTAACTACGAAGAAGCTTATGACAAGCTCCTCGACAGTCAATGCCCGATCCACAAGTTCCATAAGCATACCATGAGGGAATGCTATGGCTTCTCCCGGGCATTCCAAGAAGAAGACAAGAAGAGGGCTCGCATTGAGTCCAAGAGAGACAAGCGCGATGACAACAACGACCAGCCTCCAGGCTTCACTGAAGCTCATCGCACGGTCTCCACGATCATTGGTGGCCGCATAGCCTTGGAGTTGAAAAGAGAGCAGAAGCTCGTCGCCAGACACGTCAACTCCGTCGCCAACCATGACGCTCCCATCACCGACCCAAGATTCCCCCCTTGGTCTCACAAGGCCATCACCTTCAGCAGAGAAGACCAGTGGACGGAGATCCCATACCTAGGGCGCTTCCCACTGATACTTGACCCGGTGATACGCAAGACACGCTTCCGCAAGGTGCTGATCGACGGTGGCAGCGGCCTCAACATCTTGTTCTCAGGAGCCGCCGAAGAGCTCGGACTCCGAGCAGAAGATCTGGAGCCAACCAAGGCTCCGTTTGGGCGAATTGTCCCAGGGCAGCCCTCCTACCCCGTGTGACAGATCAATCTGCCTGTCCAGTTTGGGACACCACAGTGCTACCACATCGAGCACATCGACTTCCTGGTGGCCGACTTCGACGCCGCGTACCACGCCATACTCGGTCGTCCAGCTTTGGCTAAGTTTGGGGCCATCCCCAACTATACTTACCTCGTCATGAAGATGCCGACGGAGACCGGCATCCTTACGGTCCGCTCCAACCTCCAAGTCGCATATGACTACGAAAAGAAGGCCATCGCCATGACAGAAGCCACCGACGTTTCCATCCTAATGAATATGTGCGCGGTGGACGCACAGAAACTGGTGCCCGAAAAACAGATCATCCCGGAGAAGACCCCGCCCAGAGCTGCTACCAAGAGCAAGGAGACAAAGGACATCGTCCTCGTCCTTGGTGACCCGAGTAAAACTACTCGCATTGGGGCAGATCTCGATCCCAAATAGGAAGACGCGCTCGTCAGTTTCCTCAGAAAACACGTCAGCGTTTTCGCGTGAAAACCCGTGGACATGCCTGGCGTACCGAGGGAGCTGATTGAGATGCAAAGTAAGCAGCATGAATGTGCAAAAGTTTTCCTATCTAGATGTATCATATATGGCTTTGGTAGGAATGCATACTTTGTCATACAAAAGCTCGTCATGTAAATTTCAAATTTTTAAAATAAATCTCCAGAACTTAGTAATGCTAGGAATAAAATAAATAGTAGCTCAACTTTCATGAATCATATCAATCAATTGCCTAGACTTAGCTCAAACATATGCCTCCACAAGTTTCAGGTTGAGAGTAAATTCTTAAGTTAAAACAGCAATATCTAAAACTCAGGAGAATTTAAGTTTGACAACTAGGCATTGAAAAGTATTGTGACAGAGCAACTATTCAACATCTCCAAGACAAAATTTTAATGTTCATCATTATTTCATTTTTTTATTAACTCTATCCTAGACCAACTCTAAACAAACTCTAATATATAGATAGATATTTATTTGGTTTTCAAATTTTATCTTACTAGCTAATTCACGCGAAAAAGCGATATAGTAATAATAATAAGATAGGAAATTTATACTTAGCTAGATTTAAAATAGAGGGCGCTCTCCCTCAAGCTTAACGTTTGACATGGTCTTTGATGTTGCAAATTGAGTGATCTTTCTGGGAGCAGGTGTATCGACAGCGTAAGGGCGTCGGGTTGACTAGCTCTTTGATCTTCTATTTTCCTATGAAACTCAATTATTAATAAAAATACCAAATCTCATGGAGAGGGGATAGGTTCAGTACCAGTCCATAGTAAATGATTGATTTTATATTTGCAGCAGAAACTTCCTAACTGAGTGGACCTTCATATGCCCACATATTTTTAGGGGTTTTTTCTAAAAGGTGTGGACCTTCATGTGCCCACATATTTTTGGTATTTTTAGATTTTCCTATGATACTATGGTGAACCTTCATGTGTTCACATATTTTTGGTATTTTATGCTTGTGTAAAGTAAACTCAATAAGCGCATAGGTAAAATTACCTGATAACTAGGGGATGCTCCTCCCCCAAACTTGATGTTTGCAATACTTGGTGTTGAATGATCTTCAGAGTGAGTTGGTTAGTAGCAGTCTTGGTGGGTGCGACTAATAGACTCTGTCCTTAGTCATAATATTATTCCTGCATAGTTATACTCCAACAAGAAAACCAAAACTCGAGGCTCGAATTATCAAGGGGTTAGTGGTCAGCCAATGAGCACTTTGATTATTCTCTGAGTTGATTTTAGTTAATAGATTTTAGCAGGATTTTAACAGGATTCTCTTTTTAGGATTTCGCTAAGTTTCTTATGTAGCAATCAAAAAATGTATGCATGCTATATAATAATTTTTATGCTACTACAGGGAATATTCATTCTCATGGGGCTTAGAATTTTCATAATGCAACAAAGTAAATATAGATTGTTATTTTTATTTTTATTTTTATGCCACCACAGTAAATATACCTACAGGGTTACCATAGGTTCATTTACATGGGGCTTTAATATTTATGGTGCAGTAAATAAAGTAGTAAATATTTTTGTTGTTTTATTTTTAATATGCAAAAAATGATTGTACTACTAAATGTGCTAAGCAAAATTACTAATGAATGCTAAATTAATTAGATAACTACCATTCTAACCTTATGGCTAGTGTACGGAATTTAAAGTCTACCGACAGGACTTAGATAGAGGAGATTACTTACTCGGTAGATTCATCGTTTGAGGTTACCTCAGTCAATTCCCCATTTGCGGTGGTGTAGCAGGTGCTTCTTCTTTCTCCTTCCATCTCTTTTCTATCTCTTCTGCTTCTCTCTTTTCTAGCTCCAGCTCTTCCTTGTATGCTTCTCTTGATTCTTCATCTCTCTTCATCCATTCTTCTACTTGTGCTTGGATCTCTTCTTTGTCTGCTTTAGCAATCTGGTCCATCTTCTCAGCTTTCGCTTCCCACTCACTCCAACGTGGTGCTTGTACGGCTTCTTCTTGTTCTTTGTAGCAGTCTTCATACCTCACAATCTTACCCGGGAACTCCTCCCATCCACAGTGAGGCTGGGCAGCCTAACGGCGGGCTTGGCGTTTCCTCCTATTGCATTGCTTCCTGATCTGCTCATGGTTAAGATGTGTTCTAAATTGACAGCGTACCTTTCCAGTAGGTAGGTTGAAGTGGATCTGTCCAGACCCGATGTAGATGATAGCATTGGCGGTGTAGAGGAACGGTCTTCACAAAAGAATAGACGATTCGTTGTCTTCCTGCATGTCAAGAACTAGAAAATCTGTGGGTATATATTTATTTTGAATTCTTACCATGATGTCCTTGACTATGTCTTCAGAGAATCTCAGTGATTGGTCTGCCATCTGCAACTGAATGTATGTTGGGTATGATGGTAAATCATCAAATAATTCATCATATACCTTTTTGGACATTACGTTGATGCCTGATCCAGTGTCGCAGACGGTATCGGGAAAAGTGATGTCTCTGATTGTGCATTCAATGATTGGTACACCTGGGTCACCTTTCTTTGTTGGAAATGGTTTTGGGAGCATATGATCATTTTCTGTGTTGATAGCATTGATTAGTTGAGCGGTTTCTTCAGGTACATGCTGTGGCTTGTTCTTCCTGCATCTTCTATTGTTTTTATGCTTGGGTGCTGGTTGTTGTTGTTGCTCTTCTTGTTGATGGAATTGCTTCGGGACTGCAGGAGTCTTGAGGATGCGGTTCTTGAATGAAAATCTCTCCTTCTTGTCTTTGATGGAGAGGACAATCTTGGTGTGTTCCGCATAGATAATGGCTTTGGTTGTGCATAAGAATGGTCATCCCAAGATAATGGGTGCCTTTTCATCTTCTCCAGTATCCATGATCACAAAGTCAATTGGGACATATGATTGCCCCACTCTGATGACAGCTTCTTCTAGTACTCCCTCGGGGTAGTAAACGGACTGATCTGCAAGCTGCAAATGCATGTCTGTGTACAACAAAGGATCACCTAAAATTCTCTCATAGATTACCTTAGGCATTATGTTGACACTTGCGCTGAAATCACAGATTGCCTCTGGAAAGTTATGACATTCTATAGAGATAGGAATCACAGGTCTTCCAGGGTCTCCCATCTTCTCAGGTAGTGAGTGATCTATCTACTGTATATCTGCAGGCTCAATATGGTATTGGGTTGCATTGTGAATATCAACAAGGTTAGCAGTTTCTAAATCCTCCGACTGGCCCAGAATCTTTCCTTTCTCAAATGGAGGGACAGCAGCAGCTAGCTGAGCTAATTGTGATTCTAACATTTTATTAAAGCTGTGCTGATTATTTATAGCAGAAGCAAAGGTATCCATTCTGATATTTATATTTTCTAAAGCTTTATCATTTGAGGCTACCTTTCTAGACATTTGATCTAACAATTTAGATTGACCAGCAACTAAATCTCTTAAAGGCGGAAGATTGTAATTATTGTAATTATTACCTTGGTAATTACCTTGTCGAGGTTGCTGATTCCATCATTGGTTTGGCTAGTTCCATCCTTGATTTTGCTGAGGACGACAGTAGATGTTATTGTTGATGAAGTTCACATCCTCTTGCAACGTAGGGCAGTTGACAGCTGAATGTCCGTAATCTCCACATTCTTCATAAGTCATGCGAGAATCATCAATATGCATGACTCCCTTCTTCTCTATGTCGAGCTTCTTCATGATGAGGTCTAGCTTGGCAGTGACTATGTCGGTCTCCTTCAAATGATGGACGCCTCCTCCTCTCTTGCGAGGTTGAATACGTTCTTCATTACAGCTTGAATTTGGGGCCATCTTCTCAACAAGTGCTTGAGCTTCTGGAAGTTTAAGTGACAGGAAAGCTCCTCTAGCTGCAGCATCTATGGACTCACGGGTGCTAGAGACTAGCCCGTGGTAGAAAGTCTGCAATAGTAGCCAATCCTGTATCCCATAATGAGGACAGTCTTCAATATAATCTTGGAATCTCTCCTATGCTTCAGTGAATGATTCGTCATGTTGCTGTTGAAAACCTGAGATTTTCCCACGCAGAGCATTTGTCTTGCCAGGAAAGCAGTTGAGCATCGGTCCCATGTAGTGTTCTTGTCTTTGTTGGCGTAAAACCACTGCTTGGCTTTCCCCAAATGTGAAAATGGGAAAAGACGGAGTAAAATAGCATTTCTTGGTACTCCTCTAATCGTGAAGGTGCTGCAAATCTCTAAAAAGTGTTGTAAGTGTGCACTTGCATCTTCATGAGCTTTTCCATAAAACTGGTTGGCTTGAACTATGGTGATAAGAGCAGGCTTGAGCTCAAATCCATTCTCCCCAGTATTGACTACCATACTCAGCATTGTAGCAACTCCTGATCAACAACCATACTCAGCTATTTGCTCGGGAAGAGAAAAGATTAAGCTTGGGGGTCTTGTTGGCGGTCCTTATGGATCATTTCTATGCTGCCAACTTAGACTAATAAGAAGAAAGACAATCATATTCTAGCACATATGCCTTTACTACTAACAAGTTCCACTTGTACCCCTAGTATTCATGTTTTGCAGGTTTAATGGTACAACAAGTGGAAATGCACAATATCATGGAAAAAGCGCAAAAGCAAATGACGTATTCCGCAATTGCGCAAACCAAGAATAACAAGAAAGCCTACCTCAAAAGCTGAATAGGATCCATCCGTAACCACGAGAGAGGCCCAGACCCAGAGAGCAACCGATCACCAGAAGGCGGTGGCCAGTAGGCCCACTCAGGGGACCGACCGCCCCCAGGTGCGGTCACCCCCTGGTGAGGCCTCCCGGGCCCAGTCTTCGGAGGCGGTACTCTAGGCGGTTCCCCAAGGGTGGTTTCACCTCTTTCCAAAGTTAGAGACGCCAAACCGCCCTACTCTAGCTATAAATAGATGGGGCTCCTTCATTATTCAACACACATCATTTTGGAGTCATCTACCTCACACCTCTCACTTGTATCTTTAGAGTAGTATTAGTAGTTTGTGAGCAAGGTAAGAGCTATTAAGGAGAGCTTGTCTCCTTGGAAGAAAAGGATCATCTTGGTATGAATACCATTCGGTCTTCTTCCATGAGCAAGTTCTTATCATATTTATATGATCATGCATATGAATTAGAACAAAGTTATGATCTTGTTATGAGCATAATATATAGACTAGAATATAGTTTATGTGTCATGCTCTTGACTTGTTCATCATCGTTCTTCATTGTTCATCGAATTAGTATGAATACAGGAAGAACTAGAAATGAGGTGATGGTTCGTCGTGCCTTCTTGGTTGCTCTTAACCTAGCCTGTCAATCCGAAGGGTTGGGGTCCACAGAGGTTAGGAGTTGTTTCCAAGTACGTGAGCATGGTGCTCAGGTATGCGGAGATTGGCGAATATGTCGGTATCCCACAGGCAGAGGGGTAGGTGGGCAGATGGTGACAGCCCTGTCCATCCCTAGCACTCCCCCACGTTCGGATATTGAAGTAGGAGTTCGTAAAGTCTCTATCGGCTGGCAGACCAGCAGCGGGGATCTCCCTATCACCCTAGACTTAGTCTTGATACTAGAATTACTAATTAGATGTGTTGCTAGCAGTTCTTTGCATAATTATATATGACCAATGCCTGCTCAGTTAGTTATATTCTTTTATTCTTTATTTTCCCTTTTTATCCTTGAGGTTGATCCAGATGTGTGTCCACTATTTTGAAATCATGTTTTATTCCTGTTTACTCTATGCCTACCATTGCACTCAATAAGTGATCATGTTTACACCACGCTTGATGCATATTGTCATCCTACGGGAAATTATAAATACGACACCCTTGAATACTCACGGGTTGAAATGCTACAATGATAGTTCTGTGCGCTTGCAGAGTAATCTTATTTCTTACTGAGCTATCGATTGGCGTACCTAAGTACCATTACTTAAGGATTGTAAATCTTGTGCAGCCCACGGCGCCGTGTCACAGTTTTGCATATCGTAAGTAATGACGGTTAGGAAGGCCAATCCGGCACTTCTAACTGCTATTACCAGACTGCATTACCTAGGCCAGGCCTTTAAGGGCCAAGGGTTACCTTTCTGAAGTAATCGTGGTTGGGGATGTCAACTTACGTTTCTAGTATTATTATTAAGGACGGACTTATAGTATATCTTTAGTAGTGATGCTAAGAAACACCAACAAGCATTTCTGGCGCCGTTACCGGGGATGGACTTTTAGTCTATCTTTTGTAACGACATTAAGAGATGCCAACAAGCATTTCTGGCACCGTTGCCGGGGAGGGCAAAAACATCTAAGCTAGCATAAACATCGATTACAAAATAAGCATCGGTAAACGTAATTTAAACAGGCTAACTTCGCTGTTTTCTTCCTTTTTTTATTGGAATGAAAATAGGATAGTGTATGAGCGGTTTTGCTCTGCCGAACAATTTCACCAGTAATCCGGAAGCACTCCTAAGGAAGAAAAGGTCTCGTACCGCTTCTTCCTCTGCTACCCCATCGACAGATGAACTGGTCACTCTCGCACCATCCGCCACTACCGCTATGGCCAAGACACTCCGTGACTACTCCACTCCTGTTGTTGCCAACGTGCCCGTTGGGCCCGCTGTCAATATTGGAGATGGAAATTTTGAGATCCGTACGGGCCTTATCTCGATGGTGCAGGCGAGTCAATTCTGTGGCTTGCCAAGTGAGGACGCAAATGCTCACCTGCAACACTTCCTTGAGCTGTGCGACACCATTGTCATCAAGAATGTCGCACAGGACAGCATCAGACTCCGCTTGTTTCCTTTCTTCCTCACGGGGAAAGCGAAGCAATGGTTCTACCAAAACAAGGAAGCTGTTAACACGTGGGACAAATATTCCACAGCGTTCCTCGCCAAGTTTTTCCCCACGAACAAGACCAGCGCTCTAAGGGGAAAGATTTCAAACTTCTAGCAATCTTCACTAGAGTCCATCCCCGAAGCTTGGGAAAGACTTCAGGAATACATCTGAGCCTGTCCTCATCATGGAATGGAAGATTGGCTCGTGCTCCAAAACTTCTATGAAGGCCTCGGCCATGTCAAAAGGGCACGTAGATGCCGTAGCTGGAGGTGCATTCCTCTCTCTCACCATCGTGGATGCAACTGCACTTATTGAGAAGATGGTGGCCAACCAGAGTTGGGGAGAAGGAAGAAAAACACAAAAAGGCACGCATACCGTGAAGGAGACGGATTTGCTAGCTGCAAAAATAGACTTGCTGATGCAGAAGCTGGACGATCGTGCCACCAACCGTACCATGAGTACCGTCTAGGCCATGGACTCACACATGACGTATGAAGTCTGTGGGAACGTTGGCCACTCGAGGAACAACTGCCCCGAAACCCAAGAGGAAGCTTCATATGTCAATAATGGGTTTTGCCAACCTCAGCAAAGTAATAACGGGTGGAACAACCAATACCGCCCGCAAGGTAATAATTTCAATTCAAATTACAATTCAAATCAACCTTCCTTAAAAGACCTCATGTTAGGACAAGCTAAGATCAATGAGAATCTGATCAAAAAGCTGTCTTTCAATGATAAAATGTTTAAAAATATAAATACAAAGCTTGAAACTCTGTCTTCTTCTATTCCAAATCAAGCGAGTTTCAACAAAATGATAGAAACCCAGATGGCTCAAATAGCTGCTTCTATCCCTGTCAACAATATGGGAAAAATTTCGGGGCAACCCGAGGCTTCTCCCGAGTTTGTTCATGTAGCTGCAGAGCAATTAAGGAAGAAGAGTCTTGCCAACGGACTGTAAACGTTGAGCCCTTGCGGAAGGTCATCAGCAGTTATCTAAAAATAAATAAATATCTGAAGGGGCCCACACCATCTTTCAAGCTTGGGGGAGGTGTCCCCACTCAGGTATTATATCTTATCCTTTAGAAAAAATAATAATAAAATAATAAATATATATACTTTATATTTCATGCATTTAAAAAGAGTTTCCCTCTTTCTAGTTTTATAAAACTCTATTTTTAGTCAAAAATAAAATCTTCTCCAAAAATTCTATAAAAATTATTCTTAGAAAGTTTAGATTTTGTTATATCTAAACCTTATTTTTTATTAATTTTTGAAAATCAAAAAGTTTCAAATAAATTTGTGGAAAATAAAAATCTGGGGTAAAATTCCGAATGGGAGTCATTCGTAACCGGCTACATCTTGGGGGTAGCCGTTAGAGGGAGCTGTAAAAAGACGGGACAGAACCGGCCCCGCCAGGGGACCGGCCGGTCCCAGGGGTGACCGCCCCCTGCCCAAGGGCTCTGCGGCGCGGACTTTTGCTAACGGCTACTATCCGTTGTAAGGAGCACTACCCCGCCTGCGATCAAGTCTATAAATACTAGGATCTTGGATAGAGCTCCTCACCACTCTCATACTCATATTCTTTCACTCCCTCCATTACTCTCTTGCTCCACCACTCTCCAAATACTTTTCACGAAGTTCAAGTGTAAGAAAATTCTGCAAGAATCCCTTGCATTTTCCACCACAAAGCAAGCTCTCGTGCTAAGCTCACTCACCATGAGTGGGATCGGAGGTCGGATTTCTTGCATGTTTCGGAAAGGCCGTCGCTCTCGTGGGGAGTCTAGCCAAGGCCCCTCCGCAAGTGAGGAGAGCCCGCTGCATGAAGAAAAGGAGGCGCCAAGAGGCCACGCCATAGACGAGGCCGACTCCCCCTTCATCGACTTGGAGAGCGAGCGGGAGATGCAAGCATACAACCTCCTCAAGTGACGCGAATTCCTGCATACACCGGCCTTCGACCCACACTTTCTCCAGCAGACAGGTATGAACGTCGAATTTAATACCATTTTCGAAAATGTTGGTTGGAGCCAAGTTGCCCCTGTGCACGAACTTGGATCTCGTCTTTTGACCATCCAAGTCTTGGGCACTCTGCAAATTGTCGATTATGATATTACTTTCCGCTCCTTTGGGAAGGAGCATAGTCTTTATTGGAAGGATTTCGCTACCCACTTAGGCTTTCATGAGCGATGCTCTGTTGACTTGGGTTTTTCTCTCTCGGGTTATCATCGTCATACTTTTTGGCACTTGATAACCGGACAAAATATGACTGGAAAATTCCAACCCAATATCAACAACATCCATCATCCTACTTTGAGGTTTATGCTTAAGTGGATTGCTAATTCTTTCTTTCCTAGAGAGGACACGCATCATGCTTATGATATTGAGTTGAAGTTGCTTTATGCCGTGCTTAAAAAGATTAAAGTCACTCCTGTCTATGATATTGTTAAGCACTGGTTGAACTCTTTCAAAACTTCTACACCTATCATGTGCACTTCACTCATCACTCGTCTTGCCACTAGTATTGATCCTCATGGTGCTAATACTATTGTTTATTTCTCCACTCCTCGCATTATGCTCAATGAATTCTACTTCGTACAAGTCCACACTCTAAAACGTGACGAATCGGGACAGAATTTGGTATTTTATTTTCCGGGATATATAAACGAGATAACGTTACCTAACCCGGATCTCGCTTTATATAAATCCCCATCTCTCACCTTCGACCTTGTTGAGAAGGAAGAAGCACGTAGGAGTTCTATTTCCCGTAGGCGACCACAAAGGAGGGGAGTACAGAGGAGGAGTCTGTAGCATCCTTACAGCCTACACCACCAGCCATGCCCACCATGACACCAGGGATGGGATGGTCCCCTGTCATGTCTACACCCGGGTTCACCCCTAGGTATCGATATGGTATGGGACACATTCCTCACCCTCACGGGGCTGGAGGGTCAAGGTGGCAGCACTCGCACGAGGCAGGAGGATCAAGGCAGCACGAGTATGTGCATTCCTCAGATTCTGAAGGCATGCCACCTCCACTTCACCCACAGCCGGTCACACTAGAGATTCTCAACACACGCATGGGAGGACTAGAGCTGCAAAACAGGCAGATCCAAGGTACGCTCAACGCTCACATCCAGACTGCCACTTAATGGCATGAGCAGTACCAGCAGCACTTCGTGGACCTCGAAGCTGCGAATCGGCGGCGGCACAAGGCACAGATGGCCTATCTTCGGTCTATGGGACAATTCCCGGGACGTAGGCCCTGAACTAGCTTGGAGGAGGAGACCCCACAAGAGGTAACATGTATCTTTAAATTTCTTGCACTTTATTTCTCGCACTTTTAAATTCTGCAATTTTATTTCCTTATTAAAAAAATAATAATAATAATAATAATAATAATAATAATAATAATAATAATAATAATAATAATAATAATAATAATAATAATAATAATGTTCCACTCCCATATGTGCTAATATATGTTAGTTTCTCTTCTGTTGAAATGATGAATAGTTGCTCTATCTATAATTCGTTTGTGCCTAAGTTATTGTCACAGAACCGACCAATTTATACGAGCACAAGTACAACGATCGCATTTTTAATCGCAATCCAGTCGTACTTGAGCCAATATAAACCCGGTAGTCCAAAAATCTCGAAGGATTTCAAACATTTCATACCCCAAGGATCATTCATTCAGCAATACCCGATCACATGATACATCAGTTCGCGACAGAATTTAAACATCAGAGTACAACATAGTCTTTTACACGAAATAAGTAGTAGCGGAAGTCAACATAGTTTTACACCACAGAGTTCAAATACGAGTACCATCAAATGACCAGGTCACAGCATTCATACAACAACTAAGGATAGATAATGACCCTGCCCTCGGGTCTAGTCTTCTTCGCCCGCAGGGGTGAAGCAATTCCTGCAATACGCGTAGTAGACTACACCATCTGCAACAATGGGAATAAAACCCTGAGTACTCAATTGTACTCAGCTAGACTTACCCGACAGGGAGTAAATAAAAAGACTCTCAAGGATATGCAAGGCTTATTTGGTGGAGCTCAGAGGGTAGCATCATTTTTACATCAAAAGCATTACTACAGTAGATCCTCAACTTATTCATTTTAATTGTGATAAGCTTCGATTTCAGTTAAGCTATTTACTAAGATTAGCCACTATACTAAGCATTCACTGAATATTATAGCAATCAATAAAACCATATGATTTCCTATATCCACAGATATCAACCTCATCTCACCAATATCATTATGTTCAATTTATTAGCCTCTACCTCACCAGAAGATCAGTTCAGTTTCTCACTAACCAGGAGAGATGGCGATTCGAATCGATTGTACCAGCTGGCAAATATGCCAATCACAAACCCTGTCAGCCGAGCCACTGGCTTCTCGGGTCACCGTTAAATCTTTCTGAGACGTAATATGTATCGCGGGTTTGGGGGGCCCATATTCTCAGAGACGAACCCACTTCCAGGAAGCCTCAGGTCCTTGACCTGCCCTTGGTAAGATGGTGTCTCTGCACATACTTCCTACCTCCAGAATATGTCTACCTTATCAGCCCCAATTCTCGGCTCAGAAAGAAATACTCGGCTTCGCGGTCAGCACGACTTATCTGGCCAGCTATGTGACGACGTCCTTCAATCTCAACTGATGTCTGGTGGCCTCAGTCCTAGTCGGCCGCAAGCAGCACCGAAGACGGCATGACCTCAACCATGTCATGCGGCTCCCCGCTACCTAGCCTTGATTCTCTCATTGGACACTGTGGCATGGTGGCATATATAGTCCATCATGTGGAATCCAACCCCATCATCATTAGTAACCACCTATGCTCGCGAAGGACAGGAAATCCCTCGACTTCTACCGGTCTAAGCATGGCTAAGCATAAGATCGAATCCATCCCTTGTCTAGTAATAACTTCAGGATCAAGTATAAGTGGACAAGGTATAAATGCAGCAACGGTATCATATCAACTCCTATACTTAAGTGCACAATTATACGATTTAATAAAGACCAGTGCATTTGTAAAAAGAGTAGGTGGAGACTTAGGGATGCTCTGGGGCTTGCCTTTCACAAAGTTAGTAGGTTGGTGATCAGGGCACTCAGGAAGTTCAGCCTCTTCTTCCTGGCCTTCGGGAACCTCTGGCACTTCAATCTCCGGCGGAACTCCCTCCTCCGGTGGATCGAACTGCAATAGCGTCACTCCTCCCGGCGATCCTGTATGCATGATATGCATATATGAGAACTGAGAATGCACATGAAATGCAAGATAGAGATGCACAAATTAACCCATGATATGCAATCAGTTTAACAATCCGCACTCATTTACTGAGTACGTGCATATTTCTTCTCTAGACAACCAACTCATACTCACCCTTCTTAAGCAAAGCATAGAACAATTTCTCGTCCCGGTGAGAGGTCTATAACCTGCACTTAATAATTAACATGCATCAACTAACCTACTATAATCAACTTATAATTAACAAGCGCGAGCAACATCATATAAACAAAACATTAACCTTGCTACCCTAAGCTCAAATGAGGATCAACTCCACTGTTTTAAACAAGTGATAATACTGAACATCACAGAAATGCATAAAAACACTTCCCAACCAAAAGATATTTGCTTAAAAACAATTAAACAAACCCTAGCCTATAACTGGACCTACTGTTTGCTGTGCCCAGAAAATCCAGAAAAATTATAGTAGCTATTACACATCTAGATTAGCCTACTAACAAAATTTCAAGTCATTTGGACAAGTATAACAGGCTACACAAAAATAACAACAACCAGCCTTTTAAGCAATGGAAAATACTTAACACAGTGAAAAGTATCAAACAACAGATTTCCCATTTTTCTTAGCTTCTTCACAACATAACATGGTTCAAGAAAAATATTCATGACCTTATCCTTAACACCTTAAGCATGGTGATTTTTGCAAGATTAAAGCATAAAAGGCACATTATACAAGACATCATACAAATAATAGTGCAACACCAGGAAACATATTTTTCTTAGATTCTACTTCCCTAAACAAGATTAATGCAAGTGGAATCACATTTTTAGCACATTCCTACAATTACCTATGCATTTATCAAGTTTGCAAGCAGTTAACAATTTAAGTATAATTGCACAGAAAAGTATTCCAAAAATACATTTTATATTTTTCCTTGATAGAGCTCAGAAAGACAAACACAACAAAATTTGGTTCACCCCAATTGGGCACTCCTAGCTCCAGATATGAATTTTGGAAGATTTTACACATTTTCTTGAAATCAATTTCATAAATCATAAAATCCAAAACCGGCTTTAACTGCTACGCGCACCCGGCTCAGTGAACCAGAGGCACACCCAGCCAGCTGACCAGCGGGCCCCAGGGTCAATCTGACCCCACCCGTCAGAGAGAGACAGGGCCGCCGGCGCTGACAGACGAGAGCTCACCGACGGCGAGGTCTCCGGCGGCACCAAGGTGACCTACCGACTCGTGGCAACGAGGCGAACTCGATGGACTAATTCCCGAGCCCTATCGCGGACCAGAGCACGCTCGTTGCCGGCAATGGCGGACGGCGGCGGTCCGGCGAGCTTGCGCCGGCCGATTCCGGCCGTTACTCGCGCGGCTAAGCTTCGTTCCGAGACCCTGGAACCCTAGCGCACCTATACGCGCGACGAATCGAACTATTGTGCACGGGAACTCACTGACCGCACATGCATGGCGGCACGGCGGCGAGCGGGTTCACGGCGAGCTCGGGTTCCGGCGAACCTACGGCGAGACCGACCCAACCAACGACATAGGCTAGATCTACGACTCACTAGGACACCACGACGAGCAAGGACTAGAAAGAATGGCTACGGCATTGCCCTCGTCGCGGCAACCCGAGGGCTCGGCGGTGCTCCGACGAGGTCGCGGCGGCGAGAAGCTCACTGGAGCTATACCTTAGGTCTTCTTGACTTGGAAAGGGGTCGAGGGTGTAGAGCAGAGAGTGGTGAAGATATGGTGGAGATGGAGCGGTCGGCGGCGAAGCAACGGCGACGGATTTTACCGCGGAGCTGGCTCGGTGGCGATGGCGATGGCGGAGGGAAAACGGCGAGCAGAGAGGCGAGAGAGCGGGGGAGAGTGAGAGGACCGTGCTGGGGGGACAGGAGGGGGTGCCCTTTTTACCTTTGCAGGGCGACGGCAGGCGGGCGTGGCCCGACGCCGACGTACGGTTGCCACTTGGCGCCGTTTGCCTGCGGCCGCGCCAGCTGTTCGGCCGAATGCCGATTTGAATCGGCTCGATTCAGCTCTGAAAACCGACTGAAACTCGATTCTTTGATGCGCCATATCTCGTGATCCAGTGAGTGTTAGCCAAAACTTCACTAATATGGATCAAAGAGCTACATGAGTACTCCATTCCATATTAGAACACTTTACTCTAGATCGGCCTGGATTGAGAGATATGGATCGAAGAACATGAGTACACCGAAACTGAAAACCAGTTTTTAGACTTAGGAAATTTTTGAAACTCCAAAACAGCTCCAAATCTGCACTAATTCAGCTTTTTGACCACCTTCCACCCATTTTCATGAGTTGACCCAAAAATAAAGTTTGTTGCTTATAAAATTCTACACAACTTTGATTAAGGGTGCACTGACATGCAAAATCTCTAAAATGCCTTTCTTATTTGGTCAAACAGAATAGCTTTTAGAGGGCTCCCTAGTCAACTATGAGCTAGAGGGGTATTTTGGAGATTCCACCAACATGAACATTGTTCCAAATGTTATCCCAAACATGTCTAAAGCATTTAGAACAGTAAACAAGCATCACATTTGCATGTCAACACATTTAGCATGTTATGGACATATAAACAAACATATAGCAGTTAAAGGAAATCAATTCAAATGAAATGATGATGATGCATGAAATGACATGATCTATGCTTGATGACATGCAAATGCAAGTGTGAAAATAGTAACTAACACTAGGGTGTTACAGTTATAACTTAGTATTCCTCAAGATTTAAGTTTGTTGGCTAAAAATATCTCATCCTGAGAACTTGAAATCTTGTGGGGTGCAATTGCAATATCCTTTTCTAAGTTGTTGCAAGATATGAGATGGTACAAATAGACTTTGCTATGACTTTGTTCTAAGAGAAACTTGACATCCGGAGGTTTTTTTTCCAAAAATCAAACGTTCCTCAATGATTATGAAATACCTACTAAGGCCATCTGACATGCTCTACTTTTGTAAAACTTTAGTCATATGCTACTTGCGGAACTTTGAGTCGAGTCAAAAAGCTGAGACCTAGTGAGATTATAGTCATGCACCCATGATTGAGATTCACGTACACCCACCAAATACGCCAACTCTTACCCTGAAAGTTGCGCCCTCTGTTTTTACCAAATAAAAATAACCGACCCTCACTATGAGAGTCGCACATTCTTCATACAAAATTTTCACTCCTTGCATTCGCCATCATGACATCTCTCCATCCATAAGTTCCATACGTCAATAAAAAGATATGGGCTATGTAAAAAGAATAAGAAGAAAAGAAAAAAAAGAAAGCCAAGGGGCATGAGAAAACAAACGGGAAAGAAAATCCAAATACCCGTTAAAAAAAGCGGATGATCTTTCTATAGCCATATCTCTCCAAAAGACTTTGCTCCATCCAATAAAAAAGAGTCATGATGCATGGACTGCCAAAAAATTAGAGATAGGTTTCCACCATACTTATATTCCGTACACTTGCACATCTCAATCAAAGTGTATGACTTGTATCTCCTTATGGTCCGGTCTTTGACTCAGCAATACAGGTGATGTAAGTATGCCCACATACCTACCTAAAAACTCCGCTCTCAACCTTAGTGGTAGGATTTAAAGGTAACATTACAATGCCTTTGGTGAGGTAATCATACACATTGAGCGATTAAGAGAATCATTTGAGGAACTTGTTTTATTTTACAAAAATTCATAAAACCTCTGGATAGAAGGTCTATCAAAGAATGAATGATTAGTGAATCTGTTATAACCATTCTGTCTTGCAACCGCTCAAGAAATTGGAGAAACTACAGGCCCCATGAGAAATCAAGATACAGAGTGGATAGAATGCCAACCTATTTAAATTACGAAAGAATACTTTGTTATAGGCATGGCACTTATGAATTATATCAGCATTGTAGCAACTCCTGATCAACAACCATACTCAGCTATTTGCTCAGGACGAGCAAAGATTAAGCTTGGGGGTCTTGTTGGCGGTCCTTATGGATCATTTCTATGCCGCCAACTTAGACTAATAAGAAGAAAGACAATCATATTCTAGCACATATGCCTTTACTACTAACAAGTTCCACTTGTACCTCTAGTATTCATGTTTTGCAGGTTTAATGGTATAACAAGTGGAAATGCACAATATCATGGAAAAAGCGCAAAAGCAAATGACTTATTCCGCAATTGCGGAAACCAAGAATAACAAGAAAGCCTACCTCAAAAGCTGAATAGGATCCATCCATAACCACGGGAGAGGCCCAGACCCAGAGAGCAACCGACCACCAGAAGGCGGTGGCCAGTGGGCCCACTCAGGGGACCGACCGCCCCCACGTGCGGCCGCCCCCTGGTGAGGCCTCCCGGGCCCAGTCTTCGGAGGCGGTGCTCTAGGCAGTTCCCCAAGGGCGGTTTCACCTCCTTCCAAACTTAGAGACGCCAAACTGCCCTACTCTAGCTATAAATAGACGGGGCTCCTTCATTATTCAACACACATCATTTTGGAGTCATCTACCTCACACCTCTCACTTGTATCTTTAGAGTAGTATTAGTAGTTTGTGAGCAAGGCAAGAGCTATCAAGGAGAGCTTGTCTCCTTGGAAGAAAAGGATCATCTTGGTATGAATACAATTCGGTATTCTTCCATGAGCAAGTTCTTATCATATTTATATGATCATGTATATGAACTAGAGCAAAGTTATGATCTTGTTATGAGCATAATATATAGACTAGAATATAGTTTATGTGTCATGTTCTTGACTTGTTCATCATCGTTCTTCATTGTTCATCAAATTAGTATGAATAGAGGAAGAACTAGGAATGAGGTGATGGTTCGTCGTGCCTTCTTGGTTGCTCTTAACCTAGCCTGTCAATCCGAAGGGTTGGGGTCCGCTGAGGTTAGGAGTTGTTTCCAAGTACGTGAGCATGGTGCTCAGGTATGCGGAGATCGGCGAATATGTCGGTATCCCACAGACAGAGGGGTAGGTGGGCAGATGGTGACAGCCCTGTCCATCCCTAGCACTCCCCCACGTTCGGATATTGAAGTAGGAGTTCGTAAAGTCTCTATCGGCTGGCAGACTAGCTACGGGGATCTCCCTATCACCCCAGACTTAGTCTTGATACTAGAATTACTAATTAGATGTGTTGCTAGCAGTTCTTTGCATAATTATATATGACCAATGCCTGCTCAGTTAGTTATATTCTTTTATTCTTTATTTTCCCTTTTATCCTTGAGGTTGATCCAGATGTGTGTCCACTATTTTGAAATCATGTTTTATTCCTATTTACTCTATGCCTACCATTGCACTCAATAAGTGATCATGTTTACACCACGCTTGATGCATATTGTCATCCTACGGGAAATTATAAATACGACACCCTTGAATACTCACGGGTTTAAATGCTACAATGATAGTTCTGTGCGCTTGCAGAGTAATCTTATTTTTACTGAGCTATCGATTGGCGTACCTAAGTACCATTACTTAAGGATTGTAAATCTTGTGCACCCCACTGCACCGTGTCACAGTTTTGCATATCGTAAGTAATGACGGTTAGGAAGGCCAATCCGGCACTTCTAACTGCTATTACAAGACTGTATTACCTAGGCCGGCGCCTTTAAGGGTCAAGGGTTACCTTTCTGAAGTAATGGTGGTTGGGGATGTCAACTTACGTTTCTAGTATTATTATTAAGGATGGACTTATAGTCTATCTTTAGTAGTGGTGCTAAGAAACGCCAACAAGCATTTCTAGCACCGTTGCCGGGGATGAAATTTTAGTCTATCTTTTGTAACGACGTTAAGAGATGCCAACATCCCCAGAGCAGCACTACACCCTGTCCAGGGCGGCAGTGCCGCAGTGAAGGACGGTAGTGCTGCAGTGAAGGGAAGCGGTGCCACCCTCCCAAGGAAAGGGAAGGTCACTTCCACTGCCTCTGGTTTTGTTCAGCACAGGAAGAAGGTCTCCCAGCCCAAGTAGGTTCCACAGAAAAGCAAGAAATCAATTTAGGGCAAGCAAATAAGTATGCTCATGAACCAAGGACAGTTGTCCCTAGACAAAGCTTGAGTTCTTGCTTTGTGCTAAAAATAATATCAAGGTTGAAGTGGTTGCCAAGTACATTAGCAAAGAAAAGAATGTTTATCATAACACTTCTATTTGGGTTCCTAAGATTCTTGTGACTAACATGTAAGGCCCCAAGAATATTTGGGGACCTAAATCAGGGAACTAAACTTGTTTTGCAGGCATACTCCTCCGGTGGATCAAGTTGGGTGCTTGATAGTGGACGTATAAATCATATGACCAGAGAAAGGAGTATGTTCTCATCCTACACCCCAAGGAAGATTCAAATAAAAATATTGTCTTTGGAGACAATTCCATGGGAGGTGTGCTTGGTCTTGGTAAAGTTGCAATCACTCATGATCATTCAATTACTAATGTCTTACATGTTGATTCATTGAGTTGCAACTTGTTGTCCATATCACAATTGTGTGAAATGAGCTACAATTGTCTCTTTACGGATAAGGGTTTGAAAGTCACTAGAAGGGAGGATTACTCTATTGCTTTTATGGGTCACTTGAAAGGGAAGCTTTACCTAGTTGATTTCAACAAAAGCAGAGCTAACCTTGAGACTTATTTAGTGGCAAAATCTAGCATGGGCTGGTTATGACACCGTCGTATAGCACATGTTGGGATGAGGAACTTGGCCAAACTTCTAAAGGACAACCACATCCTTGGACTAACCGATGTTTATTTTGAGAAAGACAGGATTTGCAGCGCTTGCCAAGCCGGAAAGCAAGTAGGCATACCTCACCCACCAAAGAGCATCATGACCACCACTCAACCTTTGGAGTTGATTCACATGGATCTCTTTGGGCTGGTTGCCTACCTTAGCATTGGTGGTAACAAGTATGGATTGGTTATTATTGATGACTATTCCCGTTTCACTTGGGTGTTCTTTTTGTATGATAAGTGCCAGGTACAAGAGAAGGTGAAGATCTTCATTAGGTGGGCACAAAAGGAATTTGGTCTTCCCATCAAGAAAGTGAGAAGTGACAATGGGACCGAGTTCAAGAACACTCTGGTGGAGGAATTCCTTGATGAAGAGGGCATCAAGCATTTTTAACTCCATACACCCCTTAACAAAATGGTGTAATAGAGAGGAAGAATATGACTCTTATTGACATGGCAAGGATGATGCTCAATGAGTACAAGACGGCGGACATTTTTTGGTGTGAGGCTATCAACACCGCTTGCCATGCCATCAACCGCCTATACTTACATAAGAAGTTGAAGAAGTCCTCCTTTGAGCTTTTAACCGGTAACAAACCTAAGGTGTCTTACTTTAGAGTGTTTGGGTGTAAGTGTTTCATACTTAACAAGAAACCCAAAACCTCTAAATTTGCACCTAAAGTAGATGAAGGTTTTCTTCTTGGTTATGGATCAAATGAGCATGCCTACCGTGTCTTCAACAAAAACCCTTATTGAGTTGAAGTAGTGGTAGACGTGACATTTGATGAATCTAATGGCTCTCAAGTAGAGCAAGTTGACTCAAGTGCTGTAGATAAATTGACAATTCGTGATATAAGACCACAAGAAGAACCTGCAGCCAAACAAGGGGAGCCTCAGGAAGCTGCTGAAGAAGATTTTACTGACGCACTCACTAGAGAAGAGCAGGGAACACCTGCCACTAGAATGCAGGGTAGTAGTGCCGCCACAAGGGCGGCAGTGCCACCCCTCTAGCAGCTAACAGACCTGAGTCAGGTTTGGACAAAGGCTTAGACCTTGCACCAATCTTTGAACTTGAAGATTGTGATGAGCCAAAAGATAAGCAAGAAGGTGTTGAGCATCCAAGACTACGCTGTTGACGGTAGTTATTGCTCATTTTTAACCATCAAATAAACATGAATCAAGGTCATAAAATAATACACAACATAGTTATGGGGTTTGATTCTAACAAGTTCCACGAGTTTTGGTGTTCTCACTTGTTTTGCAGGGTATAAAAGGATATTCAATTTTTCACCGATTAAAAGAATCTCAAATTAGGACTTGGAGTTCACCATTGCATAGAGCTCGTCGAGACGATCGAAACGGACCTATGGTTTGCTATTTTTGGAGTCCGGAATAAAGAGATATGGATTTTACAAACACCGGAAGATTCTAGAACCTGAGCTGCGGGATTAATTAAAGGCTGCGGAATTAATTGGGCCTAAATTAGAATTTGGCTCATTAAAGCCTATGTGCACATGGTGGAAAGGCTTAGTACCATATTGCTTGCCCAAGGTGGAGGGGAGGCCAGGCGCCCCTATATATACAGCCCCAGGGACCCCCTAGGCTCCATCCCTTTCCTTATTATAATTCATATTCTCTAGTTAGGGATTGGATGGAGAGGTGCCCATTGAAGGATGACCTCTCTCCAATGTAGTAGATTAGTTCTAGTTGAGAGTTAGGGAGAGCAGAGCCATGCTTCGGTTCTGGAGAAGTCTTCAAGGGTCTGGTATATCTTTGTATCTCATCTTTGTATGACTTATGCTTTAATATATTTATCTTCTCTATTTACTTTATGCCTTGAATTTGATTGGTTAGTATAGTTGTTATACTTTGGCATAGGATCTCCGCTCGCATCGAGTGCTTTAGTTTTCATATGAGATTAGAGTAGTAATTAATAGTGTAGGCATGGTGTCTAGACTAGAGGTTGCACTCAACCTTACAAATAGTTGTGGTAGCCCCAGGAGGTGATAGCCCTGATGGCCGAAGTATTCCACCTCGTGTAGGTTGATGATTGTAGGACCGTAGTCAGAACTTCCTAGTCCCATTCTCATCTCATTCCGTGGCTAGTGTTCTGATGTCCCAAAGTGTTATTGTGTGATTGCTTTATCTACCATGAATTAGTTTTATAGAACTAAGGTAATAGAGAAGTATTTAGGAATCTTGAACTCTCCCATTGTCCTCTCACTTTAGCTATCTACTCTTTTATTATAGAATTCTCCTGTGTGTCTATATCATTTAAGCATAACTCCTATCATTTATCGTTTACCCCTACTATAGTCTAGTTGGTGTACTAAGTTAGTAGACACATGATGGGCAACTATCAAGCTTCTTTAATCATTGTTTCCCTGTGGTAAAATATAAATAACAATACCTGAAATACTCCCGGTAAAATGCTACAATGGTATTCTGTGCGCTTGCGGAATCTTTCATATTCTATTTGCACTTAATAAATACCAACATACGCCAAACCATTCAACGGGATCATCCTGTTGGCAATATCCTTAGGAGTCTTCGAAAGGGGGTAATGACTCATTCTCATTTAGCAAATTTTTGTGAGCATTACACATTTGTTTCCTCTTTGGAGTCTCTTAAGGTAGAAGATGCACTTGAAGACCCGTATTGGGTGTTGACAATGCAAGAAGAGCACAACAACTTCACAAGAAACCAGGTGTGGACCTTGGTGAAGAGACCCAATACAAATGTAATTGGCACCAAGTGGGTCTTCCGCAACAAGCAGGAAGAAAATGGTGTGCTGACAAGGAATAAGGCAAGATTGGTTGCTCAAGTCTTTACTCAAGTATAGGGATTGGACTTTGAAGAAACATTTGCATTGGTGGCTACACTTGAAGAAATCCGAATGCTTCTTGCCTATGCTACCCACCATGACTTCAAACTATATCAATGGGCGTGAAGAGTGCATTCCTTAATGGCCCCATTCAAGAACTTGTCGATGTTGAGCAACCACTGGGTTTTGAAGATCCCTAGTTCTCTAACCACGTTTACCAACTCCAAAATGTGCTCTATAGGCTTAACAAACACCAAGAACATGGTATGAATACCTTAAGGATTTCTTGCTCAAACATGGCTTTAAAATAGGCAAAACTGATCCTTCTCTTTACTCACAAATTTGATAAAGATATTATTGTGTGACAAATATATGTCGATGACATAATATTTGGTAGTACTAATCATTCCTTTTGTGAATAGTTTAGTAGGAATATGACCAAGAGGTTTGAGATGTCCATGATGGGTGAATTGAAGTTCTTCCTTGGTTTTCAAATCAAGCAATTGAAGGAACATTTTTTTGACAAACGAAGTACAACCATGATATGCAATTTGACATGGTGAATGCAAAGCATATCAAAACTCACATGCCAACCAATGGACATCTTGATCTCAGTGAAGAAGGGAAAGCCGTCGATACAAAGGTATATCACTTTATGATCGGCTCTCTACTTTACTTGTGTGCATCTCGACCGGATATAATGCTTAGTGTGTGCATGTGTGCTAGATTTCAAGCCAATCCTAAAGAATGTCATTTAACCATTGTGTCGGTTAACAAAGTTAGGGGTACCCAACTTCGATGAAAAACGCTCATTCCCACCATGGCCTGGCCCAAGTAAGGCCAGTGGAAGCCCACGAAGGCCGCGTCTACAGAGGCCCACGACATCATTCCACTAATGACAGCCTCCTCGGGAGAGCTCGCTCCGATTCGCACGAGCCTGCTCGGGAGAGCTCGAGAGAGCGGCGTCCTCAGCGCCCAAGTCTCCGATTCGCCCGAGCCTCCTCGGGACAGCACTCCTCGACGCACAAACTCTCCGATTCGCCCGAGCCTCCTCGGGAGAGCTCGGGAGAGCGGCATCCTGGGCGCCCAAGTCTCCGATTCGCCCGAGCCTCCTCGGGAGAGCGGCATCCTGGGCGCCCAAGTCTCCGATTCGCCCGAGCCTCCTCGGGAGAGCGGCATCCTGGGCGCCCAAGTCTCCGATTCGCCCGAGCCTCCTCGGGAGAGCTCGGGAGGCGGCGTCCTCAGCACCCAAACCTCCGATTCGCTCGAGCCTCCGCGGGAGAGCTCGGGAGAGCGGCGTCCTCGGCGCCCAAACCTCCGATTCGCCCGAGCCTCCTCGGGAGAGCTCGGGAGAGCGGCCTCCTTGGCGCCCAAGTCTCCAATTCGCCCGAGCCTCCTCGGGAGAGCGGCGTCCTCGGCGCCCAAACCTCCGATTCGCCCGAGCCTCCTCGGGAGAGCTCGGGAGAGCGGCCTCCTCGGCTCCCAAGGCTCCGATTCGCCCGAGCCTCCTCGGGAGAGCTCGGGAAAGCGGCGTCCTCGGCGCCCAAACCTCCGATTCGCCCGAGCCTCCTCGGGAGAGCTCGGGAGAGCGGCGTCCTCGGCGCCCAAACCTCCGATTCGCCCGAGCCTCCTCGGGAGAGCTCGGGAGAGCGGCCTCCTCGGCGCCCAAGGCTCCCAAACCTCCGATTCGCCCGAGCCTCCTCGGGAGAGCTCGGGAGAGCGGCGTCCTCGGCGTCCAAACCTCCGATTCGCCCGAGCCTCCTCGGGAGAGCTCGGGAGAGCGGCCTCCTCGGCGCCCAAGGCTCCGATTCGCCCGAGCCTCCTCGGGAGAGCTCGGGAGAGCGGCGTCCTCGGCGCCCAAACCTCCGATTCGCCCAAGCTCACCTCCGATTCGCCCGAGCCTCCTCGGGAGAGCTCGGGAGAGCGGCCTCCTCGGCGCCCAAGTCTCCGATTCGCCCGAGCCTCCTCGGGAGAGCTCGGGAGAGCACGAGAGAGCGGCACCAGCTCGGGAGAGCTCGGGAGAGCGGCATCCTTGGCGCCCCAAGTCTCCGATTCGCCCAAGCTTCCCTATCCCCCTCGAGCGCAATATCGCAAAGGCATCCAAGGCACAGGTGATGTCAGCGGAGCAATTTTGGACCACAAGAGATCTCTCTGACCACTTTACAAGCACTCTCCCGTCAGGATAGACTCTCGACGCGACTGTGCTTCGCACGCTCCTGACGGCCATACTCTCTCTGACCACTTTACAAGCACTGTCCCGTCAGGACAGACTCTCGACGCGACTGTGCTTTGCACGCCCCTGACGCCCATACCACCTGTCCTCCACGGTATGGTCTACGGTGGGCCGCCCCGTTTTCCGCCGGAACCTATCAACTCCAACTGTGACAGTCAAGCGCCTGACGACGGGCTACGCAAGAACGGGAAAGGCGCCTACTGCGCTGTCCACTCGAAAGGACGAGCACGCCTTCCATCCGTGCTCGCCTGACCCTCGGGAAGAGCTGTTCAAAGACCGGAAATATGACCCGGGGAGATATCCCCCGCTCAATCCCATCACGCCTTCATAGTCCCGAGCCTCGGGAGACCTAAGGTGACTCACCCTCTTGTCACATCGTACGGAAAGATAGCCGATAGGTGTGACCCTACGGCACGTCGTAATCCGACGACTGCTGCCGGCTTGGAACTCACCAAGGACGTGCGAACCACGACAGCCATGCCCCGGAGACGCGGAGAAAAGGCAGTAGCTGCATAGTCAAACGGGGAACAGCAACTCCTCACTGTAAAATACGTAGCTGCCCCTGCCTCTCCCTTGCGACTATAAAAGGGAGAGCAGAGGCCAGCTTTAAGAAAAAAGGACGACGGAGAACGACGGAGAAGTTCTAAGTTCTCACCCACACAAACGTACCCATGGCAAACGACTTGTAAACACTTAGACACACAAGAGACCTGGGAGCGCTTCCCTCTCTCGCCTAGCTTGTAACCCCCTACTACAAGCACCCCGGTGCAAGGCAACACGACTCTCCTCTCCACTGGACGTAGGGCTTGCTTGGCCTGAACCAGTATAATCCCTGTGTTCCCCCTTGCACACCATCCGTAGCCTCAACCGCAAAACACGTATTTACTAGCCGGTGTTAGCCCCGCCAAAACTAGCACCGACAGTTGGCGCGCCAGGTAGGGGCCTTTTGCGTGTTGATCCCGGTTGCGGATGGCAGCCAACGTCCCTGCGCTTCCTGCTGGCGCGGTGCTCCGGTTCGGTAGCCTCGAGTTCGCGGCCACTGTCCTCGGCCTCGAGATGAACCTCCGCCCAACCGGAGCCCCGGGCCATCATCATCCTGACCCCGGCCCAGCAGGTGGCTGGGAAAGGGACCCCGGCGACACCTCCACCCGTTTCAGGGAAACAGAGGGAACGCCACGCGCCGCTCCCGCCGAACTAGGCGGGGGAAGCGCATCCGCGTCAACCCGACCAATCCGGTGCCCCCCGCGCGGGACACCTCCTCTACGATCATCACCAGCGCAACGCTGGTAGCTCGAGCAGCTAAGTCACAGTTACCCTTAAGCTTCCAAGCTTTGTTCATATTTGTGGTCTCGGAATCGATAAATAAGCGTTCTTTAATTATCACGAATTTTGAGATTTAAACTGAAACCTCCCTTACGTCCGAACCTCTCCAGCACTCTTGAAAAAATCCATGAAACCCGAACAGGCAAGAGAACACCCTTAGGGCATGGCCGGCCGAGCCGCGAGACCGCCTACGCCCCTGGGCTACGGCATCTCCACTCACCACCCACCGTCCGACGGGTGACTTACGCTTCGAGGCAATTTCATGGAGTTTTTCAAGTACGGGACGAGGGGTGGATGCTTGGGGACCGACGATCTAATTTTCTCTGCGCCTTTTCGATCGCTTTTTCGAAAATTCCGCGCCGAACTCCTTTCTGCACTCTAGCAAAACTTGCGAGATCCAAAGAAGTAAAAGGACACTCTTAGGGCAGGGCTGGCCGAGCCGTGAGATCGCCTACGCCTCCGGGCTACGGCACCTCCACTCACCACCCTCCGCCCGAGGGTCAACTTGCGCTCCAGAAAGATTTCGCGAATTTTGCCTGAGTGCGAGAAGAGAGACGGGCGTTTGGGAAATTTAGTAAAAAACGATCTCACTCGAGCCTTCTCTGAGATACCTAGCTGTGTGCGCGACAAAGTGGGAACCCCTCGGGTCAGACTGGCACAGCTCTGGCTCTGTCTACACCACCGAGGCTACGGCATCCCTAAAAATGCTAAGTCCTCAACTTTCATCACAAAGGTTACTTTTTACAAGGGCACTATGGCCCGCTTCTTCTTCACGGCAGGTTCAGAGGAGGGAGCTCGACCTCGGCTTGGAAGAGACCCGCCATCACCACGCACGCAAACCGCCTCGACTGAGCCGAACCGTCGCGTCCGTCAGGCTTCGCGCCTCAAAAGGTGAGCCGAATCATTACAACCGCGCGCCTCGATTCCACCTTCATTTTCTCAACGAAGAAACCCCGGGCTCGGGCGCCCGTTACGTTTCCAGGGGATCGAAGACTGGCCCTCCGAGGCTCGAACAGTCGCCCCAGGGAAATCGAGTTAGGGACAGCTAGTGGATGGGTCACGAAAACGGCCAGTATCCCGACGCCCGGGACGTCACAAGGGACATCCCATGCTGTGTCCAAGTCCCAGTAGCGAGTCGGTTACGTGGAATCCCTCTGTGGGAGGCATCATGCCCTCGGGACCCATCGAAGGGACCCGACATCCACCAACTAACCCTCGGAAAATAATTGGAGTGTGCTCAGGCCACTAGCCGACCCTTAACGAATAGGGCACGGACCTCCACTTGGACCAACCCGTTTGTAGCTCACCGGAAATGCCGACTCGTGCCCCAGCTGGGAAGTCGAGCAGGACCAAACCTTCCTCTTCCCGAAAAAAGAGCGTGAAGGTCGAATTAAAAAAGACAGGGAAGAACCCGATCGATGTCCGATACGAAAACGGAGGCTCGGAAACTTGCCCTGCACCTTGGAAAGACCACCGAACGATCTCCCACACGGTGGGAGGCTCGGGGGTTCCGCTTCCAAGGAAACAACCCACCTAAATAAATCGAAAAACACCCGAGGACTAACGAACACGATTCTAAGCCTTTGAAGGTATATATCATCCCTCCAAAGCCTCGGGGGCTACACCCGGCGGGTGCGCTCGCGCGCACCCCCCGGAAAAAAAACAACCCACACTTTATCTTTTTTGACAGGAAGAACCAGCGTGAACCTGTGGAGGAGTGCCTTCACTCCGCCACAGGCTCGGGGGCTACTGTCGGTTACCAAAGTTAGGGGTACCCAACTTCGATGCAAAAACGCTCATTCCCACCATGGCCTGGCCCAAGTAAGGCCAATGGAAGCCCACGAAGGCCGCGTCTACAGAGGCCCACGACATCATTCCACTAATGACAGCCTCCTCGGGAGAGCTCGCTCCGATTCGCCCGAGCCTGCTCGGGAGAGCTCGGGAGAGCGGCGTCCTCAGCGCCCAAGTCTCCGATTCGCCCGAGCCTCCTCGGGACAGCACTCCTCGACGCCCAAACTCTCCGATTCGCCCGAGCCTCCTCGGGAGAGCTCGGGAGAGCGGCATCCTGGGCGCCCAAGTCTCCGATTCGCCCGAGCCTCCTCGGGAGGGCGGCATCCTGGGCGCCCAAGTCTCCGATTCGCTCGAGCCTCCTCGGGAGAGCTCGGGAGGCGGCGTCCTCGGCGCCCAAACCTCCGATTCGCCCGAGCCTCCTCGGGAGAGCTCGGGAGAGTGGCGTCCTCGGCGCCCAAACCTCCGATTCGCCCGAGCCTCCTCGGGAGAGCTCGGGAGAGTGGCGTCCTCGGCGCCTAAACCTCCGATTCGCCCGAGCCTCCTCGGGAGAGCTCGGGAGAGCGGCCTCCTCGGCGCCCAAGTCTCCGATTCGCCCGAGCCTCCTCGGGAGAGCTCGGGAGAGCGGCGTCCTCGGCGCCCAAACCTCCGATTCGCCCGAGCCTCCTCGGGAGAGCTCGGGAGAGCGGCCTCCTCGGCTCCCAAGGCTCCGATTAGCCCGAGCCTCCTCGGGAGAGCTCGGGAGAGCGGCGTCCTCGGCGCCCAAACCTCCGATTCGCCCGAGCCTCCTCGGGAGAGCTCGGGAGAGCGGCGTCCTCGGCGCCCAAACCTCCGATTCGCCCGAGCCTCCTCGGGAGAGCTCGGGAGAGCGGCCTCCTCGGCGCCCAAGGCTCCCAAACCTCCGATTCGCCCGAGCCTCCTCGGGAGAGCTCGGGAGAGCGGCCTCCTCGGCGCCCAAGGCTCCGATTCGCCCGAGCCTCCTCGGGAGAGCTCGGGAGAGCGGCGTCCTCGGCGCCCAAACCTCCGATTCGCCCGAGCTCACCTCCGATTCGCCCGAGCCTCCTCGGGAGAGCTCGGGAGAGCGGCCTCCTAGGCGCCCAAGTCTCCGATTCGCCCGAGCCTCCTCGGGAGAGCTCGGGAGAGCACGGGAGAGCGGCACCAGCTCGGGAGAGCTCGGGAGAGCGGCATCCTCGGCGCCCCAAGTCTCCGATTCGCCCGAGCTTCCCTATCCCCCTTGAGCGCAATATCGCAAAGGCATCCAAGGCGCAGGTGATGTCAGCGGAGCAATCTTGGACCACAAGAGATCTCTCTGACCACTTTACAAGCACTCTCCCGTCAGGATAGACTCTCGACGCGACTGTGCTTCGCACGCTCCTGACGGCCATACTCTCTCTGACCACTTTACAAGCACTGTCCCGTCAGGACAGACTCTCGACGCGACTGTGCTTCGCACGCCCCTGACGCCCATACCACCTGTCCTCCACGGTATGGTCTATGGTGGGCCGTCCCGTTTTCCGCCGGAACCTATCAACTCCGACTGTGACAGTCAAGCGCCTGACGATGGGCTACGGAAGAACGGGAAAGGCGTCTACTGCGCTGTCCACTCGAAAGGACGAGCACGCCTTCCATCCGTGCTCGCCTGACCCTCGGGAAGAGCTGTTCAAAGACCGGAAATATGACCAGGGGAGATATCCCCCGCTCAATCCCATCACGCCTTCATAGTCCCGAGCCTCGGGAGACCTAAGGTGACTCACCCTCTTGTCACATCGTACGGAAAGATAGCCGATAGGTGTGACCCTACGGCACGTCGTAATCCGACGACTGCTGCCGGCTTGGAACTCACCAAGGACGTGCGAACCACGACAGCCATGCCCCGGAGACGCGGAGAAAAGGCAGTAGCTGCATAGTCAAACGGGGAACAGCAACTCCTCACTGTAAAATACGTAGCTGCCCCTGCCTCTCCCTTGCGACTATAAAAGGGAGAGCAGAGGCCAGCTTTAAGAAAAAAGGACGACGGAGAACGACGGAGAAGTTCTAAGTTCTCACCCACACAAACGTACCCATGGCAAACGACTTGTAAACACTTAGACACACAAGAGACCTGGGAGCGCTTCCCTCTCTCGCCTAGCTTGTAACCCCCTACTACAAGCACCCCGGTGCAAGGCAACACGACTCTCCTCTCCACTGGATGTAGGGCTTGCTTGGCCTGAACCAGTATAATCCCTGTGTTCCCCCTTGCACACCATCCGTAGCCTCAACCGCAAAACACGTATTTACTAGCCGGTGTTAGCCCCGCCAAAACTAGCACCGACACATTGTTAAAAGAATCTTAAGATATTTAGTTCATACTCCAAACTTGGCTTGTGGTATCCTAAGGGCTCTAAGTTCAATCTACTTGGGTATTCGGATTCCGATTGCGCCGGTTGCAATGTAGATAGAAAAAGTACTTCGGGGACATGTCAATTCTTTGGACGGTCCCTAGTGTCTTGGAGCTCTAAAAAGCAAAATTGTGTAGCCCTTTTCACCACCGAGGCGGTGTATATTATTGCCGGCGCTTGTTGTGCTCAACTACTTTGGATGAGGCAAACCATAAAAGATTTCAGATGTCATTTTACCAAGATCCCACTTTTGTGTGACAATGAAAGTGCCATAAAACTTGCAAACAACCTCGTAAGTCACTCAAGAACAAAACAAATAGACATCCGTTATCACTTTTTAAGGGAGCACAAAACCAAAGGAGATATCGAAATTCACCATGTGAGCACCGAAAAGCAACTAGCTGATATCTTCACTAAGCCTCTTGATGAGTCAAGATTTTGTGCTTTAAGAAATGAACTAAATATACTTGATTCTAGGAACTTGGCTTGACATGTAGCACACATTTGTTTGTCCAACTAGTGACTTAGGAAAAGATTTTGAAAGCTTCATATTGTGTTTCAAAACTAATTCAAAAGCGTTTTCAAGGGAGCATGACCATTGTTTTTGTTGATGATTGAATCTAGTCATGACACTTTGAATATATATATATATATATTTGAGATAGAAATAGTCATAAAATTAGACCTCATTCTGTCAGAGTTGGGCAGGGCGGCAGTGTCGCCCATAGAGTGCGGTTGTGCCACCCTCTAAAACCTAGGCGGTTTTGGCTCAATTTTCTCTGAGCGCTAGGACCAACCTCTCTCATCTATTTTTGGCCGTCCCGAGCGCTCTCCCTGCTTCTCTCTCCTAGACCGTGCTGCCCCCAACTTCTCTCTCTCTCTCTCTCATGTGAGTTGTGGGTGCCAGAGTTCCTCGCTGCGGCATTGGCAGCCTATCTCTGGCATTGTAGCACCTTGGGCCAGCATCTCATGCTTCTTCTCTAGCTGGTCAAGGTGTGAAGGCTTGGACATTGCTCTTCTTTCCCCTTCAATCTTCGGTTTTAATCAAGGTGAAACCCTAATCCTACCCGATATATGCAATGCATGATTTTCAGTTGTGGATTCGACTTTTGAGAGGTAGTATGATGGATTTAGGGGGAGCTTCCATGGCAAAATCCTAGAAGAAACCCGATTTCATTTGGGGAACCCTAGCTAGGGAGGCAGTGCCGCCCTCTGTAGGAGCAAGTGCTCATGGCTAGGTTTCTGTTAATGGATTCAATTTTCCTCCAAGATTTCATCCTGAAAGTGCACTCCCTAGATCCAGAATACTATTTTCTCTCATTCACAAATAAATATCATGATTTGATCTATTGTTAAACTTTAATTTCTGAGATTGTGATGGAATATAGAGATTATTGGATTAAAAAGTTAACTACTGAAAGAAATTGCACATTGTTCTGATGAACAAGCTGAGTGCGGCATTGCCGCCCTCAGAGAGTGGTAGTGCCGCCCTGCCTTGCTGTTGATCAAGGTGCTATGTTTTTAGAACAATGTTCAAGTTCTTTCAGTGGTTAAAATTTCTCTGCAAATAGCTCTGTAGTTCCGGTATCCATAGTTTCTTATCCAAGTTTCATTTAATTGCATAGATGGAAGGTGGAAGTGGCAATCCGCGTGGTTTGAAGAAGCAGCTGTCCAAGCATCCAGCCAAGAGAGGTCGCAGAGGTGGAGGCAGCAGTGGACCATATGTCAAGTATGTGGCTGATGAGGAGAGGCGCCAGCAGGAGGGATTCACCATCTCCTACAGAGGATGTCCTGGTACTCTAGTTCATCTGAGCGAGTTTGATGACAGCTACATGAGAGACTCAGATGAGAATCTCACTCTTTGTGCACCTAATGATTCTACTCCACACCCTCTATTTGACTACTCCAAATCCTGGACAGAGAAATCACAGGCGAGGGCTGTTGTTGGTATTTTTTAGCTCAAACAAATAAACACTATGAATTATCTGTAAGCGGACATATACCGTTGTAGCTTTCACCCGGAGGGTTTTAATTATTGTATCCACAGGGAAACGGGCTTGGATAACTACGGTCTAACTTAACCCGATGTAGCTATAAGATTTAAGAAGGTTGAGTGTAGAGGAAAATGCTGAGATACTCTAATTTCAATCTCAATAAACTATGTCTTCTACTGTTCTATCAGGGGAAATCGCATGAGCAAGATATCGGCAGAGGACATTTCCTTTAGCGATGCTATCCTACTATTGCTTCTAATGCGAGGTGGACTACAAAGAAGTCAACTGCACGATCATACCCACGATCCACCACCGATCCGGCCAGACAGGACGCATTCATAAGTAATCTAGGTCTAAGCACCATGCCTACATCTATAATTACTACTCCAATCTATATGGTCCTATATGTTAAAGCACTCAAAGAGATATGAACCAGAAGAGCAATATAAACAATGTTGCTTAAAGAGAAAAGAAGTCGATTACCAGAGTTGGTATAAGATAACTCCAACAAATAAACCCTAGTATTATCTGCAAGCGAACTGTCATTGTGCATAGAAAACACTAAACAAAATAAATGATTTCATAAATTTTCTAAAATTTTACCAAGATTTTAATTATGCTGATATAATTTAAACAATGAAAATATGAATTTGTTAAACTTTTGAAATTAAATTTGATATGTCTGTTGCATTCATGCTGAGGGCATTTAATTTTCTTGTATGAAAATGAATTTACAAATCTCGTTTAAGCCTCGAATAGGTTTTGCTCTATTTATAAAACCAAGTAAAGTTCAAAATTTTGTTTAAAAAAATTCAAAATGAGTTTGAGTTTTAAAAGTCTTTGAAAATGTAATTTGAAGACATTTCAACTTCTGATGGCAAATGGGTCTAAAAGAATAAATTAGAAGAATATTTCAGCAATAGCTTAAATATTATTTGCAAATCATATTTTAGAAAGTTCTAAAATTTATTTATTTGGATTGTCAAAAGTGGCTTTAAAATAAATTTCGTTCAAATGTTTTGTAAAATTTGATATTTTGAAGAGAAAGCTTCCAAAATATATTTGTTGCCAAATCCGCCATGTCCATATATCATCATTCTCATATTTTTATCACGTCCACTCTTCGTCCTCTAAAGTAACAATGTCATAAAACTCAATTTTCTTCCTCCATTTATCTCATTTATATTTCCTTTGTCTGTATACCTAATCCTTTGCACGTCATTCATTCTCAAATATACAAGAACCACCAGGCCACTCACTCTTCACTTATTCAGCGCAATTGCTTGCATGATAATTACTTGTTCACATATCTCCTTCTGTCTCACAACAATAAGGTCGGCACACATGAGATCATTTCCACCCACGTGCCACCCCTCCAAGTCTCATTTTTCATCCATCCATTTAATTTTCCCCATCTCTACTTTGTGGTGTGGCTTAAACGTGAGTTGCCCAATAAACAATTCAATAGTATCACCAAGTGCTACTAATCTCTCTCATTAGCATTTTTTGACGTGCACGTGAGACAATTCAAGTGAGAGCCAATCGTGGCCTTTCACGTTCTACCACTAAATTAATTATCTGGTTTGCTTAATTTTTGCATGGGAGGCCTAAAGCCAAGCAAGGCATGCATGACACGATGAGCACGCTTTCTCCTTTGAAAAATACTGTACTAATCAAAGCAACCATATCATCTTTTAGTGCTTCAAGTAATCTTTTACTGGCAGCCCTTCAGAAAATCTGATAGCCGCAAATAAACACGTCCATTCCTCTCCTATTTTCCTGACCGTGCATGCTCGCATCAAACCCAAGTGTGCACATTGAAACACATCATTATCATAGCAAAAACTAACTGACGGCACACTCAGTCCCACTTTTAATCTCCACCAGAGGCCATAATGCAAACCGCTGTGGCATTTGCTCAAGATTAAATCTGCATCCAGACCTCTACGCTGCCTCCTCACATCTATAAAAGTGCTCCAACATCTCTCTCCCACAAGTTTATTCACCAGAACACCCTCTAGACCATCTACTCTTGTTTGTATTTCTGAAGGACGGAAATTATCATCTTCATTAATCTTGGTGAGAAACGACTCGTCACCATCCTTTCTTTGTATTCTCTGTTGTTCTCTGGAATTTCAAGGCATCTCTACTGCTGTTGGCTGACCAGGCAATCATCGCACTGCTGTTTCCTCACCATCACACCATCGCCAGTTATCTTGCTACACCAGCGGTCCTTGAAGGCAGGTGAAGATTCTGACGTTGCACTCTTTCTTGTTTTAACTATACTAGCAAACGTGCCCGTACGTTGCAACGAGAGAGATAAAAACATTAATTTTAAAACTCATAATTCTATAGATCTCTTTTATGAACACTAATTCTGAAACTCATAATTATATGATCCTGAATAATTTTGCCATGGTTCCATGAGGTAGATTTTAAGAGTGTAGCACTAACTTAAAATACAGTTTTATCATAACACATGAATATACAAAGAGTTGCTTGTTTACTCATGATTGAATATAACAATGTCATTTTTTTAGAATTATTATGAACCCAGAGAAGTCCAGCTGACCTAGTTAAAGCGTGTGGCCATCGTGGTGGTTCCGGCTTCTCTGAAAAACATGGCAGCAGTGACCATGGCGTGGACTGCCAGAAGGAGCAGCGGTGCCTTCTTGTTTGACTTCTTGGTCCGCACTGCTCGATCGGCATGGTACAGAGGAACGGTGATGTCAAATCAGTTTGTCTTTTTCTTCATCATCGTTGCCTTAGTCGCCGTCACTTTGGTCCTCATCCGTCTCCTCCTCCTCGTCGTCGTCGGGAGCCTCCTCGTCCATGTCTTCGTCTTCGTCTTCCTCCTGTTCATCTGCCTTCTGCTCCTCATCAAGATTATCAATAGAATCTACAAGCTTTTTTAGCAGTTTTTCTACTCTCTCCTCGAGATCACTATTGTGATGGTCTTGTCTCGCCTCAAGCGGCAGGCGAATGGTCAAGTAGAAACGCCTGACGTGGTGCTACATGCGTACCAGAGCCACGCCTCTGCTCCTTCCACGGGCACAGGCTCGAGCTGCGGCCTAAGTCCACGAGCATGAATAGCAGGATCCAAAGCAAGACAATGCTAGCCTCCGACTGTGCACGCCTGCGCGACTACGTTGTTGATGAAAATACCGTCCAACGTCACCGGCGGCGGACTCAAGCTCTTCTAGGGACACGCGTCCAGACTCCGGAGGCCGCGCCACCGCCGTGAGAGCACGCCCGTGCGCACCAACTCCCTCGCGTCGATGTCGGCAACCCGAGGATGCGCATAAGCACGTCGTCTCACACAGGCCGCTGATCCGATTGTTCCTGACTCAGTCGTCGCCACCTTGGTCGGGCAGTCGACAGGTGGGCTTTGCAGCGTCGGCGACGGCGCTTCGTTCGTGTTCTTATCGAGGGATGCCATGGCCGCCGGATGGATCGTGTTCTTTGTTTATATTATATAGAGAGGTGTAATGATTGTTTTGCACAAAGTAATTGGAACCGGCATCAAACATGCATGAGATCTCCCTTTCTAGCACGTCCAAGATACAACATGCAAGACGCTGTACACCAGAGTCCAGGGTCTAAACTACAACTAATATAATCGCTTGGTGGAAGAAACGAAGCTGCGTATCCACTGAGTCCTTGCGACAGAAGAACAGAACGGAACGCAAGCAATAACCGCGAGTGGACCGGTGACAGAACAAAAAACGCGTGACCAAAATTTATTAGTAGGCATAGATATACCATAAGCTGGCAAGAAGTAGTATATGGATGCAGACATTATATTCTATTTGTTTATTCCTCACAGAAGCATGTTAATTCTTTACCATAAACCCGCATCACGCCATATATTATCCATTCCTTGCTTCTCATAATTCAATCCAACGCCTTCCACCTTTCTCTCTCAAATCATCCTCCGTTTATTTTATGACAAATTTTATCATCAGCCGGTGCATCTACAGTAGGTCCAGAACCAATTCTTCCTCTTAATCGATTTATTGATCTTGATCGGCCGCCTTGTTTGCATCACAGGTAGAGTTGCCGACCAAATAGGAGCTGGCCAGGCCTGCACCTATCCCCCACCGTCTTGTGCCCATGCACCTCGCCGCCGCCCTCTGAGATGCTAAAAAAATAAGGTTGTGATCTTGTTGCCTCTCTGTTGAATTGAATTTCATCGATCTTAGTTCTCCTGCCATCTCCGGAAAGACCATAGATGTGCTGGTTCATGGTGGTTTTACGATAACAAACATGGCTGTTGTTCCGTTTTCATGCATGCCCAACATTTTGTGATCATTATATGTGTTTCTGATGGACACAATTAAATCCAGTATCCACTTTTTTTAATCACGGTCACCTCACTCATACGTCATCCATGTTTTATATAGCCATTTTCCTTTAGAAAAATAAATCCAGAAATACACTTCAAATACGCCTTTCTGATGTCAGCCTGACATCAAGCTGATGCCGTATATATCTTTATCTCCATGATAGAATCATCCATATGCCAATCTAAATTTCGTTCTTTCTTTTTAATCACGTTGTTCTCATAATGTCATCAATCTAGATTATATTTATAAAGTATTTATGAAATATATTTAGGTGTTTAGTTTTGTTTAAAAATAATTAATGATGTCATCTCATTTATGATGCCATTAATATGTACTTGTTTATAAAATAATTCTGAAAAATGATAAATAAATCTTTTGACTTTCATAAAATAGATTTGAAGTTCAAATTTAATATTTTGGTTCAAATAATTTATATTTTCAGCCCCTGGTTTTGGAAAAGTATTTACAAATAGGTCCTTATTTACAATAATGCTCCTGAAATTTCAAAACCCCAACTTCTAAATCAATAGCTCCGTTTTAGTTGGTTCCTGCGCTCATGAGTTCGTAGCGATGAATAGTATACGCTAGTAGCCTTTATGGTATATTTTTATAATGTTTAATGTGCTCTTTTTAGGGTCATTTTCAGATGCTTGTTTTGGTTGCTCTTATCGTTAGAAGTGGAGCTCTGCAAAGATGATCGTGAAGAAATTGGAGAGCTTGGAAAGCATTTGAAGGCCTGTGTAACATGAGTTCCCTTGTTACCTAATAACCATTTAATCACCTTTTCATATGCATGTGTCTAATATGATAAACCCATAAGGATTTTACTTAGAACTATTGATATCTTGTATCCTTGTTACCTATAGAGTTTTGCATATGGGTATAGTTGCTTAGTTTGCTATCACCAATTATAAAGATCTATAATATTGATTAATGGTTTATGCAACTATGGATGAAAGATGCTTTTAAGCAACATGGACACAAGAGGGCTAGAGTATTGGGCCTTTATGGTCGCTCTAGTCTGCCCTCCGTATGCATCTGAATCTTAAAGCGGCCACCCAGGATTGACAGTACAACTGTGAGGGCTATATGGCTCTGACTTTAGTTAAGTATGAGGACCTTTTCTAGCATGTTAGAGGTTACCGTGGAGCGCAAATGGAGATAAGCAGACTGTGGATCTCTGGACAGGTTGTATCACACAGACTGACTAATGAAACCTAGCGGCCCTAACTTACTAGGCAAACCTCTGAAAGACTTCATAGTGGACCCTGCCGGCCTTCCTTGGTAGTGGGCTAAGAGGTTGGCCGCCTCGGGCGAAAGGGTAAACCACGACTCACAGGGAAAGTGTACACCTCTGCGCAGAGTTTATTAAACTAATATACTAGCCGTGCTCACGGACACGAGCGGCCTGGATCCTTTTCGAGACAGATGGTTCTATGGATGGTTTGAGATGATGAATTAATCTTGATGATAATTATTATACTCTCACTGGGGTGCTAAGCATAACTTAGTTACATAGACTCTTAATAAGTAAAATGTGACCAACTAAAATTGCTTATCGCAGTTCAACCGTGTCAGCCTTTTTGAGCCTTCCATCCCCTCATGTTATACTTGCTAAGCATGGTGAGCTGATGCTTGTGGTTGTCACCAATAAAAATCGCGGATGGGTACCAGATGGTGGTTCAAGTAAGGTGCTTCCATGAGCTGTTCCAAGAATACTAGGCGAGTGCTCCCCCAGTCAACCGTCCCTGTGGAGTTTGGTGACCCGAAGATAAAAGATGAAGAATAGTTTCCGTTGTGCTTTTATATATATATATATTTGTAAGTCTTAATGAAAATATGTTTCGCTATGTAATCAAGCATTGCTTATGATATTGACCATATTTGTCACTATATGTGTTGTGTGGAGATTCTGAGCACATATATAGTTAACGCTTGGTATTCTTTGGAAAACCGGGTGTTACACAAACTGATACCGATGTAGCACTTCACCCGGTAGTATTCCAATATATTGTTATTTATATTTTACTACACAGAAAACGGGATGACTAGAATCTGAACTTAACCCCTGAGCTGCTATCAAGGACGGAGAAGATAGGGTGATAAAGGAGATTGCTAAGGCTTCTAGTTCTAATCCTCACAAGATATTATTTGATTGTTCTTAATGGGAAAATTACCATAGGAAGGTATCAGCAAAGGGTAAATTCCTTAGTAAAAGAGACCTACGGTCCTACTGATGGGAGGTGGACTACGAAAGATTCAATAAGGCTAGGTCACCCTCGGGAGCTACCACCGATCCGGACAGTATGGGACATTTACGAGCAAATATAATCTAAGCACCATGTTTAAACTATAAATTACTACTTCAATCAAGGAGCTACCAAGACTAAAGCACTCAAAAGGATCGTAAACCATAAGAACAATAATAGCAACGTCACTCACTTGGATTAGAAGTTGAACTCCGAAGAAATCTTCAGAAACAAGCCCCAAAGAAGGACTTGAATCCGCGGGTACAAGTCATAGAGCAGTCACCGACAGGCCGGCAACTCCTCCAACTATCTCTAGCTCTTCTACCACACTATTTCTAGAATAAGACTAGCCCTAATCTAGAGAGACTACAAGGCTAATCTTGTACTTGATGCTTGGCTCTAAATCCTATCTTGGGTTTCTACTTTGCTCTAAATATATCGGTGGATTTCTGAAACCCTAAATTGATTTCTCTTTGGATCATATGAAGCCCTGGGGGTCTGGGGCTGTATATATAGTCCGGTGGGATGAACCGTAGCTATTAGATCAAACCAACCTCGATAGATGGTGGAGATTAATCCTCAAAGGCTTGTGAAGAGTCCACGTCGAAGCAGACGCGGAGATCTTCCTCTAACAGGTCGGCCGACCTCCCGGCTTCCAAGTGGGCCCCGCTTTTGCAGACATGTCTCTGAAATTCTCTGGAATATTCTTGATTTACTGTCACGGCGGAATTTGACGTATTTGTCTGCCATATGGGCCCTTCTTGGTTCTTTTCCTGTATAGTCCCTGAAAAACACAGATTCATCAAAACTCATAGAATTCTGTCAGTTTAAACCCTATTCTAGGTGGTGGCTCTCATTTATATCCTTTTTCATGATTAGTTGACGGGTAAAATCATACAATAACTACCGTCAACAATGTTGAGGATGAAAAGATGAAGTAGGTTCACATTGATGATAACATACATAGTGGTAGTAGAAATGCAACTATAAATTAAGTTGATAAAGTGATCATTGAAACCTTGTGTTTTTAGAGCAGTAACAATGAAATTCCATTCAATTCTATCAAAATCTTTGGCTAGATCAAGTTTAAGAAAGAAAGGCTTTTGATTCCAATTCTTAAGATTCAAACTATGAAAAATTTCCTAAGTAATAATGATATTTGAAGCAATATGTATACCTTGAATAAAAGGAGCTTGAGAGGGGTGAATGATGTGAGACAATGATTTTTAATTCTTTCAGAAAGAGGTTTGGCAATGATTTTGTAAGCAACATTACAAAGATTGATTGGCCTATAATCTTTAGGAGAATTGGGGGAATTGATTTTGGGAATGAGAGCAATATGAGTTCTATTGATAAACGGAGATAACTAGGTCAAGCACATCCTTACCTAGCCATTCCAAGGATGATTTGTAGAAAGTTGCATTCAATTCATCAGGGCCTATGGCTGCATTGTTTCTCATATTTTATCTATGGCACGAATCTCCTGCATTGTTGGCATGGAGTTTGTGAATGGGTCTTCCTCAGGAACTTGGTTATCATCTATTTTAATATTCCATGTCTGATCATTATTGTTGTTCATGCAATTTGTCTAAAATAGTTGTTAGCAACCTTAGCAAGCTATTCATGTGGTTGAGAAAGAGCCATCAGGATTGAGGAAGTGGATGGTAGTGTTCTTCTTGGCTCTTTTGATGATGGATTGGTGGAAGAAACTGGTATTCTTGTCCCCAACAATAGACCAGTTCTTTTTATATCTCCAAATGCGTTTTGCTAGAAGAAACTGGTGTTCTTCTTTCATGCTGGTAGAGAAGGAGGTTTTGGACACTAGGGTTTTGCTGGTGGGGTGCACACATTTGGAGTTTTAGAATATGATCATCAATGGCTTTGATGGCATCATAATTCTTAGGTTTCAATTTGTTTAGGTCTTTGGCAAGGAAATATGCCTTGATATGAAATGGCTTGTTGGAGGACCTATACCAGCTGCTTTTGATAACATTCTCACAATCGTCTTTAAGAAGCCACCAATTTTCAAACTTAAAAGGTTTAACAATGGTACGACGACGAGAGTTCAGGACAACTAAAATTGGAGCGTGATCACTTTTCATCATAGGCAGATGGTAAACCACAATGTTAGGAAAACAGAACACAAATATGTATTTGCAAAGAATCTATCTAGACGTTTCTTAGTCAAAGTGTAAGCATGACCATTGTACCCTAAATAAAAAACCATAATCTTTGATAAGACAACAAAACTCATAAATCAAACGACTGTTAGCAGGCCTAGGACCAAGTTTCTCATTAGCATTTATGATTTCATTCAGATCACCCATACATATAAAAGGCAAGCTCAGGTATGTTACAACAAAACGTTGAACTTGCCTCCAAATAGAGTGGTGTGGAGATGGTGAGGATTTCCATAGACACGAACTTGTTACGGTCTCTGTACCTTGGACTACAAGTCCGGATCCCAGATTCCTGAACTTGTTGCAGTCTCTGTACCTTGGACTGCAAGTCTAGATCCCAAATTCCCAATGGGACAATGGCTACTATATAGCTGCATCTAGTGTGCATATAAAAATTCAACGTGGATAGTGACTTAATCCATGGTTCTGAGTGGAGGATTGTGACGTGGATTTTGGGGAAGGTGATGGGAAAGGGGACTAGCACCATATACTACTGTGTTTTGTATGCTTGTGTGTAAATATCCTGTTGATGCAGTCGTTTTGTTTGTTTACATATGCCGGCCTACGGTGGCTGCCAAGGAATACAAGTGGCACAGTTTACACCAGTTTTAATTCAAGTTTCTTTTCCTTTTACAAAATCTCTCTATTAATTTACACGACTGAGGTTCTCTCTTGTCAGTTGTCACAAAAAAATGAAGATTGTAAAAAAAAAAAAGGAACTTTTCTATATAGTGTGCATTAAAATGGAGTACCATATTGCACTGACTTTCATCTTGTCAGAAATTATTCAACCGCCATTGTGTTTGTTTAGGGTTTAAATTTGTTTACCTGTAATTAGCATGTGCCTGTTACATAAGCTGTACTTTGACGGCTTCTAGTACTAGAACTTGGCGGCCACGGCACCTGCATAACTAAACAATCCCTCCGAGCATTATAATTTATTAATAAATAAAAGGGGTCTAACTTGCTCTTTGTTACTTTATGCCACTGTATGCACGCGTAGGCTCTATCTTTTGTTTTTATCAAAACACAATACGAACGCAGACGTTTTATATACATATGTACTCCCTCTTTATAGGAAAATGATATCGTTTTGGACAAAGTTTTGATCAAATATTATGAATATAAATCATGAATAACTTTTAAATTGTTGAGTTTGAAAATATGAAAACCATATAAGTAGATTTGTCTTCAAATATATTTTCATAAAAATATACCTATATCATTTTGCAATAAATATTTTTATAAAAATATAAAGTCAAAGTTATGCTTTGAAGACTGTGTTGTTACGCTAAACAACATCTAAATCATATATGGATCAAGTACACCCTCTTATATCGACGCGCGTATATATCCTATTTTTTTTACTGCTACTCTCCCAAGTGCATCTCAAACAATTTAACAAAAAGGTCTAACTTGCCCTGTATAAACCTGCATGCATGCGTGAACTTTTTTTTTTTGAAACACGGTATAAATGCCCATATACAAATACACACACTCACATCTGTGAATGTAAGCACACTCTATCCATATGAGATGAACATAGTCATCACAAATGTCTTGTTGTTGATAGGCACGGTGCTTTCTACAGAAAGAATAACACAATTTCTCTAAAAAAAAATAAAGAATAGCATAATTAAATTTTGATATAATCTAATAAAATATGAGTACTCATATCATGTCAACGACGTCAAGTACTTGAACCTTGGTGAGTAGCTAGATTCCACACAAGGAATCTAACTAGTCGAGCTACACTCGGTTTGCGGACAAAGGTTATATCTTGTCGATGCCAATTTAGTCTATATATGTCAAACAATAAAAAAAACATTTGAATGTACGTGTCGACAAATTACTTTGTGGACAGGCGAGACATGGTGCATTTTTGGCAACTCATTGCTTACCATCTACTACCTCCATCTAAAAAAGGATAATTTCTCCGCTCTACGTTAAAATTATAAGGTCTATATATCTAGACATAACGTATAACATATAAATTAAAAAGTCAAAACATGTTATAATTGAAATAGGGGCATAATTTTTGTTCTGTTTCTTAACCAAATATATAAAAAGGGTAAGGCACAAATTAGATCTAATACGAAAATATGTTTCACGTGATACTTATTATAAGATAGCATATAAGTATTACTACTTTTTATATAAATTTAAACAATCTAAAATGATGTAACTCAAGAAGTAGTTGTCTTCTTGGAGAATTTTAAACTTTAAACTTAGCAGTCTCCTCGGACCGAGGAAGTAGTAGCATCCAAGTATCTACCTATCCAAGCTGTGGCTGTTAGCTGCGCGGTAGCTTCCCATTTCTGAATACCTAATAAAATCAGCTGCTCAGCTTCATGTATGTATAAATCTAAATCCTTCCCTCCAGCCATCCTTGCTTCTCTGCACTCTGCTCCCCATATCCCTTGGGAGTTCGGATCACACACTTGTGAACCCTGATCGATCATCATGGAGAACAAGGCAGCTACAGAGGAGCCCCTTCTCGTGCCGGTGTCGCGATCCGAGCACACGTCCGCGACGGCGGCGGAGGCGAAGCGGCTGCTGAGCCTGGCGGGGCCGCTGGTGGCCAGCTGCATCCTGCAGAACGTGGTCCAGCTCGTGTCCGTCATGTTCGTGGGCCACCTCGGCGAGCTGCCCCTCGCCGGCGCCTCCCTGGCCAGCTCGCTCGCCAACGTCACCGGCTTCAGCGTGCTCGCCGGCATGGCGAGCGCGCTGGACACGCTGTGCGGGCAGGCCTTCGGCGCGAGGCAGTACGGCCTCCTGGGCGTCTACAAGCAGCGCGCCATGCTGGTGCTCGCGCTCGCCTGCGTCCCGATCGCCGTGGTCTGGGCCAACGCCGGCCGGATCCTCGTGCTCATCGGCCAGGACCGCGACATCGCCGCGGAGGCCGGTGCCTACTCCCGGTGGCTCATACTGAGCCTCGTCCCCTACGTCCCGCTCGCGTGCCACATCCGGTTCCTGCAGACGCAGAGCATCGTCGTGCCGGTGATGGTCAGCTCCGGCGTCGCTGCGCTGGGCCACGCCCTGGTGTGCTGGGCTCTGGTGTTCAAGGCCGGCATGGGGAGCAAAGGTGCTGCGCTGAGCAGTGCCATCTCCTACTCCGTCAATCTGGCCATGCTAGCCCTCTACGTGAGGCTCTCCAGTGCGTGCAAGAGGACATGGACTGGATTCTCCATGGAGGCTTTCAGTTTCAGAGACCTCCTCCGGTTCACCGAGCTCGCCATCCCGTCGGCGATGATGGTCTGGTGAGACAACTAGCTAGCTCTTACTACATCTTCCATGTTTAATTGTTGCCTATATATGTATGTGTATTGAATTATTGATTGACCAGATAGATAGCAATATCTTGCAGCTTGGAGTGGTGGTCTTTTGAACTGCTTGTGCTTCTCGCTGGTCTGCTGCCCAATCCTACGCTTGAAACCTCAGTACTGTCAATATGGTAATTGTTAAATGTGAATTCACCAATAAAAAACCTTCTTTATTACCTTCTTCATGCATGTCTCTGATTAGGTTGTCGAATTCTGCAGCCTAAACACTGGTGCTTTGCTGTTCATGGTGCCATTTGGTCTTTGTACAGCCATAAGGTACGAACTAGGTTATATATGAACAGAGATATATTTTCCTATATATACTATATATGTGTGCTTCCTTCTTGTATCTTACATTGGTGTATTTATATTTCCTTTTATTCCCCCTCTGCAGCACACGTGTTTCAAATGAACTTGGTGCCGGTCAGCCCCAAGCAGCAAAGCTAGCAACTCGAGTGGTCATGTGTATCGCCTTGTCTGCAGGCTTGCTGCTCGGCTCTACCATGATTCTGCTACGCAATTTCTGGGGTTACATGTACAGCAATGAACTTGAAGTTGTCACATACATTGCTAGAATGATACCAGTTCTTGCGATATCGTTTTTCACAGATGGGCTCCATGGTTCCCTATCAGGTTAGTCTTATTTCACATCTGAATAATTCACTCTCTTCAGTTCATACGCAGTTCATTAAGGAAACTAAATGAAGTGGCACAGTGTTGCATGATTGATCATCATCATTCTGTAAATTATTCAGGAGTGCTGACTGGATGTGGTCAGCAGAAGATTGGTTCACGTGTTAATCTCGGTGCGTACTACTTGGCCGGCATTCCCATGGCCGTGTTGCTTGCATTTGTCCTCCATCTGAATGGAATGGTAAATTCTTGGGAACCTCCCGATCAACTCTGGAAAAATTACAGAGAAATCAACATGTGAACAAATACCTCCCTAAGACTGAAAAAAGGTGCTGTTCCTTTTATTTGCTAGGGTCTGTGGCTTGGCATCGTTTGTGGCAGCCTCACCAAGCTTGTGCTGCTCGTGTGGATCACACTGCGAATAAACTGGGAGAAAGAGGTAAAATAAATTTATGGAGTATCACAATATAACACTAATGATCTATCAGATTTTATTTAGACAGTCAAAGGTGATGCATATTCTTGTGTTTCAACAAAATTTTCAGGCAATGAAGGCAAAAGAAACGGTGTTCAGTTCATCTCTTCCCATAGCATGATAGAGTTTGTGCAACTGGACGTAACAACACCACAATGGCTCTGTTGCTGCTACACTAACTTGCCAATTGAGAGACATTAGGGTTCTATATGTTCTCTAACATGTTAGCTAGTAAATAGAATCTGTTATTAAATATCCTTATCATCAGGGATATGATGATAGTGTATCTATTCAATTCATCATGGAGGTTCCACAGCTTGCTCGTAAAAAAGGAACACACAGAGATTCCAAATCTTAATACTGTAGCTTCTACCTTAATGAAATGACGCAAAACTCTCCTACGTAGTTCTCGAGGAAAAAATACTCTAGCTTCTCAAAAATATTATTATTACTATTATTTAATACCTTTATTATCTATTTATAATTTTCCAGTGTTTTTCTCATTTTCTTGAACACTTGCATTTCTTGAGATATTAAAATATTTTTCAGATCCTGAATTGGATTTTTACATGTCAAAAATATTTCTATCTGTTGCCACAAACCCTAACGTCGTATATCTGATAACGTGACAAACTATGATGCATCATTCTCATTTGACTCAATCAAGCTAATTATATTTCCTGAAACCATTACAGTGTAACAAAATTTGGCACTCGCTAGATAGAGCTCGGTCCTATCACTTATTGCATGCCAATAACGATGAATCCAAAGCTACTGGAGCTGGTTCTTCTAGTCTTCCCATAGTTCTGCGGCTCTGAGATGTCAGTCAGTTTTCAACTCTGAGATGAATCCGGCCAGATCCGATCCACACTTTCTTTTCTGAGTTTGGATCAACTGACTTTGAAGTTTCCATGTAACACTAACATTTTTCATGCTAATGGGAGAGATGAGCTCAACAATCTGTACTTCGCTTTGACTACCTGAAATATAAAAAGGACAAAAAAGGATATACATATCACATTCACTAGCCCATACTATGGAGTAAACTGGAAAAAAACTGAATATTCATCATGGTAGCATTTGGCCTTGTACTTACCTGCTTGTCCCAGTCTATGGAACACGTTATAAACAAGAGAAAAACCAGCTTGGTGACGCTACCGCACACGATGCCAAGCCAGAGGCCCTAGTGAGATAACAGAAAGTTCAGAGATGTCACGTTGAGGTATTCACTGAAGTTATGTGCAAGTTAGCAGAGGTGTTATTGTAGTACCATTCCATTCAGATGGAAGACGAATGCAAGCAGTACAGCCATTGGGATGCCTAACAAGTAGAACGCGCCGAGATTAACGGCAGCACCAATCTTTTGCTTTCCGCAACCTGTGAGCACCCCTGGCAAGTCCAGAACAGTCATGCATATTAGCACTCAGAACACAAGTTCAGGGTTATACATTGTGCTTGTGCAGAACTTAGATTCACAGTATGAGTTGATCGGTGAAATCAACCTGAAAGAGAGCTATGAAGCCCATCTATGAAGAAAGAAATCCCGAGGATCGGCAACATTTTAGAGATGTACGTCACAATTTCCTGCTCATTGCTGTACATATATCCCCAAATATTGCGTAGCAGGGTCATCGTCAAGGATATAACGAGTCCTTCAGATAAAGCCATGTACATGACTACCTTTGTTGCCATCTTTGCAGCCTGAGGCTGCCCCGCGCCAAGCTCGTTGGAAACCCGTGTGCTGTGTGTGTGTGGAAAAGAAGCATTATAATCTGTCAATTATTTTGTCGACAGGAATTGTGAAGTGCTATGTGAGGAAGGGCACCTGATGGAATAAGTAAGCCCCAATGGTATCATGTAGAGCAGAGCACCAGTGTTTAGGCTGTAAAATAGTGTAATTAAAAAAATTAAATAGAGAATAGAAGCAGCAAAGTAGGAAAAGGTGTATATGAAATGCAAACTGCAAAAGCTTTTCCTTTGCGAAGCTGCACACATGGTTAGGGCATACCAAATTGATAGGACTGACGTTTCCAGCTGAGGATTTGGCAGAAGACCGGAGAGAAGCACAAGGATTTCAAACGACCACCACTCCAAGCTGCATGCAGCAAGGAAGAATATCATATTTCTGTGAAATGGTATAACTAGAATCAGTGAAGTATTATTAAACCTAAAAGTACAAGTTTTCACACCAGATCATCATCGCAGACGGCCAGGCAAGCTGAGTGAATCGCCACAGGTCCTTAAACGCCTCCCGCGAGAAGCCATTCCATGTGTCCTTGCACGCGGCCGACAGCCTCACATACAGCGCGAGGATGAGGAGGTTGATGGCGTAGGAGACGGCGTTGCTAAGCGCGGCGCCGTTGCTGCCCATGCCGGCCTTGTACACGAGCGCCCAGCAGACGACGAGGTGGCAGAGCGCGGTGGCGCCGGAGCTGGCCGTGACGGGCAGGACGACGCTCTGCGTCTGCAGGAAGCGGACGTGGCACTGCAGCGGCACGTAGGCGGCGAGCGACGGGATAAGCCAGCGCGCGTACGCGCCGGCCTCCGCGGCGATCCGCGGGTCCTGGCCGAGGAAGAGCAGGATCCGGCCGGCGCACGCCCAGACGAGCGCGATGGGGACGCAGGCCAGCCCGAGCACCACCATCGCGCGCTGCTTGTAGACGCCGAGGAGGCCGTACTGCCTCGCGCCGAACGCCTGGCCGCAGAGCGTGTCCAGCGCGGTCGCCATGCCGGTCTGCGGTGCGGTGATCAACCACGGGCGGGACATAGCAACAAACATTCACCATGCAAACATTCGATCTATCAGAACGGAGTACTAAGTAGATGGGGGACAGAGGAGAGGAGGAGCAATCTGGGATTCGAACATCCGAGGAGGCCGCGTACGAGAAGGCTGTAGCCGGTGACGTTGGCGAGGGAGGTGGCGAGGGAAGCGCCGGCGAGGGGGAGCTCGCCGAGGTGGCCAACGAACATGACGGACGCCATGTTGACGACGTTCTGCAGCACGCAGCTGGCGACGATCGGCCCCGCCAGCCGCACCAGCCGCTTCGCCTCCGCCGAGGCCGCCTTGTTGCCCTGCGGCGGCGGCGGCGGCGACGGGAGCAACGGCTCATGGATGAGGACGGCCGCGCCTCCTGGCTTGGTGTCCATCGATTCGACCCGCCGCGCCGCTCGTGCGCGCACGGAGAGGAGCTGTGCCGAGACGCGCCCGCCCGCCCCGATTAAAAGGATCGCGTTTTATTGGGAATTGGGATGACCCGAGGAGTGAGGTCGTGACTCGGATGACTCGACACGTCCGGCGCGATAGATTTAGTTGTTTTGGTTTTGGACTCCTCGGTTGAAATTCGGCGCGACTCCGCGACAGATTGGACCGATGATAGCCTGGATTTGTAGGGGAACGTCCCAATTCCCATAGGGACGCGGCTTGTATGAGTGCTCCCTCCGTATCTGATTTAAAAATGGTTTAGGATATCGATATAGTCTCTAAAGCATGACTTTGATTTCATATTTTTATAAAAAAATATTTATTAAAAGGTAATATATGTATACTTTTATGAAAATATATTTAAAGATAAATCTATTTATATAGTTTTCATATTTTCAAACTCAATAATTTAAAAGTTATTCATGATTTATATTTCTAATGTTTGATCAAGACTTTTTTCAAAATGACTTCTAATTCTGATATGGAGGGAGTATGTTGCTGGAGCCACCTCATTGACAAATCACTATAGTCCTGAGTAATTATGTGCTTTATACAGGCTACTGGCATTCCGAGAGCAACTACAAGAGTTACCAAAAATATGATAATAATATCTCGCGCTCGAGTGTTTTTCCAACACAAAACACTTATATTCAATTTTGGCTTTTAAAGGGCTGGGGGAAGACAACTAAGCTAGGCGATGGAGACCACAGAGGGCCAAGTTTGGTAACTACCGGTGTTAGAGGTGGCATTTCCAGGGTGGGACGAGGGCACTCATGGACAGAACTCGCTGCGAAAAGCCGGAGATTGAGGCAGGGAAAGAGGAGGCCGCCGTGACTGCGCTAAGGTTGGTGAAACCCTAGCGTAGCCCCGACGGGGAGGTCAGCGGCGGTTGGGGGGGGGGAGGTGAAAAGTGAACAAATTGATCGCTCTTTTTTTAATTTACAAATTGGTTGTTCTACGAGGGCAGAGGACTACTATAACCCTCTAAGAATCTGTATTGGGTGGTCTCTAAATTAATTGTTCCACGGAACTAGTCCCTTCCACAGCAACTCCCCAATGTTTTGCACCCTAAAAATATTTTTAATTTGCAAATTCATTAATTAATAGGACGAGAACTAACTTTTTTAGGAGAAATGAAGTTCCATTACTCATTTGGTAGCAAATTGCTAGCGACAATTATAGAAAGAAATGCTTACCGCGACGAAATAGATAAAGCCCAACCTGGCCATCTCATGACTACACTCAAAGCTGAGGAAATTCAAGTTTCAGCGGCTCCACTTCAACCAGTAAACAGCCTACAGCCGTGTCAAGAATCTCAAGATAGTTAGTTACAAATCACTATAGTCCCGAGTGATTATTTGTTCCATATAACCTACTAGAGTTTCCAAAAATATGTGATAATGCTATCTCGCGCTCGAGTGTTTCTCCAACACACAACAGATTTGATTTCTACAGCAAATTCGGCATCTCTCCCTCCTCTTCTCCAAATCCAGTGGCTTTAAAGGGGCTCGGGGAAGGCAAGTACGCCAGGCGATTAGGACAACAGAGGGTGGAGTTCAGTAAACAACGGTGTTAGAGGCGGCCAGGCCAGGGTAGCACGAGGCCACCCATGGTCACGGCTCACTGCGAAAGCCAGAATTAAGGCGGGGAAGAGGAGACATGACAACGCTAGGGTTTCGCCAGAGCTTTGGTGAAACCCTAGCGCAGCCGTGACGGGACGGTCGGTCCTGGGGAGGTCCATAAAAAAAAAGTGAACAAACAAATTGATTGTTGTGCCAGGACATAGGACTACTGTAACCCCTAGCCTACATGGATGAAGAGAATAGGAAAGTTCAGTCACCAGCGACAAACTCATGGCCTATCTTACACATCTCCGCATGCACTCACGCCTCTGACTACATGTGTTAGAGTACCTAGGGCCCTATTGGGTCTTAGCCCATTAGGGTTAATTAGTCGCTTGCTTAGGGGCCAAGTAAGACCTCTCTATATAATGAGAGGAGATGTATCAATTTAGAATCAAGCAAGAATTAGAAGAAAAAAACCTTTCTTCTTGCCCGACTGTGGATGAATGCCCCGCGGCTTGCTCTCTGTCTCCTCGCAGCCCAAACGCTAGCTGCCATTATGAACAGTACCCACGAGTACTTAGCTTGGGTACTGTTCACACTAGCCAGCCACCGCTCTCAACCACGTAGCCCCCAACGACGTCCATAACAATCTGGTATCAAAGATATCAGGTTCCCTGCCTACCGCTTCATTGTCGCCGCTGCTGCCAGCCCCCACCGCGCCTGCCCCCTCTTCCTTGGTGACTTTCTCCTCGCTGCCGTTGAGCTTCGTCGCCTCGGCAGCCGTTGTCTTCGCTACCCAGTATTCGAACTGGTAGAGCCCTTGTTTGTTTTCACTTTATCTTTTATTTTATTTAAATGAAAAGAGGTACAAGCACAAGTGTTGGGGAGACCTCTCGAGCATAACTAAAACAAATTTGGGATCTCCCCAACACATTGCACAAGCACCGATTGTTTCATCATGCAGAAGGATAAGACGAATGAAGTCCACTAGCTCCTTTCATCCTCAACGATGGTTTGTGTAACTCTACCCTCACTTCTCCTAAAAAGTTTTGAATTTTAAAAATTGAACTAACTAAAAGACAAAACTTTTGCACCACTCCATGCTATCTTTTGATTATTCCTGCAAATAAAACAAACCAGAACCACACTTCAATTAAAATTTTGAAAAGTGACATGTCTATAACATTGTTAAGATAGAAGCTTGCATAAGAATTACTCCATTCACATATGCTTATGCTTGTGGCACAATATTCATAGGATAATTATATTGACTAAGTTGTTGAAGAGTGTGATATAGTTCTGGCTTAGAAATCTACCATTCTCGATTCTAAGTACTTGGAGACATTTATTTTGATAAAATAATAAAACAATAGTGTCACATACTCCTCAATGGTGAAAAAAATTCCTACCACAACCATATATGCTTTTCATGATTAAACTTTCTACAAAAGCTACTTGTTGTGTATTGAGTCTTGTCAAGTCTTGTTGACCCTTGTGAGAGATTTATCATGCTCCCAAGATCAAGATCAAGTGCATCTTCTAATTATGAAAAAGCCATGGCAAAGTGCATGAGAAAAAAAAGAAAGCATGCCAAAAGAGCATGATACATAAAGAAAAAAAAGAGAGAAAACAATGGGCACTTCGATGCCCGCTCCAAGAGAAAACAATGGGTACATCGATACCCGCCAGAGAGAATAACATAGCCCATGCTGTCAAAAGTTTTCAAAAGGAAAGGGAGAAGCCCATGCTCTCAAAAGTTTTCAAAAGAAAAGGGAGAGAGAGTCATAATCAGAGGAGTATACAAAGTATACAAATGCATATCTTGATCTAAGAGTATGGCACTTCTCTCCTAGAATCCAAGCTTTGACTCGACAACACATGCAAGGTAAGTATGCTATATCCTTTCCATATCTAAAAACATATAAGGTTTTTAGAAGTAGTAAAGAAAGCAACTCTTACTATGCCTTGGTAAGGAATCAAGTACCATTGAGTGATTTGAGAGTACCATTTGAGGAGTATAAAGTGAACTTTGCTCTTTCTTGTGAAAAATAAAAAAAATCTCCAAGTTACTAAGATGAGAATTTAGGAAGATAACTTTTTTTCAAGAATTATTCCACTTTCGAACCACTCAAGGATATATGTTAGCCAGTGCCACAAATCCCACATGTATAAGATTTATTTTGGAATAACTTCTATGTTAGCCGTATATCCTACGATGTTATAATCATGTTTACTTTTATCTTTAACTTTTACTCGAGGATGTGTAAAAAGCAAGTGTGGGGGATCACATGGCTCTTAGCGCATGATTTTAGCCGTCAACTTATGCCTAAAAAGATAAGAAATGGATCCCAACACCTAGACCTAGGGTTTAATTTAACCAAATTCCATGAGTTGCGGTTGAAAGCCCATGTTTGGTTTTGAATAATTGATGAAACCTAATTTGCTAATGTTTACTCTAAGTGTTTCATGAGAATATTTAGCAAACATCAAGATGGAGCAAAGGACAGGGTCGGTGAAGGCCACAAGTGAAGGGCAATGACGGCGTCCATGCAAGTGGTGTAAGTCCATCAACAAGAGGAGAAAGCCCTAATGACGGCATCCATGCAAATGGTATAAGTCAATCATCAAAGGTGTCCACAAGCTTCATCAAGTGATGAGAAGGAAGATAGAGCAAAGCTAGGAGCTCAAGGCAAAGGTATAACCAATAGGAGCTCTTTTACTTTTGGTGATCAAGACTCTATAGAGAGAGTGATCACGTTTAAGATAGATAGCCGTACTATCAAGAGGGGAGAAATCATTTGTGGAATGCGGTTATCAAAGTGCCACTAGATGTTCATATTCATTGCATATGCATGTAGATGCTAGTGACACTAACAAAACCCGTGAAAAACACTTTGGAAAATGCTAACACACGTGCACTAAAATGAGAGACACTTTGGAGTGTTAGCGCCTTTGGAAACAGGGTGAAGTTTGAGAGTTAGAGAGAGGTTTGGGTCCTCTCTCCCTCCTTTCGAGCTTGCGAGATAGGATTCAGCGCTTTTCGGTGATATCTCAGTATAGAAAAGTGCACTGGAGACTTGCCGATGTATCCCGGTGGCTAACTCTTAGCGAAAGAGCGAAAAAGTATGCACCAGACGCTGGGAGCGTCCGGTGGGGTAGCACTGGACGCGTTCGGTGTGAACGCTGTGCTCTCGGGTCGTTTCGGTGAAGTTTTCACTGGACACGCGAAACTTGTCACCGGACGCGCTGGGAACATTGTTCCAGCGTCCGATGATTATGATGTGGCGAGCAGCAGCGGACGCCGAGGAGCGTCCAGTAACACTGCACTGGACGCGTCCGGTGAGCATTTGAGCTCTCTGCATGGACACCGGACACGAGCGTCGGAGCGTCCGGTGTGACGGCTCCGCGTCCGGTGTGAGCGGGCACAGCAGGCAAATTCAAATGGCTAGTACACGTATCGTTGGGCGATACACCGGACGTGTCCGGTGTGAACAAACTGCGCGTCCGGTGCCCCCGAAAACAGTGAGTAGCGTTTTGATTTTGAGTAGGGGCTATAAGTAGTGGAGTGGCCGGCTTGTGCTCTCTCTCTTGGCCATTTTCTCTGACATAGCAAGCTAGTGAGCCTCTCCACTCCTCTCTCACACATTCCACTTGATTGAGATCATCATTTGGTGAGATTGGAGAGCATCAAGTGCATTGCATGAGTGTGTTCATCTGGAGGCACTTGGTGATTGGATTTTGCAGCAGATTCTCCTGTTACTCTTGGAGTTTGCCGACTCCTAGACGGCTTGGAGCTACGAGGATCATTGAAGGGAGTTAGTGATTGTCTCTGCCTCCGATCGGTGAAGTTGTAAGGGGTTCTTGAGCCTTCCCCGCGGGAGATCGCAATTGGCTACTCTAGTGGATTGTGCGTAGCTTGTGGATCCCCATCTTGTGTTGGTTGTGCTGCACCCATGAGAAGGGTTTGGCGTGTGATGCCAATTAGCGCGTGAACCTCCAAGTGGGTGTATCGCTACAACGAGGACGTAGCTTGCCGGCAAGTAAGTGAACCTCGGTAAAATTTTTTGTGTCAACTCTCTTGTCGAGGATTTCTTGTGTGTTGTGATTGATTATATTGGTTTTCTCTTCATCTCTAACCGACGGTATAAAATCACCTCTCTATCCTTTACATTATTGCAATTACTTTTGTGTAGCTCTCTTTTGTAGTTGCTCACTCTTTTATAGTTGCTAACATAAAAGTAGAGTAAAGTAGAGACTTAGTTTCTTGTGTGTGATCTTAGAGACATTAGTTAGAACGGTTAGGTGGCTTGCATCACTTTGTGTAGGCTAGCGCAAAATTCGCTTGGCCATTTAATTTACTAACAGTTTGTCTTAAGTGTTGTTTGTATAATTTTTAAGGCTATTCACCCCCCACTAGCCATTTAGGACCTTTCAGTGGTGTTCTCCTCTGTTTTGCAGGATTATTGATTTTTAATAGATAAAAAGTATCCCAAATGGTTAAATGGAGTCTACCACTACAAAGAGCTCGTCACGCTGATCGAAACGGATATATTACTTGCGATATTTGGAACTCGGAGCGAAAATATATTAAAAATATAAATCGAATATATATTTGGTGGGATCCACGTGGGTGAGACCACCCACGTGACCCCACCAATCAGGCCAACCAGGCTCAAAAGCATACAAGATACACAAGAAATATCATCCAACATAAGCCCAAGAAGCGGAGACCAAAATAGAGTTTGGATACATTTCAGGACTGCACAAGTAGGCCCGGGTAAAATGGTCATTCTGGGCTCATCCGGACTCCGTTTTGGGCGATTCACCCGGCCACGTGAAGCTAACAAAAAGATCTACAAGCCTACAAAATATGGGGCAAAGGAGGCCCACATTGGGGTCGGCCGCACCCAGGGTCGGCTCCACCCTCACCTGCTTAGCTCGACCCAAGCTTTGGTCGGTTGACACTTACCGCCATGCTCAACGTTGGTGACAGGGTGTTGGCTAGGTTCAATGCATCTAAGTGGTGGTTTGGGCACTTTATGGCGGGATAAAGGAATATTCCATGAACAACTCCCCCCTCCTCTCCACTATAAATAGAGGCCACTCTCTCCCCCTCAAAATACAACACCACAAGGAGGTTCTAGTACCACTCATAGGATCAAGAGCACCTCTCTAGTAGAGTAGCACTCCAAAAGGGTTATACCCTAGTAGCTATCTAGAGTTGGAGAGTGAGATGTGAGGGAGGAGAGTGGGGAAGTACCGGACTTGTCGGTGTCTCCCTGAGCTTGTACCTCGACGAGCATCTTTACTTCAACGGGTTCTCCTACTAAGTGAGTGTTTGTGTTTCTTATGATATAAAGTCTTCTTGTTAGCTAAACTTTGTTCTTATTTGTTTGTAGGTTCGTCGTTCGTCCCCGTGGGCCCCTGATGAAGACGGGTAACCCTGATCAACACTAGAGTAGTAGTCGATGGCGTAGATGTGGTGTCTAGGCTAGAGGCTACCTTCGCTTGCCTCGTACTCTACAGTTGAGGGGATGGCGGTAGGTGGTGACAGCCCTGTCCGCTCCTAGCATTCCCTCATGTCAGGTACGGCGTAGAGCTACAGGGCGGTATCGCCTGGTAGATCAGGTGCACTCCGGTGCCCGAAGTAAGTGAGTAAGAGTGGAGTTTATCTATCCGCTGACCAAGTACCATAGGAATCCATCTCTACCTTCACCAACTCTATCGTTGTGTTGTCCTTGGATGAACTAGCTAGAAGAATACCTCCGTTGCTCGAGAGAAATACGATACCCTGAATACTTCAGGTGAAGTGCTATAATGGTACTTCCGTGTGCTTGCAGATTATTTCTGTACGCGTTATGAAATACCAACATGGGGCCAGACAAGTACTTACTAAACACTTTCCTTTTAATAAAAAATTTTTGCAACCTCAATTAACATTGTGCCTTCTTAGCCCAATGGTAGTTCAATTCACTTAGCAGCTCTTTTTTTTTTTCTGATTTCCATTTTTATCCCCTTATTTACTTTGTTTAAAAATAACCTATATTGATAAAATGTCCCATAAAACCTTACTCTTTTGATTTTAATTTATGATATTTTATCCACTCTTGATATGATTTTTGTCCTTTATTTTCTAGTTTTTTATTCCACGTTGTTATGTCTCGATGGGACGTCCTCAAATATAATGATAAACAAAAGTTATATCACTTCAACATCGTTTTGTGCAATGCCATTTTAAATGAATGAAACCCTTTATAATGTCATGCCCCCTTTACAAAGTTGTCACTCCAACATTAGTTGTGTATCATGGGGAGTAGAGACTAGCTAGATTAGTGATTAAAGATTAGTTTGCATTTTACCCAACATTGTATTAGAAGATAACATATCAAGTTTAGTTTTTGAATTTAAGGCTTATCTTGTTATTAATACATATAATTTTATCGAATTTGAATGTAGTTTAATTTTTTATGTGACATAGCCTGTGTTTAAAATCCGAGGTCCGCCACTGGCCTCTAGACATGCATGTCGTCTCCTGCTCCTGCTGACCGAATAAAGCGGCCACTAACTCAACGATCCTGGACTCCACTAACTGGACGTGCAGGTACACCTCCCAAGCGACGGACTCGAACGCAAGCACAAACATGCGCGCCATCGCACACACACGACACATGCCACGGCCGAACATGGCGTGATTTATTTCGTAACATAACTAGGTAGCGTGCCCGTGCGTTACTATCGGGCAACTAAACTTTTGTACTAAAAATACATGGATCGCACAATAAGATAACAATGATGTGAACTTAAATCAAAAAGCAAAGTTCGTGAATTGAGCAGTAACATAATTCAAGGTGGCAGGTCAGACCTTCCACCGCCCCACTGCTATTGAACATATCAACCATCCCGAGCACGACAAACACGAAACCAGGTGCCAAGTCCTGCAGGAACATAATTACATATAATTTCATCCATTACTTGTCAACTTCATCAATTCACATCACTTACCAAACGGACATTGACCTTGATCTATGACACGGTGAGGATGCCATGTTCCAATACCGAGACAGATGGGTAAGGCCACGCCGTACCGAGATAACAAGGTTGGCATCAGCATGTTGGTGCATCGTGCAGTCAGCACTCCATTCGGGGTCTGTCGGCCTGCGAGATGAGATGAACATAACTACCCTTGACGCCACAGATCAAGACCCTAGTGCCGGTCTGGTGGAACATATGCCGCACCCTGGCAGTTGTACACGCTGAGGACGCCAGTGAACTTGTTCATGTTCCATATCTTGATTCTTGAGAAGGTTGTAGGAAGGATTGCCATGCTATGGCATTTGTCAAAACATACGCATGCTCCAAACAACATGAACGCCTTTGATCAGACCAGAACTTTGACAAAAGTGGATCGAGCTTACCTAACGTCGTGACCTGCCAGGTCGGTGAACAGGAAATCCTAGTAACATCTGGATGGCATGCATTCTGTGGTATCAGCTGGTTTGCATTCTGACGAATATACAACTTCTGAATTCAATTAAGGCACGTAAAATTTAACAAGTCAGTAAATGACCAGCTGCCACTAAAATCGCTAGTTTATTGAGGAATGCATATCGTGCACTCTGAAAGGTACCGTTTCCCAAAGCAAGCTACTCAAACAGGCAAACCACGCCATCTTAACACATGATCATGTCTGTTTTTATGTAAAGGTGTATAAAGCCGATGGATTACCTTGTAGACGTGCAAGGCCCTGGCAATGCCGATGATGAGTTGGTGACGAAGGTCTCACTACATATGCGATCAAAGTGCTTAGTACCTAATCAGCGTGTCTCCACACGTACATCCTATCATAAGGATAGTTCAACTGCTTTCTTAATTTACTTCAGTGACATCTTTAGTGTTCAGACTGTTTTTTCAAATCAAGATTCAATAACATTATCTCTAAAACATTTTAACTGAATTTTCCCCACAGTATCAATTTAGGCAGCCATTTCCAACTATTTTCTCTTGTGTTGCTGCTATACTATTGGACTATTGGAAATTTTGTCCAATTCCGGCAAACATTGATGTGAATTGCATGTTGATTATTAATAAAAAATGAACAATATGGATGCCGACTGAACACCAAAGCAATATATTTCCTCTGTAACATCTACGCTGAATTTTCGCCACCCACAAACGTCAGAGCATCATCCAATAGGAGGAAAAAATAAACTGTCAACAACAGAGCAACAAACAAAAACTTTATCTCCGCAAGAAATTAAGGAACACACAACAGATATCCTAGGCTTAGATAAATTAAGTAACACACCAATTTCAATCTGCAAGATGGAGAAAATGTCACTATGAGAAAAAGGGACTCACCAATAAAAAATAGCACTGGCATTGCTTCAGAGTGATATGTGGTTGCACGATCTCTGTGCAACGTAGATGGCCAAATCTAGCATGAGCAGTGAAGCAATTCTTAGCTGATCTCCTAGGAAGGCAATAAACTCATCTCTCATCCACAAATTCGTTACAGACCTGTTAATAATGAGAGAGAAACATTGAGAAATTAGCAATTTGAGAGGAGATTACCATATTCATGTAAGGATTACTGCTGTTGACGAATGGGTGGCGTACATCAAATTCCTTTGAAGCTGAAGACGACGTGCAGCTGTGCAAGGGAAAGAAGTAGATGCTGCGGGCAGCGGGCAAGGAAGAGACTCTGTTGGGAGGAAAAAACGTCGCCGGCAGATCGGAGATGAGGCTCACGGGTGCGGCGGTGGCTGGATCTGACCGGCAAATGAGACAGGGCAGAGTGAGATAATGTCAAAATGAAACAAAAATCCAAGTGAATCCCGAGGACGATGGAAGGGCGTGAAGGTAGCGGATGAGGGCGGAGCGACTCAAGAGATCGAAAAGCCTAAGGACCGAGCGAGCGAGACTCGAAGTTACACGGCCATGGATCGAACTCCGACCTGCCATCGAGGGGCGAGCATACGCAGAGGCCACTTAAGGCCGACTGGAGTACGGCGGCAGTAGCGGCTAGCTAGGGTTTCCCTGTAGCCGTCGCTGCCTGCCTGACGTCTTGGGGAGGGCCGGGAGATGGAGCTGACGTCCGTTGCGGGGATCAAAGGGGTGGAGCAAATTAACGTGGGGCTGGGGTGGACGCGAACGCAGACGGCAGAGTCCGGAGGGAGGCGCGGAGGGTGGCAGCCGGAGGGAGTCCTGGTGAGGGAGGGCAGGGGGGCGGCGGCGCGGAGCAAGTTGCACGAGCCGCGTTTGTATTCACGGGCAGGAGGGTATCGCAAGAGGAGGGCGGCAGCGACGGGTGAGGGAATGGCGGTGGCGAGGCGGCGCGTGTGCGTGCGGGCGCAGGAGTTAGTGACGACGCGCCGCCGGCGAAGTGGCGATATCGCAAGAGGGAGA